>WOXC01006858.1:0-559219 GCA_011680675.1 Gymnobelideus leadbeateri
GGGGATAGAGTTTATCTTAACAGTAGGGAAGCTTCCTGTGGCCTCTGTTCCACCCTTTAGCAAATTCACTCCATCACAGGCTCCATGGGATTACATTCAGCCTATTAGGGTGCAGAGTTTACTTTCAAAGCAGGGAAGGTCTTCAAACTCCCATTCCCATTACAGGGAGCAGCTAAGTGGCACAGTGAATAGACCACCAACCCTGGAGTCAGGAGGACCTGAGTTCAAATCCGGCCTTAGACATTTGACACTTACTAGCTATGTGACCTTGGGCAAGTCACTTAACCCCAATTGCCTTGCCTTCCCTCCTCCAAAAAAAAAAAAAAGGAGAGAGAGAGAGAGAAAGAGAGAGAGAGAGAAAAGAAAATATCCTAAGACCCAGAGCTGTAAACAAACTTTACACCACCAGTTGGTGAATGGCTGAACAAACTATAGTATGTGAATAAAATAGATTGTTGCTGAGCTATAAGAAGTGATGAATATGAGAAATTCTGAGAAATATCAAAATACTCTCTGAACTGAAATGGGGCAGAGAAAGTAAAGCCAGAAAAGACACATCCACAAGGACTATAATAGTGCAAATCCAAAGCAATAACTGCCTCCTCTTGGCACAGACTCTGCAGTCAAAGAATCACTTACTCTTTATCCCCAATTCTATTTGTGGAGACTGATACATTGAAGTCACCATCTTCCTGGACAGCAATGAATTAGAAACTGTGGATAAGCTGTTTCCCCAAATAAGAATAAACCCACAGGCCAGAGCCATCATCTTACTGGGTGCTGGCATCTCCCCTTAGCTGCTCACAAGGGCTTGAAAACCCATCACTCTCAAGAGATATAAGTAAATATGGAAAACGTGTAGGCCATTTCTCTCACCTCGGGGCTAAGGAAATAGAACCATGTGTGAAATTCCACACCAGATTAAAGCCATAATCTCCACTCTTCTCTCAAAGTTAAGGCCAACAAGTAATGAAATACCTCCCCCTCCTCTACCAAAAAAGCCTGGACAGCTAGAAAATATGAAAAGTAAAGTGAAGTAATTCACAGATTTGGATGGGGATAGGGAGAGGCAATTATCCTCTGCTTCAATCATAACAACTGACAGTCTCCCCACTTCACCCAAACCCCCCTCTACAACTTTATAAAAGCTCAGTTTATAGGTTGCCTACAATCTTCTCACATGTAAACAACTGAAATCCATCCATCAATTGCTATGGGGTGGGAGGAGGGAAGGGACAGAAGAGAATTGGATTGGATGATATAGGATAGAGTAAGGTAGAGCAGGGTAGGGTAGAATAGAGAAGGGTAGGATAAGAGGACAGGATAGAATAGGTTAAAACAGGGCAGGTGGGATGGGATAGGATGGGATAGAATGGGATATTGAATAAGGTAAGGTAGCATAGGATGGGACAGGATAGGATCGATAGAGGGAGTTTCCTCACTAGGAGATCTCTATTTTGGTGAAATTCAAGTCCTGGCTTCTTCGTTTGTTTTTTAAAGCATAAAACAAGGTACCAGCTCTGGAGATACAGAGACCAGGATGAGATAGATCCAAAGATGCTTCTATTCCAGGGAAATTTGGAGGATAGGATGGAGAGGAAGAGAAGGGATATAAATAAATAAGACAGAGAAAATGATAGATCTAATATAGGAATTTCTACTAAAAAAAATAAAAAAAATGAACACTTCCATACCTCAGATTCTAGTATTATCATAGTGGCATTCACATAGAGTTTTTAGGTTGGCAAATAGCTTTACTTTTGTGTGGGCACCTAACTTAGTAAGCAATCATCCAGAGTTGCTGTGGTTGAAAAATTCATCCCTCCTATAGCTAACCTGGTATGGAGCTGTACCAAAGTGAAGTCATATGGCCCTCAGACAACAAGGACTTGGGTCATTACCAGACCTAGACCCTGAAGCTTTTATAGCTCAGTAGGGCCTTCTAGAACAAGAACTACACAAGCCAGGTTCAGGGCTTCCTGAACTCTGAGGCAAGACTTTAGTGAAAGGGAAATCACAACAACAAACATTAAATAAGACCTTAAGGTTAGCAAAGCCCTCATATGTGTTATTTCATTTGATCCTCAAGAGGAGATAGGTGATATTATCCCCATTTTACAGATGTAGGACCTGAGACTGAGAGGAGTTAAGTGACTTGCCCACAGTCACACAGTTAAGTGTCTAAGGCAGATTTATACTCCAGTCTTAAGTCTAGGACTCTATACCCTATACCACCTAAGAATGCCTTCACAGGATCACTGGTCAGGGTCACATATGCCTAGATAATCCCCTAGATTCCTTCCAATTCTCTAATGTCATGTAATTAAATGACTTTCGCACATAGCTAGGGAAGAATTTGTACTCAGGTTTTCCTGACTGCAAATCCTGTTCTTCAGGCCTTATACTACCTATTTCAAGAAGCAAATATTATGTATATTGAAGTCAATCAGGAAAAAAACCAAAACATTCTTTTTCTTCATATATATATGCTTATACAGAAAAGACCAAAAAACAAAACCCTACATATTTGCCTTAGATATAACACAGATCTCCTTTGATCTATCTAGGCAGGTGGTGATCTGGTCACACCCCAAAGGCCCAGAACACCATCCCAGACAGCTCATTCAAGTTTGAGAAGAGATTGATAACTAAAGAGGAAACCAGGAAAGACAGACCAGCTCATTAAAACACATGGGACCCTGGCCAGAGACATTCTTCAATGATGGAACACGGAGAACCTGGGTCTTAGGGTCAGGAAGAGCTGCATTTAGGTCCTGCCTCAGACCCTTACTTAACTGTGTGACCCCAAGCAAGTGGCCTAACCAGTTTATTTCCTTAAAGAGTATTAAGGCAAGAGAGCAATGCAAAGAGGGAGTTGGAGAGTCTGGATTCAAAGTACTCCTCTGCCACCCACCAGATGGGTAACTTTGGGCTAGTCAACTCCTCTTCCCTGGAAAATCATTTCTTCATCTGAAAAATTCGAAGTTTAGATTTGTTTTCCAAGGCTTGTTTCTGTTTTAAGTCAGAGTGATCTCATAAACTCTCTATTTCTTTTCTCTTTTTTGGAAGCAGAGCTGAGTGACTCACCCAAAGTCACATAGCTAGTAAGTGTCTAGGGATAGATTTGAATTCAGACTCTCTATTTCTAAAACTCTTGACTTTTTTTTTTAATTTGCAGTGGCTTGACTGCACATGCTTCCTGAAAGACAGGTGGAATGAGGGGAAGTAGGGAAAATGTGCAAAAAATGCTGGATAAATAGTAAGAAAGCTTCCCATTCACCAGGCTTATGTGCTTAGCACAAAAAAGTCAGTTAATACAGCACAAAACAGGGTTTTTAAATAAAAACAAGTGGTAGATTATCCTGTAGCACCTGTAACATCACCCAACCAGAGTTTTCTTTGTGTTTTATAAAGAGAACTTTTTAGACCATACAAGGACAGCTCAACCTGAATGGGTTCAG
This sequence comes from Gymnobelideus leadbeateri, assembly GCA_011680675.1. Classification (NCBI taxonomy): domain Eukaryota; kingdom Metazoa; phylum Chordata; class Mammalia; order Diprotodontia; family Petauridae; genus Gymnobelideus; species Gymnobelideus leadbeateri. Next base: position 3,462 of record WOXC01006858.1, read on the forward strand.
ACAATTAATAAGAAATTTCATTTTGGTTTTAGTTCTTGAGCAAGGAACTTTTTTTTTCAAGGATTCATGGATATCTGTAACATATATGTATAACAAATTGAATAGCTGGACGTTATACAGATACATGCAAAGTTGTATGCTGAGGTTCCTAAAATCGACTGTGGTTTACATATATAGAACTGTATTAGGTCCTCGGGGAGAAACAAAGTTTAGATAAGACACAGAACTTTGGAATCTCTAGTTTAATAAGACATTGATACAGGTCATTCAAACTCACAATATCACAATAGGTGAATTTTGTTCTTCAGTCATCTCAGTTGTGTCCGACTCTTTGTGACCCCATTTGGGACTTTCTTGGCAGAGATACTAGAGTGGTTTGCCATTTCCTTCTCCAGATCATTTAACAGATGAGGAAACTGAGGCAAATAGGGTTAAGTGATTTGTCCAGAGTCTTTGTTGTTCAAGTATGTCTGACTCGTTGAGACACCATTTGGGTCTTTTCTTGGAAAAGATATTGGAGTGGTTTGCCATTTCCTTGTTCAGTTTATTTTGCAAATGAGGAAACTGAGGCAAACAGAATTACGTGACAGGCTCATAGTAGGCACTTAATAAGTGCTTATTCACTTCCCTTCTCCTTCACAATCCACACATTTTTCATGATCTATTCTGTTGATGTACTTTTCTTTATTAGCCTGTGGTTTCAGAAAGTTTTGTTTTCCAATAAAATAGCCAAGACCTTTGCCTTTAAGGCAGGGTCTATCATAGACAAATAATTCACTTTTGGAACCCTGACAGTAAATGTTTGAGTCTATAAGTTCCTCACCAGCCAGTTACTTATTAACCAGTGTAAATGGTGCTTGGATTATATTTGTCTATATAACTAAAGTTCATGGTAAAGAGAATACAAAACAATGTTTAAGACACCGACAGCATGAGTAAACTACAACAGAATGTCCAACATATGTGTTAAAAAGCATATTTGAGATGGGGACTTGGGAGTTGGGGGAAAGAGAGAAAACAGCATGAATTTCTAGGAATTCAGCCTCATAGAATCTCAGGCTTAGACAAGACCACAGAAGATTAAAAAGACTTACCCATGCATGAATAAAAATTTGGTTTACACCACTCCTGACTAGTTGTCTCCAGTCTTTGCTTGAAAACTTCTAATGAAAGAAAACCAGCTATAGGAAGTACATGATACAGTGGAAAAGAGCATGGGGTTTAGAGTCTAAGGACCCAGAATCAAATGGAACCTCTTCCACTTTCTTCCTTTGTCACTTGAGTCACTCAGGGTTCCAATCAGCAAGTTAGTCAATATAGGCCAGGGACTGTACTAAGCTCTTCCATTTCTCTAACTATAAAATGACAGAATCTCTGCTCCTAAATCCATGGCATCTCAAAGGTAGCTCATTCCACAATTAGGAAGCTATGCTTCTTTATGGTAAAATAGAATCAGAGGAAAAAAGGAAATAAGCATTTATTAAGCACCTACTATATGATAAACATTTTACAAATATTATCTCATCTGATCATAACATCAACCCTGGTAGGCAATGTCACTATTATCTCCATTTTTATAGTTTAGGAAACTGAGTTTAAAGGACTTGTCCAGGGTCACATAACCAGTAAGTGCCTTATATCATACTGGGTCTTCCTGACTCCAGGCCCTTGAGACCTTCCAGCCCAACCCTCATATTGTACAAAATCGCAAAGGACAGCTACCTAGAGAATTGGAGTGAATTCTCAGGTTCACACAGGTAGCAAATGGCAAAACTGTTCCAACCAAGGTGTTTTAGCTTGTAGTTTGGCATTCTTTACTGCCTACCACATTGCCACCATCTTATCAACAGCTTCAATAAGATGTGATGGCCAAGACTGAACATAATCCTTTATATGTGGTTGTAATAGTAGTGGGATTTAAGATTTTCCCAGCCTGTCAATAGATCTCACATGGAGCCCATTAAGGGAAGCTTGCTAGGGGAGGCTTGCTCTATGAAGGCTTTCACACCTTCTGCTGATTTCTAATTAGGCACTGAGTCACGAGGGTTCTGATGCCTTCTGGATCTGAGAAGTGTATATATACTCTGAGCTGGTATTTTGCTTTGGGGGCTCACTAATGAGAAGGACCTTATGATTCCCTGTTGTATGTAAAGAGGTCCCCGACTACTCCGACATAAAGACTCTCTCAATCCAGGTATATATGTAAAGTGTATAGTTGATTCAGGCAGTCAGAGCCCTGTCTGTTGGTCTTTATTTCTCTGCTTGTATTTTCTCTGAAATTCGGGGTGCTGACTTTTCCCTTGAACTAGTGAATGTAATGAAAAAGATTGTTGACTCCTTAAACAGCTATCTTTCCTAGTAAAGCAGATCTAAGAACCTGTGCTAGCAGCCATCCTGGGTATGTCAGTGTGGTTACCACCACAATGGTGGAGCCATGGAGGAGTTCAATGGGGACAATCACCTATTGATCCGTGATTGGTACAGCAGAAAGATCCCCTCTCTCTGGAGTCAGAAGACTTGAGTTCGAAAATTATCTTTGATCCACCCAAGCACCTGTTGACCTTGGGCAAGTCACTTCATTTCCCCTAGCTTCAGTTTTCTCCTCAGTAAAATGAGATCCCTCCTTATTCTCTCTATGATTGTCGGATACCCTCAACATTCTGCCTCTCTAAATGCAACTGGAGATGGGTGTAGAAAGACTGAGTTAGAGTTTTTCCCTTTTAGATTCACAGCATAGGTCAATGAGAGTCTATTTTACCCAACAGTATGCTGGCAAATATTTAACAATCAGCTCAAGAAAATAAAATGCACACAAGATTCACTTTTAAGTTTAATATGCATTATTAAGATTTTCTCCATGATTTTCTTAAGCCTAGATGATTAGCGAAACAATAAACCAAGCCCTAATTTGTGGTATTTGCTCATTTCTGAGGTGTAAATGGTCATACTGCTAATTTAATAATCAACTATCCTTCACCAATTAGAGTTGACTCCAATACAATTTTAATTTTGCCCCAAGCAAAATGAAGTATATGTGTGTGCAAAGTGTGTTTGTCCATATATATGTGTATGTATGTGTATTTATACATGTGTGTACACACACACACACACACACACACACACACACATATATATAAATACCCTGTGTTTTTGTATTAAGTTTTCACAAAATGACTCACTAAAACTAATGCTCCATGCTAGGGAAAACAGAAGTGGGTGAGTTAGCTCCTGAAAGGTACACATGAGGAACAATTCAGTTCAGCAAACTCCTTTAACTCCCACAACTTTTCTATGCCTTGCCCTTTCAAAAAAGTAATGTTCCTTCCTATTTTAGTATCACCTTTTGCATAACTATTGTTCACTGTGAATTAGAATTTCCATTTTTAACTGTTCCCCTTTACCCCCAATGCCCTTGGTTACTTATTCTTTTTCCAATGACTTATTTCCAGCTTTTGGCCTTACATTCTTCTGGTCTATCTTGGAAGCCATTCAGTTCAAAAATATAAAATAAGATCCTCATCTTCATGTCTTCATGCCTAAGTCTTCAACTCAGCCTCAACTCAGCCACTAAAGCTCATTTTAAAGGGGCCTGTAAAAACTTAACCATCTCTCTCTCTCTCTCTCTCTCTCTCTCTCTCTCTCTCTCTCTCTCTCTCTCTCTCTCTGCCTCATCGTCTGTTTCTCATTTTCTGTCTTTCCTTTTCTCACACATATTGCATATTTTTCCATGATTTCATTTATTTTTAATTTAATTTATTTTTTAATTAACAAAAATATATTTGCTTTCTTCCCCTCTCCTCTCTTTCATTAAAAAAAAAAAAAACACCCTTGTAACAGATGTGCATAGTCAAGCAAAACAAATCCACACATTGGTCATGTCCAGAAAATATGTCTAATTATCTAGCCATCTCTTTCCAATCACTGAGACAAGACTTCCCCAACTAATGGCCTCTCAAATTAGCATATTTTAAAATGGAAATGGGGAATGACTTTGAATCACACATACATACATATTCACAGGACAGATCAGATGAGAGTACATTTTGCCCAGCAGTATGCTGGTAAATGTTTAACAACCAGCTCAAGAAAAAATATGTACATAGGACGAGCTTTTAAGTTTATTACACATTATTAACAGTTTTTCCATCAATTTCTTAAACCTAGACAATCAACAAAATTATAAATCAAATTCTGTGGCATTTACTGATTTCCAAGGAGTAATGAAAGGAAGGAAGGAAGGAAGGGATAAGGAAGGGATAGGTAGAGAGATAGATAAGTAGATATAAAGATAGATGATAAATATTCTGAGAAAGAGGAGGGAAAGGTAATAGCCTTTATAAAACTGGAGAGTTTGCCACCCCATAGAAATCCCAACCCCCCCTTAGTGGCAAGTCTCAACAATACCAAGCATCAGACAAGTTGGATGCTTGTTAGGAAATCCAATGAAATCAACTTGGTAGCTGCTTCAAAAGACAATCCTTCCTGCCCATAAACTAAGCTCCATTGGTCTCCCCAGTTCTGTGCTTTGATATTTGGATACCTTTATCCTTCTTTTCTTGCCTTCAGGCTCTCAGGAACATGCTGGTGTTTTCCTACCTAGGTATGGAAGGAAGACTGGCTCCCCCCTGCACTTTACATGTTGGATATACAGGATCTGTTCATGCAGTGCCCCTCTGGCCCATATCTCCTCAGGCGCATTTGCAAAAGGATCAGAAATTTAAACTTGCTTTTTCTTTCGGTCGCTGTATCACCATCATCTAGCACAGTGCTTACTTCATTGATTGATTGCTTTAATGACGATGCAGTACAAAACCTAATGAATCTTGAGTCCAACTTTGAAACTTAGCTCGGCATTTCATAATCTGTGAGACTTTGGATACATCACCTAATTTTCTTTGGACTCAGTTTGTTCCTCCATAAATTGAGGGGTTGAACTTCATGACCTCCAAGGACCCTTCCAGCTCTTGACCTCATTGATCTATAAGGTTTCTAGTTATTAACCAGAAAGAACAGAGGAGTACTCAATTTGAGAGTTTCTGAACTTTTTAAAAAAATATTGTGACTATCACATTTCAATATAATTGGTTTCCCTTGTCACTTTATGTCTTAATTATACATTTTTTTTTCTTTTTGGAGAGCAATTGGGGTTAAGTAACTTGCCTAAGATCACATGGCTAGGTTTTTGTTTGTGTGTGTTAAGTGTCTGAGGCTGGATCTGAACTCAGGTCCTTCTGACTCCAGGGCCGGCACTCTACTCACTGTGCCACCTAGCTGCCCCTTAATTATACATTTTAAAACATTATTCTGAGAAGAGGTCCACAGTCCTCACTAGACTTCAATAAGAGTCCATGGAACAAAGATTTAAAAACCTCCTATTCCAGAGAAACAATGACATCTCTAATTATATTGAGAAGCAAGAAAAATTGGTCATTAGCACTCCTTGTGGAAATCCATCCCATTTTCTGTTTTCTCTACCAAAAGACCTTCAAAATGAGGATAGAACAAAAATGGTTAACAATGAGCTAAAATTCAAAATGAGCTAAATTGCATGAGAGCATCTAACTGTTCCCATTGACTTAAAGTCACCTGGCACAAATGATCTATGTTCTGGGATATGGAAAGAACAGTATATGTTATTGCTGAGTCATCATCAGTGATCTTTGAGAAATCCCAGAGAATAAAAAACATGTGGTAGAGATGGAGATGAACAAAAGTCCTGACTTTCATAAGGAGGAATGTATGTCCTTCAATGACTAATAAAAGTATGAAATGCATTAATATAGGAAACATTTGTGAGAATTTAACAGGGGGAAAGGTGATCATTAAGAGGCAGTAGAGATTCATTAATCACTAGACAAGCCAGCTGAACCTCATCTCCTTTTCTGACTGGTCAGTCAGGGGATTGTGTGTGTGCAGTATATATAGGTTTCAGCCAGGCACAGGAAAAAGAAAAGTGATAATATATTTTTATGCATAAAATGGTGTAGCAGCAAGCACCCCAACATCCCCAGGGTGGCTGTCAACACAGGTTCTTAGATCTGCTTTTCTAAAGGAAAACAACTCAAAATAGGTTAAAAAGCTTACTTTAATCAATCAAATATATCAAACATATATCATTTACCTAGTTCAGGGGGAAAAGGTCAGCACCCCAAACTTCAAATATACAGACAGAACTTACAAGACAGAGAAACAAACAGATCAAGCAGACAAGCTTCCAAACTGTCCAACCATTATCAATACCAAATCACAATTACCAGAGAGGGAAGCATCAACATCTAGGTTTTCAAAGCCAGGGGGCTCTCAAGGGCTGCCCAGAGTCTCATCTGGTCAAATCACACAACACTTTTCAAAGTGAGCCCCAAAGCAAATCCTCTCATCAGGGATTATTTAGCCTTCTCCTGGGTTAGAGAATGTAACCACCCTCTTGACCCACTGCCCAATCACATAGCATCAAGGTGTGGTCACTCCTGAAAACCAAGCCTCCTACCACAGGCTCCATGTGACCACATTCAGTCTATTAGGGGGCAGAGTATATTTTCAAATTAAGGAAGGTTCTCAGAGTCTCTTAAGCCAATCAAAGGGCCTAGGGGCAGGGAAGATCTTTAAATCTGCATTTCCATTACAGATGGTGAATTTATGATACCACAATATGAAGGTTTTAGAGCTAATTGACTGATTGGATCCTGAACATATTGATCAATATTTTTACATCTCTCTAAGATGAGGTTTCTCCTGGGAGGAGAGGGTGGTATTGTGCTGTTGCCTATTTTGTCCAACCCTTTATCCATGACATTGATAAAGGCATTGGCGAACAGCAAGATACTGGAAAAGATGACCAATAGACAAAGTCCTGCCCTTAGATTTGGAAAAAAAAAAACACCTAGACAAACACGTGGAGACTTGGGAGACAACGCAGAAGAGGAAAGAAAGCAGTTTATGAGGGGAAAAATTTCAAGATTTTAATAAGCTCAATACAAATGAGCAGTATAATGATACATGATGAAGTGATTTGAAATCATCTCAAAATTTAAAAATAACTGGGGTTAAAAGAACTAGGGGAAATTGTCTAGACTAGGGGAAATATTGGTAAGAAAAGAGAAGATACAGTATTTCCTTCCCAATATTTGAAGGGCTATTATGTAGAAGAGAGACCATCCTTTTTCTATGAAACTACAAAAGACAGTGGAGGACCAATGGATTGATGTTGTAGGGAGCTCAATTTTGGCTCAAGGTAAAGGAGAAATTTCTAACAATTACAACCATTGAAAAATTGAAATGGGTGGGCTTCCTTGTGAGTCCATTATAGGGCCTAAGGAAGGTGGGGAATATCTTCAAGGAGAATCTGGATGACTACCAGTCAGGGAAATTGTAGAAGGAAATAGAATTGGCTTAGAGAACCTGCAAAGTTTCTGCTTGCTTGAGCTTCTATGACTATGAGATAGTGTCCAAATTGTTTGTGATGATAGTTTGGTGATTTCAAAGGCAAAGTTGTTGTTTCTTGTTCATTCTTCATTTTCTTTTTTTTTTTTTTAAGCAATTGGGGTTAAGTAACTTGCTCAAGGTTACACGGCTAGTCATTATTTATGCGTGGGTGCTCATTTTCTGAGGCCGGATCTGATCTCGGGTCATCCCAACTCCGAGGCCGGCACTCTTACTCACTGTGCCACCTAGCCGCCCCTTTAGGACAATTGGGGTTAAGTAACTTGCCCAAGGTTACACGGCTAGGTTTTTGTTTGTGTGGATTAAGTGTCGGAGGCCGGCTCCGAACTCAGGTCCTTCTGACTCCAGGGCCGGTGCTCTATTCACTGTGCCACCTAGTCGCCCCCATTCTTCATTTTCAAAGAGAACTAGTGACATCACGGGTGATTACTTGAGTGTGAATTGGATTTAAGTAAGGCAGAGAAATTATCAGTTTATTCAGAGGGCTACCTATAATGTCCCACAAGTCATAAGCTGGGGCAGCTAGGTGACACAATGGATAGAGTATCTGGGCTGAAGTGAAGAAGACTCATTTTCTTGAGGTCAAATCTTTGGGAGATACAACACATACACAGACAACCATAATACAAAACAAAATATGTATAAGGGTATGGCAGGGACATCTTGCAAAAGATGAATTGTAAAGCTACAAGAAGCACAGGGCTTAGTCAGGGAGAGAAGGGAAGAAAATGCTGATTTTGTCCCAAGCTCTAGCATCTCAGGTAGTGCTTCTGCTGGGAAAACCTTCAGCTATTAGCCAATTCTAGAGCAAAGAAGACTAAACATTCCCTAAAGCTGCACTGAGTTTCCCTAGTAGTTTTCTAAAGTATTCCATTCCAATGTGTTGGGGAGACAGAGAGGTTAATTGGGAACTGAGATGAGGGATACAGGGGAGAAAGCAGCCATTTGGGTGTTGAGAGGGTTTAATGCTTTGTACAGTTCCTTATTTTTGGACTAATCATTCTGTTTTTGTAAATTTCCTGGCTTTGATTTCATGGTCATCTGGTTTGATCTGGTAAAAGATACATTGATAGGGGCTCATGGGCTAAGGTTTTGAAGAAACAATTATCCTAAGAGTATCAGAGTCCTGGATGTAGCTGATAGGGAGACCACTTAGAAGGGTCCTTGGTATTTCAAATGAGAGAGAAACAGAGGGAGGAAAGTACTCAATGAAGAAAACTAAACAGCCTAATGTCAATAAGGATCTAATCAGGAATACAAGTCCTTAAAAGGAGGAGGAGAAAGAGAATGCATCATTGTGAGCTATTCAGTGGGTATCTATCTGAGAATACTGCATCTGTGCAGAATGAGTTTCATCATTGTTGACGGAAGGAGAAGGCTTATTATATCAACCACATCGCAGCCAGACAGGACAGGATGTTATCAGTACAGTATGAACCTTTGGTCTGTAGTTGTTCAGCTACACTTGAGTTATGCTTTTGGTAAGCATGTTTACATTATTGGTTTGTGTCCTCAAGAGAGAACTGTTCTGTTTAACACACACCAGGTGTTCTCTTTCTGACAGGTGGAGCCAGGAAACCTCTTAATTTTCACAATAATCATGAAAGAAGAACACACTTTGTGGTTTTACAAGAACATCTAGCAATTTTCAACTTTTGAAAACGTATGAGGAGAGAAAATGTATAAGAGGAAGTAATCAGCCGATTTTTATATCAGGATAGACCCAGGTTTAAGTCCCATCTGATACATATTGGCTACGTGACTCCGAGCAAGTCACCTGACGTAGTGATACTCTACTTGGTGCATCTACTATTGGTACTTTGGGACATAGGCAATTGTTAAAGACTGTATGTCGCCATTCACATTAGTAAAGAGAGTCTCTTCACTGTGAATTTCCTAGCCTAATGGCATCATTGAATGGTTGTTTGTTTTTTTTTAAGTATATGTGATTACCAAATGTACTTTTCTTTTCAACTAAAACAAATACCAAAGCTACAGTGGTATGGGATCTGCAATAAGCAAATTCTACATTTTCCTCCTACCTTGAAGAATTTAACTGACAAAAATTAAATACAGTCTGGTGGATAAAGTGCTTGGTCTGGAGTCAGGAAGACCTGAGTTTAAATAGAGCTGCAGACACTAAACCCCAGCAAGTCACTGAACCTCAACTATAAAAATGAGGATCAAATAAGATAATATATGTAAATGTCCTTAGCACAGTATCTAGCAAACAGTAGGCACTTAATTCTCCTCCCTGATCAGAATTCTTCAAGTAAATACTATTTCATAACCAGGAAGCAAAATACAAGGAATAGCCACCTCATTGAAATTCAATACACTTTGGCAAGCATACATTAAACAAATATTATGTGCTAGGTACTTTGTTTGCTCTGGGGGTGCTAAACCAAAAATTAAACGGTCCCTGCTCTGAGAGGGTTTACATTCTACTGAGGGGAAATGATGCATCCACAAATAAGTAAATACAACACAAAGAGAGCTACACCTGTGAGTTGATTGGTATCTGGAACTCCCAGAGAAGGAAATTCCTTCTCCATTTCAGGTCTATACCTTCTCTGCAACTTATATTCGGAGAGTTGTCTGGAGCACTGAGAAGTTACTTAAAATACAAAACATAGACGGGGGAAAAAGAGAAAGAGCAATGGATAGATGGATACAGAGATGGAAAGAAATATATAAATAGATATAAGTATAGATATAGATGCAGTAGATACATAATAAATACAAAGTTAACTTTAAGAAAAGACAAAGAACATTACTAGCTTGAAAAACAAATATTGGGGCGGCTAGGTGGCGCAGTGAATAGAGCGCCGGCCCTGGAATCAGAAGGACCTGAGTTCGGAGCCCGGCCTCCGACACTTAATCCGCACAAACAAAAACCTAGCCGTGTAACGTTGGGCAAGTTACTTAACCCCAATTGTCCTAAAGGGGCGGCTAGGTGGCGCAGTGAGTAAGAGTGCCGGCCTCGGAGTTTGGATGACCCGAGATCAGATCCAGCCTCAGAAAATGAGCACCCATGCATAAATAATGACTAGCCGTGTAACCTTGAGCAAGTTACTTAACCCCAATTGCTTTAAAAAAAAAAAAAACAAACAAACAAATACAGTTTATCCAGTGAAATGGTACATACATGGTGGCATTTGTTGAGCTTTTATTTATTTATTTTTTCAGAATTACCTTTGGAGAACTTGAATTACAGATTTAATGCCCAGAGCAGACCAGACCCACCTCCTAGAGTTTATAGATGTAAAACAAATACATCCAAAGCTCCTCTCCTGTGATTGTTTTTCCATGACATTTACATTGGATGGATTCTACCTGAAAATCCAAGAAACAAGGACCAGACGACTCTATCATGAAAGGGAAGTGGAAATGGTCAGCAGGGCCATATCACAAACAATTGAATCATCTGACTACCACTGGAATCCCCAAAGCAGATGACATAGGGAAACCTGTTTGTTCTGTTCTGTGTTTGACTTATAGGTTCAATACCTCCCCACTTTGCCATCTAAAGCTGGATCATTTATTAATTTATCTAGAGTCTTTACATTTCTTTATATCTTCTACCTCAACCATCTCTTCGAGGGTAACAAATGTTACCTGCATAATTACAACTTTCTACATGAATTAGTCAATACATTAATATTTGAAGGACCAGTGGTTTTGTTTGCATGAGGACTTCATCCACTGACATGGATGCCTTCCTGTCTGGAAAGCAAAGTAGGCTATAAAGCCCTGAACTCAAAGCCAGCAAGATCTATATTTGAACCCCAACTCATACTTTTCCTAGTTATATTGTCCTGGGCAAATTGCTTCGTCTATCTGGGTATTATGTCTCAACTTTAAGGGAAAAAAACTTACTAACATATTAAAATGGGCCAGATGGGTTGGTATAGAGCATGGGAGGAGATCCTGCAGCATCAAGGCCACATGTGGCCTTCTAGGTCCACAAGTGAGGCCCTTTGACTGAATCCAGACTTCACAGAACAAATCCCCTCAGTAAAAGAATTTGCTCTGGAAAACTTGGATTCAGTCAAAAGGCTGAACCCAAAGACCTGGAAGGTCGCATGTGCCCTCAAGGTCACAGGTCCCCCACCTCTGGTATAGAGGATTATTAGGTTCCATGTCAATGGAGAGTTTACAGGACAGAGAGTCTAACCACTTTGGTGTCCATTCCAACTTTAAGATACTGAGCTTCCAAAAATCTCTTCATTTTCCCTATATCCCATCAGCTAATGGTACTTTTAGGGCAGTTAGATAGAACAGTGGGTAGAGTGCTGTGGCTGAAGTCAGGAAAATTCATCTTCCTGAGTTCAAATCTGGCTTCAGATACTTGCTGTATAACCTTGGGGAAGTCACAACCCTGTTGACCTCAATTTCCTAATCTGTAAAATGAACTGGAGAAAAAAATGGCCAACCACTCCAGTATCTTTGCCAAGAAAACTCCAAATGGTGCCATAAAGAGTCAGAAATGACTGGACAACAATTTCCTTAATTTTGGCTCCTTTCTCAGATTACTACAACTAAAACTGGATATTGTATAGTTTATACCATAGGAAAGTTTTCATTAAGCACCAGCTACATGTTGAGCATCACAGACCAGCACCAACACACACACACACACACACACACACACACACACACACACACACACGAATTTCCTGTTCTCATTTCGGTTCTGTGTCAACACGATTAGTGCTCCTTAAGCCTAAGGCAACCCTGAAGCCCTTCTGTTTACATTTTTGCAATGACACTTGTATATGACCATACTTCACAGAGAACAACACACCAATCATAGACAGTGGTGTCTGGTGATTCACTTTGGGGAAATAAAACAATTCTGAAACTTGGGACTGTGCCAATGGGAAATTCACAGGCTTAATGTAACATGTCTTATTGAATCTCAGAGGGGGCAGGAAAAGAAGGAAGACAAATGAATGAGGACATGCTGGGAAACAGAGGGATTCGTAGAGAGTTTGATCCACAAGGGTGAATTAGGCAAAAGGCATGCAAATAGTTTAAAGTGTTCTTAAGGCAAAATTCCCCATGATAGGCCACCCCTCACCTCCCCGATCATTGTATTAGGCAGCTAGTTAGAACTGTTCTTTCTTTCCAGTTAAAAATGCCCCCACTGGTGACTATGCTGTGTGTAAATGACATGGATATACTAGGATATTAGGGACAGGGTATTTTATGAGTGCAAGGCAACAAATCAATGAATGTTTCTCTACATATTTAAGACTACTAGCAACAATCCTGATTTAACATTATTAATACATGAAAAGCAGCTGCATGGGCAGCTGTCACAGAGATAGTTCTGAAGGCTGCCAGGAAATAAAACAACTTTTGTAAATTCCAAGATCTTGCGAATAAGACAAATTCAGAGTGTTTTGTTTTGTTTTTACTTACAGGTAAACCCAACTTAGGTTCTCAAAAGATGGAATCTGCTTTGCTGCTATTGCTTCCTGATCCCACTGAGTATCACCAGCTGTATAGCTGATATACCCCTAAGGATTGTGGACCTTTCCATCTGCACTGCTAAACAGTATTGTCTCCCTGAGTTAGAAGAATGTGGGCTTCTTGAAAGGAAGGATTATCTAAATTTTTGGTTTGTATCCCCAATATTAGTGAAGTGTTTGGCATATATTAAGCACTTAATTTTTTTTTCCCATTTGAACTATTTTAACCAATGGAGAAACTGAGGCATGAATGAGTTTCATGAAAGGGGAATTGAGAGTCCCAGAAATAAAAGTCATGCCCTTCTAACTTCCAATCCACAGAATTTGTTATAAATGGGATTAGCTCAATAAAAAAAAAGCATGCTTTCTTCAACAGAGTGAAAGACGTTTATAGATTTTCAAAGGCATTTATAGATTCTCCCAAGTGATGCACCTTGTAATTCTTCCTAATAACACTCTTTTTAGAAGCATCAGGAACAAGTGTTATCTTGCTTTTGCAGATGGGGAAAGTGAAACACAGAAAGATTAAATGACCTTCCCTATATAGCACAGCAAAATCACAAGCTGAACCTTTGACTTACAGCATGCCAACCCTTGCTACAGCAACTAGACCTCATCCATGTTTCTACAAAGAGAAAAGGGGTGAAAAAAGAGTTGACAGACACCCAAAATGTGAAGATGTTTGGCAGATAGCAAATTTGATCAGGCCCTCATTAACTGGATCCAAATCAGGCCCGACAGAGTATTCATTAAAGTCTAAAACCTTCTCTGTGCCTGCGGTGAGACCCTTGATTTGTTCATGTTGTAGTAAATTGGTCATTCTGCAGAGAGCTAATGTTTTCAACAAAATGCCTCTTAATGATTGTCATTCAGCGTGAAATGTGAAGATGAGGCCTGCTAAGAGAAAAAAATAAGAGACAAGGGTGACCAGGAAGAGCTCAGGCAGAAAAGCAACATTTGTGATGGACAGTCAAAGGCAAACTGAGGAGACTCAGTTATGAAAAAAACCAACGTGATTTGTGATAGCACCGACCTGATCTTTTCACTAAGAACAATGTCAGCTCACCTTTGGAAGGGACATTTTACATCATTAAAATATTACCACTTTTAATGGCAGTATGGTTCTGAGGGGTGTAGTGTGTGACAGTGGATATGGTGCTGGACTTGGAGTCAGGAAGATACGGGTTCTAATTCTACCCCTGGTGGTTACTTGCTGTGCAAACCTGGGCAAGATGCTTTACCTCTCTGTGCACCAGTTAACTCCCTAAGACTTACCTTTCACAACATTTCTTTTCCTCTGACATTTCTACTGCCACATGTCTAATATATTCTTTCTCTACCAGCTGCCACTCTAGTTCAGACCAACATGATCCCTCACTTCCTAATTGGTTTCCCTACCCCAAACATCTCCACACTCTTCCACAAAGGTTCCAGAGTGTTTTTTTTCCCTCAAGTACAGATATTAACATCACTCTTCTGTTCAATTAGCTCCAATGGTTCCCTGTTGCCTTTAAGATCCAGTTTAAACTCCACTGTCTAGCTTTTAAAGATCTTTCATAACCTAGCCTCATAACTTACATTACTTTCCCTCCCTCATTCTATATTCCACTCAAATTAACCTTCTCTCTGTACCCCATGAATGGCATTTAATCTCTCATCTTCAAGTTTTCTACTGGAGATGCTGCCTTCCTGAAATACACTCCCTACTTATCTATGCTTTATAGAATTCCTCTCTTCCTTCAAGACCCATCATTTTCTATGCACTGGTTGATTTCACTTATTCTTTTTCTTCCTCATTTTTCTTAAAAAAGAATTACTTGTTGTATGGAATGGCTCTCAGGAAAGGGAGAGGGGAAGGGATACAAAGCGAAATGTAGGCAATGTAAAAACAAAAAATAGAAATAATTTTTAAAGAAAAAAAATATTTCAAGACCCAACTCAAAGAATGCTTTCTCCATGAAGGTTACCCCCCATTGTGAGTCCCCTCTCTTCCCAAAATAAGTGAATAATTTGTTAATATAATAATTAATTTCCTTAATTATCATTTCTTCTTTATATTTACTCTGGATACACTTGTATGTGTACTCTTTGGCTCCCCAGGGGTGATTGTTCCATTTTTTTTGTATTTGTATTCCCCAGTCCTAGAACAGTTTCTACCACAAAGTAGGCATTAATAAATGCCTATTGGTTAACTGAGCATTGATTATGTTCTAAGTCAGAGATGACTGCAACTGTGTTGGCAGAGGAAGTTCCCACATGGGGAGTTTCCAGCGCTGATAAAATCATAGATCCCCATCATATCTGACTACATTTCTCTTTGTAAATTCTCCCTGCTAGGTCACAAAATGGTACCCTGTTAACTTAAGTTCATGTATCCTCTTCATCAAACTACTTCCACTTTCTGCCCACACTAGGCCAAGTTCCATTTTGGGGCAATGATGATGTCAGCAAGCCCAACCCTATATGTATAGAAAGTAGGTCACCCTCCCATAAAAGAATATGAAAAAGGTTTAAAGACCCATGTTCCTTAGCATCTTTTTCAGTGTGGCTAGCTACAGTGACTGAAGTTTTTGCCATTAGACTCATTCCTTTGGATTAAGATGCTTTGGTTCTAAAGTGTTCCTGTTGGGAATGTGAATTTGTTACCTAGAAGAAGTCATGAGTTTTGAGGTAAAATCTTATCTCTGAGAGAATATGTCTCTTTGAAACATATTAACTATTTAAAATCCATAGGAATTAGAACATTGTCTAGCTCACTCCCTTGTTTTCCAAATAAGGAAAGCCATTCTCCCCATGCTGGTGAAGTGATATGTCCAAGGTTATCCAGGTATGAAGTAGAACTATCAGCATTTGAACCTAGGTCTTCAGATTCCAAATTGAAAATTCCTTCCATTATACATATTGTCTCTCTTGTTTACTTCTCTTCCATGTGGGGTTCATTAGCTGAGCATTCCTGGTTTTTACAATTCCATCCCCCCAACTAGATTTTCCCCATTATACCCACTAATTTAGTATTATGACTTCTTAGTGTGCCCAATTTGCAACAATTAGTTGCTCAGCACCAAGTGAGTCCTTGAGGAACTGTGACTAGTGAGTGGAAGTTATAGGGACTTAGAGTTTGATAAAGGGGGAAATCTTTCTAAGACTTTGAGCTTTCCAAAAATTTAACAGGGATTCACAACTTGTGGTCCATGGACTCCACAGTGAACGTACAAACTTGGATGGAAAAAAAATGTATTTTTATTTAAATATAGTTGGTCACTTTTGCAATTCTATAGATTTAATTTCATTCTTTTAAAGACTTTATTCTGAGAAGACGTTTACAGATTTTTCCAGACAGTCAAAGAGGTCTATCACACACACACACACACACACACACACACACACACACACACACACACACACACAGAGGCATAAGAATCCCTAGGCTAAGGTAATGCGTTTCCCATTGCTCAAGATCTTCTAATAGAGACTGGATGATAACTTATCCAGAAGGTCATAGAGATTTAGACTTCAGATGGGTTTTGGCCTATATGACCCCTGAGATCCCTTCTGTCTCTAATATATTTTGAAAAGGGACATGGGGAAGATAAATTTCTTTAGTTAGAGATGAAGAAAGGGGAAAGTGAAGGAGGCTTGAGCACAGAGAATCACCCCCCAAAAAACAGGCCCTAAAGGGACTCTGCAGTAAGTGGCCGAAAAAACTAAGGAGCAGTAAGTTTGCCAATCTGAAGTGTCATTCTGGATGCTGTCACTTATACTGTTCAGCAGTTTTGTTGAGATTGATCCTGGGTTCCTAACCCATCACATCTGACTCAATTTCAACTTTTTTTAAAATTGATTAATAATAAGTGACATGTACATATGGTTCAAAAGTTTATGAAGCACTCCATGTATATTTGCCTTTTTGGTTTCCCCAACAATCTTTCTTTTTTTCTTTCTTTCTTTTGCCTCTTTGGAGGGCAATTGGGGTGAAGTAACTTGCCCCAGGTCACAGGGCTAGGTTTTTATTTGTGTGTGCGTTAAGTGTCTGAGGCCAGATCTGAACTCAGGTCCTTCTGACTCCAGGGCTGATGCTCTACTCACTGCACCACCTAGCTGCCACTCCCCAACAATCTTTCTATATAGAGACTAGAGATATCATTGTGCCTGTTTTGCTGATGAGGAAACTGAGGCTCAGAGAAGGTGAGTAAATTTTTCGTGTCTACTTTAGTAAGTGTCAGAGGGTGGATTTGTGCCCAGACCAATTCCAGTATTCTTTTCCCTAAATCATGTTGCCTTACTAACATGTCATTATTTTGCAGATGATCTAGTGTCCCTCATCAAGATAGACAGATGGATGGATGGATGGATGGATGGATGGATGGATGGATGGATGGATGGATAGATGGATGGACGTATGTATGAATAGATAGATACATAGATAAATAGATAGATGATAGAGAAATAGATAAAATAGATGAATGAATAAAGAAAAAAGAAATAGATAAATAGTTGAACAAGAGATAAATTAATAAATTAGATTTTCCATAAATGGATGTATACATATGTGTTCATTAGTTTCTATGTTTTGCTTTTTTTTTTCATTTCATGGTGATGAGTTCAATTCACAACAGATAGTAATTGGTTTCCAATGAGAAATCTAGAGACACATGGAATTTAGCCATGCTCATTTATTAACACAAGATTGAGTACAGCTGGGACTCCCTCTGCTACAGTTCTCAGGATGGTTACATCTCCACAGTAGCACCACTTAACTGGTATAAATAATAAATATGTGACCAAATCAGTCCTCTAATATGAGACACTGTGATAATCAAAGTCACTGAATTTTTTTTATCTACAAAGTTCAATCTAAACATAGATGCCTAGAAATGGTAACTCAGCAATGACCTCTTCCCCATCTTGCCCCAAGATCTAACTTCTTAAGGCATAAAAACCACTTCAAGTGACTCATCACCCATGCCCCTTCTCAATTTCCTCATCCAGAACATTGAAATGATCATTCTAATCCAGTCAGGCAGTCAGTCAACACACAGTCAAGTGTTCCAGGAACTATGTTCCAGGAACTTTGCTAAGTAGTGGAAATATAATGAAAGACAAGGAACAGTCCCTGGTATACCTTGGGAAAATCAATGAGGAATAATCATCCAGCAAAGCAAGTATGTATTAAGAGTTTCTTATATGCTAGTACTGGAGATTCAAAGACAAAGAATGGAATAGTACCTGGCCTCGAGAAGCCTAAATTCTCTCAGGGAAAATGACATGTGCACAAATATATATATACACACACAAATATAATGCAAATACAAATACGTATATGCAAAATACATACAAAATCCATGCAAGGTAAATTTTGGTGTATGTTGGAGAGGTTGCTAACAGCTAAGGGGATCAGGAAAGGCTTCATGTAGAAGATGCTGCTGGAGCAGAATTATTCTAGTGCCATAAGTAGAATGTATCCAAGCAGAGAAAGGGTTAGTGAGCTTGTTTGCTTGGGGTTTTTTGTTGTTGTTGTTTTGCTTTTTGGGGGGGGAGGGTAGTTGGGGTTAAGTGACTTGCCCAAGGTCACACAGCTAGCTTTTGTCTAAAGTGTCTGAGGCTAGACTTGAACGCAGGTCCTCCTGACTCCAGGGCCAGTGCTCTATTCACTGTGCCACCTAGCCACCTCTGTTGCTGTTGTTTTTAACAAATTCCCAGATTCTCATCACCAGCAACACACAGATGAAAAATTATTCTTATATTTGAATTTAACTCCAAGAATTTATTCTACTGTGAAAACCGTGCCCCCATCCCCATTATTGATCATAGCCTGAATTCCTAGAAGAGAAATCTATGCATACATTTCTTTAAAAGGAAATGAAGCTTGGTGGGAGGGGGAAAGAGAGAGAAAGAATATTTCTCACCCTTCCCACTTCTAAAAATATAGTCAGCATTAGATATGGTTAAAAAAAAAAAACCCTGCAACAGCTGCTGCTTATGTACACAAGCCTAGTTTGCTGTTAAACCTCTCTGACTAGGTCCTTTTGGAAAATTTCACTATTCAGTAATAGCTCTGAGGTTTCTGGGTACTGTCATGCAAATAACCATGGCAGGCTTTCTACTGTGATTCAGAGTTCCTGTGACTGGTTTGACCATAGGCAGATTATTTTAGTGAAAAAAGACCATTTGGTCCATTATGAAAGTCACTGCCCTCACCTAGTGAGTGGCTCATTCATGGTTATTTACATTTCATCCAATGACCAACAATAAATTAACATCAATGATCCCCTTAGAATCTAGTTTTAACAGTTTATTTCAAAGAACAAGGGTTATTCAGGCTCATAGATTGATATGAGCTTTTAAAGCTGGCATCACCATAGAAGGGTAAATGAAAGGGGGTACATTGACAGGAATAAAGATAGAATTTGGTCATGAGATACCACCCTCATGATGTTATTGGTCCTCTGCAAGAACCAAGGCTAAACAATAACAACCAAGGATCTATTTAGCACTCATTTATTATGTATCTACCACTTACAAAGAACTGTCTTAGGACCATGGGTCATAAAATCATAGATTTAGGGTGGCTAGGTGGCGCAGTGAGTAGAGTGTCGGCCCTGGAGTCAGAAGGACCTGAGTTCGGATCCGGCCTCAGACACTTAACACACACAAACAGAAACTTAGCTGTGTGACCTTGGGCAAGTTACTTAACCCCAATTGCCCTCAAAAAAAAAAAATCATAGATTTAGAGTTGGAAGAGACAGTGGAGGTCACTGGATCCCCTCATTGTATAGATGAAGAAAGTCGGAGTAGAGAGAGGAAATAATTTGCTCAATGTTACATAGATGGTAAGTGGCAAGAACAATGAAGTGGGGTCCTTGTCTTAGGGTGTTCAGAGAAAAGCATCTCACTGAGTATCTGAAGTGACTAAGAGCAATTCTACTTTACAGCATTGGACACTGAGACTCAAAGTTATACAGCGAATCAGTATTAGATACCATGAAGCAGTCAGTGACATGTCTGACACCAGAGACATAACAAGCAATCTTTGTCCCCATATTCAGCTGGATTTGGTGGAGGTAGGGACACAAGGTCTTACAGTGGGAGAGGCCCCAAACACCAGCCAGTGGGAAGCATAGTGGGCCCTGAGATGCTCTGGGGTGACCACTGCCTAGGACAAGATTAGGAAAGAGGCATCTAGCCTATCTGGAGATGAATCATCCTGCTAATTATTCTTGCAAAACATGTGTTCAACTGAGTTGCTTCTACCCATTGAAGAAGTGGGAAAAAAAGAGAGAAACAGAAAATACTAACAGCCTGTGTTTTTACCACTTCTCTTCACAATCTAAGAAAACCAACCACTTAGCTGCCACATAATTACCACATTCACCAAAAATAGGATCTTAGGATAATAGGATCATAGTCTCAGAGGTAGAAAAGACCTTCCCAATCCTGTCTTTCCCACCTCCTCGAATTTGAACATGGTGTCCTCATGGCTAATGTCAACACCAATGAGGACACCACTTGTTGAATTCTTCTCCCTTGAAGGTTTCAGCTGATCTCTCTTCCATGTAGCCTTCAAAGCTCCCCCAGGGATGCTTGCCTCCTCAGTCTTTCACAAGAACATCACAGAATTAGAGATAAAAGGTACTTTCGAGATCATCCAGCCCATGGTTTCCTAACTTGGCTCCTGTGGACTTTCTTCTTTCATTTTGATAACTATATTTCAATATGATCGGTTTCTTTTGCAACCCTGTTCTTTCATTTTATCATCTAAAGATATAATTCTGGTCAAGATGGTGGAGTAGAAACAGGACTTCCGTGGGGCTCCGACTTCCACTTCCCCCAATCCATATAAAAGGATACTCTGAAGAAACTTTGGAGCTACAGAACCCACAAAATGACACAGAGAAGCTAAGCTCCCACTGAGGACATCCTAGCAGGGAGCAGCCCAGTGCTCTGGGAGCCCACCCCAGCCCCGCAGGAGCTGGAGGTTTTAGCCCCAGGGTGGGCCTGACCAGCCACTGGCTGGAGGGACTTCAGATCACCATTAGCTGTGGTGTTTTCCAGAACCCATATTTCCTAAGGACAAAGTGAGAGGTCAGTGCTCGTGTGTACTTTGGGATCCAGTAGTTGGGAGTGCAGTCGGCCTTTATACCCTGGAGCGAGAAGCTGCTGAGGTGCTGCAGCCATACAGCCACTGCCATGTGACAGCTTCAGCTATTGGCCTGTAGACTGTAGAGGGACCAAGCGACCAGTCTGAGGGATAATTGCTCTTGCTTTAAGCTGCTTGGAGCTGGATTGCAGTCTAGGGTGGAGGTCCTGGGGTGTGTAACCAGCTTGCCAGAGTGTGTGGAGGCTTCAGAGAGGGCACCCAACTAATACCTTAGGTAGCTGAGAAAACCCCAACATTTGGGACAGAAGCTCCCCTGACTGGTAGCAGAGTTCTACTGTGGCAAAAGGCCCAAAAGTTAAGTAATTGAGTGGCAACATGAGTAAACAAGGGAAACAAAGCAAACAGAGGAATCCAACATTAGACTCTTATTTTGGGGACAAAAAGGATCAAAGCATGGAACAGGAGACAGACAGTGAAGTCAGAACTCCTGTACCAAAAGCTTCCAAGAAAAATACAAGCTGGTTACAGGCCATAGATGAGTTTAAAAAGGATTTTGAAAACCAAATAAGAGAAGTAGAGGAAAAATTGGGAAGAGAAATAAGAATGATGCAAGAAAATTATGAAATGAGTCAGCAACCTGACTGAAGAAAATAACACCTTAAAAAATAGACTAACTCAAATGGCAAAAGAAACTCAAAAATCCAATGAGAAGAATGCCTTAAAAAGCCGAATTTGCCAGATGAAAAAAGAATCTCAAAAGCTCACTGAAGAGAATCATCCTTTCCAAATTAGATTGGAGCAAATGGAAACTAGTGACTATATGAGAAATCACAAAACTATTAAACAGATCCAAACAAATGAAAAAATAGAAGGCAATGTGAAATATCTCATTGGAAAAACCACCGACCTGGAAAATAGATCCAGGAGAGATAATTTAAAAATCATTGGACTACCTGAAAGCCATGATCAAAAAAAGAACCTAGAAATCATCCTTCAAGAAATTCTCAAGGAAAACTACCCTGATGTTTTAGAACCAGAGGGCAAACTAGAGGTTGAAAGAATCCATAGATCACCTCCTAAAAAAGATCCCAAAAAGAAAACTCCTAGGAATATTATAGCCAGGTTCCAGAATTCCCATATCAAGGAGAAAATATTACAAGCAGCCAGGAAGAAACAATTTGAATATTGTAGAAACACAATCAGGATAACATGGGATCTGGCACCTTCTACACTGAGGGACTGAAGGGCTTGGAATATTCTAGAGGTCAAAGGAGCTGGGATTAAAACCAAGAATCACCTACCCAGCAAAACTGAGTATCATGTTTCAAGGGAAAATATGGTCATTCAGTGGAATAGAGGACTTTTTATTTGTGCTCTTTGGAGGGCAGTTGGGGTTAAATGACTTGCCCACAGTCATACGACTAGTTTTGTTTTGTGTGTGTTAAGTGTCTGAGTCCAGATTTGAACTCAGGTCCTCCTGACTCCAGGACTAGTGCTCTATTCACTGCGCCACCTAGCCACCCCGAAATAATCATTTCTCTCACTCTTATTTTTTTTGCTTTTTGCAGGGCAATTGGGGTTAAGTGACTTGCCCAAAGTCACACAGTTAGTAAGTATGTCAAGTGTCTGAGGCCAGATTTGAACTCAGGTCCTCCTGAGTGCAGGGCTGGTGCTCTATTCACTGTGCCACCTAGCTGTTCCAAGGAATAGAGGACTTTCAAGAATTCTGGATGAAAAAAACAGAATTGAATAGAAAATTTAACATTCAGATACAAGAAGCAAGAGAAGCATGAGAAGGTAAACAGGGAAAAGAAATCATAAGGAACTTATCAAAGTTGAACTACTTATATTCCTACATGGAAAAACAATAATTGTAACTTACAAAACTTTTCTCAGTATGAGAATAATTGAAGGGAATAGAAATGTGTATGCACACACATATACATACATATGTCTATATAGGAGGGCATATGGGTATATGAATACATATGTGAATGTGTGTGTATATGTGTACAGGTATATATAGATAAAGGGCACAGGACCAGTTTAATACAAGGGATGGTACTTAAAAGGTGAAATTATGAGGTGAGAGAGGAAAATAATGAGAGGAGATAGGAAGAGACAGATTGGGGTAAACTATCTCATGTAGTAGAGGTAAGGGTAAATGGATACAATGGAGGGGAAGAACAGGAAGTCAAAAGGGAATGGGTCAACCTTATTCTCATTGAATTTGGATTAGGGAGGGAATGACATACAAACTAAATACGGTATCTCACCCTACAGAAGAGTAGGGGGGAAGGGGATGAGAGTGGGGATGATGGAAGGGAGGGCAGGCTGGGGGAGAGGGAAGTTGGAAGCACCCAGTTTTGAAAAGGGACAGGATCAAAGTAGAGAATAGAACAAGTGGGAGGTGGGATAGGAGGGAGGAAAATATAGTCAGTCTTTTACAATATATCTACTAAGGAAATATTTTGCATAGCTACACATGTACAAACTATATTGAATTGCTTATCTTCCCAGCAAGTGACAAGGGAGGAAGGGAATGAATCTGGAATTCAAAGTTTTAAAATCAAATTAAAAAAACATATGTGTGTGTGTGTGTGTGTGTGTGTATACTATTATCAATATTATTTTACATGTAAGTGGGAAATAAGATATAAAGGCACTAGGGCATAGAGATCCACCATGTCCTACTGGAAAGTTAGAGGGGGTATGGGAGAAGATGGGAGAGAGCAGATTGGAGGAGAGAATATCCAGTGGAATCGCTATTTTGGGGTGTTGTGTAGGGGAAAAATGGGGAGAAAAATTATAACTCAAAATCTGGCAGAAATGAATGTGATATAAACCAGAAGTTAATAAAGCATTTGATAAAAATAAATAAATAAAGATATAATTCTGAGAACAGGTTCATAGGCTTCCCCAGACTACCCAAGGGGACCATGACACACAAAAATTTAAGAAGTCCTGGTTGAAATCAATCTTCCCCACTTTATGGATGTGGGAGCTTGAAGACCAGAGAGCTTGTGGTTTGCCCCCAGTCACAAAAGTGGTAAGTATCAGAGTCAGTATTTGATTCTAATCAAGTCTACTTGGTGCCAAATCCAACTCAATTCACCTTTTTCTGAATCTCTCTATCTCTCTATGTCTGTTTTGCTATCTCTCCTCTCCTCCCTTCTCTCTTCTCTCTACTCCCTCTCTGTCACCATCTCTCTGTCTCTGTCTCTGTCTCTCTCCTCTTCCTATACACATAACTAGTTTATCATTGTTTTTGTATACATCTTATTCTATTGATATACTCTTTTTAAGGAAGGCATTATTCCTTTTTTTTCATTTTTGAATCTCCAGCTACCAATATACTTTCTTACACTCTGGTAAGTGCTTAGTAAGCATGAATTGAATTGTACTGAATTGAACTGAGAAGGATACCCATTGAATCAATGAGGCAATGATGAGACTGTGGAGAAGTGTGGAGAAGATATGGCCAGGGAGTAGGGAATGAAATGAGGCAAGGTTAGATGGGCCAAGTGAGGCAGTCACTAGTCAGGACAGGCGCACCCCAGGGAAAGAAGTTCTGGAGAGGAATGGGTTAAAACTTCCAGAACCTGGTCTCTGGCCATGAAGAAGATGGTCACTGAGCAGGGAGTGAAGGAATAAGAAAAAGGGAGAAGTTGAAAGGGGGGCACCAAAGTGATGTGGGGAGGGGGAAGGCAACAGGTTTTTGCTTATTGCTTTTTTAATTTGGACTGCTGAAAATGCAGCTGTGAAACTGGGGGACAGATGACCCCTCTGAAAATAAAGTTCTACCAGCTTCCTAATTACCAAGTAAGACTTTGAAACACGAGCCTGCACCTGGCACGGGTGAAGGGAATCCTCGGACTGACAGCTACCTTCTACATGAAGACTTTCTTTGTCCCCTTGTTTATCATGGTGTTCCCTTATGCCTCTCCCTTCTCACCAAGTACCTAGTATTAATTCGGTAAAATATTTGTATATATGCACATTGTATCTGCTCCAGAAGAATATAAGTTCCCTGAGGACAGGGCATGTTTTGCTTTAGCTTGGCTTTCCCAGTGTCTAAAACAGGGCCTGGCACATAATCAGGGCCTTATAGGTGCTTATTGAGTGATGAATTTTTGTAACTTCATCACCTGATGGGAGAGGCAGCATGATGGAGCTGAGTAACCCTCAAAGTGTAGTCCAGAGACCAAAAAGACCTCTTCAAGGGTCTGTGAGTTCGAAACAATTTTCATTACATACTGATGCTTTAATTTCTAATACTGAAAATACGAATAGTTATAACTCACCGAAATCAAAGACCTTTGGGGGTGTCCTCAGTCATTTTTAATGGTAGAAGGGGTCCTAAGACCAAAAAAGTTTGAGAACCACTGGTGTAATGGATGGAGAGTTTGGCTCTCCAAGTCAAGAAGACCTAGGTTCAAATCCTGCCTCTGATGTGTGCTGATGGTGTAACCCTGATCAATTCTCCCAGAGCTCTTAGCAACTAAGAATACAAATTACACATAAAGAGAGGAAACAGGCATTTATTAATGCCTAGTATATATGTCTGGCACTTTGATAAGCAATTTACAAATGGTATCTCGTTTGGTCCAAATTACAATCCTAGGAGATAGGTTATTATCCCATTTTATAGATAAGAAAGTTGAAGCAGGCAAATGTTGACTAGTCCCACTAATAAGTGCCTGAAACTGGATTTGAACTCAACTATTCCTGGCTCCTGGCTCATGAGTCTATCCACTGCTCCATCTAGGTGCCAGGCTTCATTGACACAGGGAATTTCCTCACCCAAGAGCTTCATCTACTAATGAAATCATGGTTCTATCATCCAATATTTTTTGTCCTTAGCTTCCCCCAACACAGGTGACACTACATTGTATAAAATAGAACTAGTGAAGAATTTCTGGATAATCATCTTGGAAACCACACCTAATGCAAGATTGGTAAACTTAAGAAGTTATTGGCAGACTTAAGAGCACTAGGATTTGCATAAAGTCTGTGCTTGTATCTGTCGGGTTAGTGAGTTAAAGTTTGAGAAATCCATTGGAGTCTGAAGAACAGGCAATGACTTTTGCAGATGGTAACCAGAAAGAAAGGAGCATAGAACCAGGCATCATATGATCCATGTTATGTCTGGAATCCTCCCCTATGATTAAATATTACATCTCTCCCCCACCAATGAGAGATGGGAAGGAACATAGGGGTCAACTTCTCCATGATTATGAAATCAGAAAGAAAAAGGGAGGACTCTGAGGGCAGGGAACACGAGGAGTAACAATTAAAAACTGGGTAAGGTCAGAGATTTAGTGCTGGAAGGGACCTTAGAAGCCATGCAATCCAACCTCCCCCTGCCCTCCCACTCTACTTAATCATTTTTAATTAATTTTTTCTATTAGCAAAAATTTACCTTCTCTCCCTCCCATTTCTAATAAATCCCAACATGGAAAAAGAAAGAAAAACAAAACCCTTGTAACAAATACACATAGTCAAGCAAAAAAAAGGCTGCATTTGCCATGTTTTTTTTTAAAAAAAAGGCCCAATCTGCACTGAATACATTGTCTCTCTGTCAAAAGGTGGATAATTGTATTTTATTACATGTCTTCTAGAATTATGCTGGTGATTTGGTTACTCAGAGTTCTTTACGATATTGTTATTATACAATAGTTCTCCTGGTTCTGCTCAGATCACTCTGCACCAGTTCTTATAAGTTTTTTGAGGTTTCTCTGAAACCATTCCTTTCATCATTTCTTATGGTACAATAGTATTCAATTAATTCACATACCATAATTTGTTCAGCCATTCCTCAACCGATGGATATCTCAAAGCTTCCAGTTCTTTCTTACCACAAAAAGAGCAGCTAAAATATTTTTGTACATGTGGGTCCTTTTCTTCATTCTTTGATTTTTTGAGGGGTATAGACCTCATAATAGTTTGGCTTGGTCAAAAAGCATGCACGCCCCCACTTATTTTACAGATAAGGACACTGAGTGACTTTCCCATTGCCAGACTGCTAGTAAATGTCTAAGGTGAGATTTGAAACTAGAACTTCCTGACCTATCAATTACACTAACCCTCCTTTCTGAAAGTAAGGGAAGAAGAAAAGGAAGAATGAAGCTCTTGGGTGGGAGAGGGGGACTAAGGAGGGGAAAGTGATGCATGGGAAAGGGAGAAGATCTCAAGGATAAATAAATATGAATTAAATGTCACAGGGCAGTAGTCATCTATGTGCATCTGGCCTCATCATACCCTTGACTTCTCTTGATCCAGTTGGCCCTATCCAAATCAACCAGTCATGTGTCCCATTCCCTGAAGACTTTGCTAACAATAATAATAGCCAGAATATACAAAAGCCTCTTGGTTTGCAGTATGTTTTAAACACACTCTCCCATATAATCTTCATGATTACCCTATGAGGTAATTGGTTAGGTTATTATTCCCACTGCACTGATAAAGAAAATGGGTCTCACAGGAGTGAATCAAATGACAGATAGTTATAGAGTCAGAAAAAAAGGCAGAGCTGGGGGCCAAACTCAGGTCTTCTGATCTAAAGCCAGTGCTCCTCCCACTGGATCAAGCTGCCTTCAAGGAATTAAGTAGCTTTGAAATTTAACATATATACACACACATATATGCATATGTGTTTATGAAATACACATGTATACACACATGCACACGCATGTATATATCAACATATACTGGAATGTGTATAGATATGTACACATACATGCATATATGCGTGCATACATGTGTAACATGTATGCATATATATTCTATTCTAGCTAACTAGGTCACAGAATCATAGATCTAGAGGTGAAAGGGACCTCAGAGGCCATCTAGTCCAACCTACTTAATTTACACATGAGGAAACTGAGGCACACAAGGAATAATCATCAGAGATAGGATTTGAAAACAAGTCCTCTCGCTCCTAGACCAGTGCTCTTTTCACTACCCCAAGCTGCCTCTGAAGTACTCCAAAGTGACTGAATAAACAAGCATATGTATGTATGTGCATACATATGTGTGTATATATGTTTATAGGAACCTAGGGCTTCCTGGCTATGGGCCCAGTGACCTACTTACCATACTACTTTCTGAAAGTAAGGGGGAAAAAATTAGATAGAGAGATGGACACACATACATATACAAATATATGTACTATATATATATATATATACACACACATATATACATATACACACGCACATAAATATACATAGTCTCCCACATCTGCAACTCACTCCCTTCTGTACTTTTGGTTCTCTGGCTTTCTTCAAACTCAGCAAAAGTGCCACCTCCTACTCCACTGGTTCCCTGATCTCCTGCTACAGCTGCTGGTGTCCTCTACCCCATGAAATGCCCTTGCCTCTAATTTATGGATACCTAAGTATGTTGTCTCTCCTAATGGAATGTAAGTTCCTTAAGGAATTTTGAGGACTGTTTCTTTTATGTTTTTATATACCCAGAGCCTAGTAATGGCCGGTACATAGTCGGTGCTTAATAAATGCTAGTTAATTGACCAATTAAGGTTGGGAAGAGAGAATCTGTAGATGGAGAAATGACAGGACTGAGGACCTGATTAGATATGAATGACCCAAAGATTTAGAATACAAGCAGATGAAAGAATGGAGGGAGGAAGAGGAAAGTCAGAAAGAGGGAAGACTTTCAGGGAAAAGATAAAATGAACTTCAAAGAGATAGAAACAAGCAAGATAATTAGGGAGCAACTGTGTTAAATTTATTATGTAATTTTAAAATAAAGTTTCATGTAATAGAAATTTGGAATTACATATACAATCCTCTCTGGTTTTCTATAAGTGGAAATGATAATATTTGTTTATGTTTGTCAAGTTCAGAGTAATTTTTTTAAATGCTTTTTTGAAAAGTCATGGAAGTTCATTTTGGATGGGGTTAATTCAATGAATATTTAATAAAGCCTTACTATGAGAAAGATTCCAAGAAAGCAATGAAAAAAATGATAGGCTCTGCCTTTAAGGAGCTTACATTCTGATTCAGCCATGTAACATATAATAACAATAATAATAATAATAATAATAATAATAATAATAATAGCTATATAGAGCTTAAAGGTTTTCAAAACTCTGCTTAGATTTTCACTGCAATCCTATGAGTCAGGTCTTATTATTATCCCCATTCTATAGATGGGGAAACTGAGACTCAGAGACATTAAATGACTGGCCACACAGCTAGAATCTCTGGCAGGACTTGAACTCAGATCTTCCTAGCTCCAAGGTCAGTGCTCTACCCATTGAGCCACCTAGTAAGAAACAACTGAAAACTTGACAGTTTGAGTTATTGGTAGAAACTTACTAGGACAGTTCCTCAGCCTCTTTTATCTTTAACATGATGGGGTTGATGATAGGATCTTATGTTCTTTCCAGTTCCCCATCTATATTCTCTGAATTGGAAGATATAGAGATTGGAGTTCAGAAGAGAGGTCAGGGCTGGAGATAATAGATTTAATAAATGGTTTAGTTAATCAATGAAAATTGCAAAACTAAACTAAAACCCCAGAATTTCCTAATAGTCTGTCCCTGCTTAGATTTTAAATTCACACCATGTTCCCTATGGTCAGCTGTTCTGTGTAAGGATTCTAAAACTCTGAACTGACCGAATTAAATGACTCCACTTCCTCCAGGGAGATTCAATAACAATTCTGATAGGTTGCTAGTCTCACAGACACAACCCTGTGTCACATGACTGTAGCTTCCCCCTTTTGCTTCCTTTCTTTAGGTTGTTTTGCTTTTATCCAGAAAGCAGTCCTTGTATTTTTCAAGGTTCAACAAGGTCACTTCCCACTCATGGAAAAACAAGAGAAAGTTTCCCAACACTGTTTGGGTTGTCCAACCACTGGTCATTTCCCAGGGGCTAGACATGGCATGCATTGTAAGAGCCAGATGTAAGCAAGGATTTCCTGCCTTATAAATAGACATTATCAATTGAAAGAGTGGGTGTTGGACCTGAAAGTTTGGCAGGTAATTATCAAAAGAACTTTAGTAAAGAAAATTTCTATGAACAATGGATGCAATGTTTTACTATAATTGGTGTTCTCTTCCCTAATATTCTTTATTTATGGTGCACCTATCAAGATGAAACTATTATTTGTTATCTATTAAGAGGTCATTGGAAAAAATCAGAAATTTTGCTGATAGAGACGAAAATGGTCATCTCCAATAAGAGGAAAAACTGAGATGTATGTCTGGGAACCACACTCATACAAAACAAGTCCTACAAAAGATTCTTTTGAATTAATAATAACAATGATGATATTGACAAATCACATTTGTATGGTATTTTAAAGTTTACAAAATACATTAACGTTTACAAGGTTTTCAAAATGTTTTCCTCATAGCAATCTTGTGAAGCAACTTCTCCCATAGACATAATCACCCCCACTTTAGAAACAGAGAAACTAAGTGTCACTGAGATTACAACTATACTTGGATCAGGGCAAACCAAACTTTGTGCCATGGTTCCCAAATTTAGAGGCTACAAAAAGCAATAGTGTTCCTTCAGCAGGCAGAAAGAGATGAGCTAGGCAGCTAATTAAGAAGAATTATTAATTAAAATTCCATATTCTTCCATAGTTTTTTTAAAAAATTTTGTTCTCCCAACCCCTTTTCCTCTTTAGTACTATCCATGACAGCAGGGCTTTCTAGCTATTTAAACAGTGCTTTAGAATATCATTAGGATCTTGCCACTGAGATGTGGTGTGTGGTAGGACAGCAGGTTCCTGACACAGCTTCTCTTACCCTGATACTGGCATGAATTCTTTCCCAAAAGTAACATCCTAAGTGAACTTTTCCATGATTTGGTGCTACTCTACTCCCTTCCCCAGTGTCTACATCATTGATGGGCAACACTTTCCTTAGATAAGAGGCAGACAAGAGGGTATAGGGCATTCCATACAGGGGAAAGCTAATGCAAAGAAAGAAAAGGGAAATGAAATGTCTTTGAGGAATAGTAAATAGACTGCTCAGTCTCCCAGGAGGTCTGTCTGGAACAGTGCTCCAGGGTCTAACTCCCACCTCCACCCAAGGATCTTATGTCCTGAAGTCCAATGTCTCCCTTTTGCTCTAAATCAACTAAATTTAGTTTAAATATTTTTTTTTGATTTGATGGCATGTTTCACCTGTCTTGTCCCAGGCATCACAACTACTAGTTATGGCTCTATAAAGAGATTTCATAACTTTTCCACAGTCACAGAGCTAGTATGTGTTAAAATGAGTATTTAAACCCAAATCTCACATATCACTATGCCACTCTCTGATGGGGAACAAATATGCATTTCTAAAATAAAGTAAAATATTTCCATGACACTTCATAAATTTGTTATAGGAAAAGGAGTTTTCTTTGTAAGTTTAACAGTACAATAAGAATGAGTCATGATTGTTACTCCTGTTATGCATGCCTAAGTTTGTCCTTGAGAGCAAGCACATTGTTTGTGTTCATTCACTTCAGTCTTGTTCAACCCTTCATGACCCCTTTTGGGGTTTTCTTGGCAAAGATACTGCAAAGGTTTAGCATTTCCTTCTCCAGATCATTTTTTTTACAGATGAGGAAATTGAGGCAAACAGGGCCAAATGACTTGTCCAAGGTCATACAGTAAGTGTGTCTAAGACCAGATTTGAACTCAGGAGCATGAGTCTTCTTGACTCCAGACAAGGCATTCTAGGAAGTGCATCACTTAGATGCCCATAAGCACATTATCATTTGGGAGGGGGGGAAGTAAGGGGGAGGAGACTGGTTCTGAAGTCAAAATACCTGGATTCAAATCCTACGTTTGTAATTGTTTACTACCTTTGTGACTCCGGGTACTTAAGTCACTAACTCTTCTGGATCTGGGTTTCATTGTCAGAAAAACAAAGGGGTTAAATTATATATGGCCTCTCAGGTCCATTCCAGATCTAGACATATGATCCTTTGATTAACTCATTGCTTTTATATATGGCCCAGAGACTATGGCAAAATCCCTCAATCAGAACAGATTCCTTTCCCCTCATCCAATGGCTTTCAGAGACTTTTCTTACTTATTCTAAAGCCTATGATTGAGATTGAGTGATTAATCATCTTATCACTTCCTTTAAGTGGGTTGGGAGGACCTAATTGTCGTATTCCACCACCTCATCCTTACAAAGCAAATGAAGAAAAGGAGGAGGCTGATCGGCACTAGTCTATCTTTGGAATATCATTAGGATCTTGCCACTGAGGGGTGGTGTGTGATAGGACAGCAGGTTCCTGATACAGCTTCTCTTACCCTGATACTGGCATGAATTCTTCCCCCAAAGTCACAAAGTACTTCACCTGCATTATTCCCCATTTTATAGAGAAGAAAGCTGAGGTCCTAAAAGTGAACTTCTTTCCCCTTATAACCAGTGGTTGGACAACCCAAACAGTGTTGGAAGTACAGACTTAGTAAGTATCAGAGGCTGGAGTCAAACTCAAGTCTTTCCACCTTCAAATCCATCACTGGATCCACCATTCTCTAACACTGCCACCACCCTGGTACCAGCACTCACCATTTCACATCTGGACTATTGAAATAGCTATTGTCTGGTTTCCTGCCTCAAGTCTCTCCCCACTCTGGCTGCCGAAGTGATTTTCCTAAAAACTCAAATCTGACCATAGCAGCTGCACCACCACCTCCACTCATTAAACTCTGCTGGCTTCCTATCATCTCTAGGACCAAATATCTAGAATAGCGTTAGGACTTTGCCACTGAGGGGTGATGTATGGTAGGACAGCAAGTTCCTGACACAGCTTCTCTTTCTCTGATACTACTCTTTCTCTCCACATAACTCCCACATAACTTCCTCATTCAAAGTTCTTCACAATATATCCTCCCCCATCTTTCCAGTTTTCTTACACCTTACACCCCACCACATACTCTGTGACCCAGTGATATCAATCACCTTGTTGCTCCTCAAACAAAACACCTCATATCCTGACTCCATGTATATTCACTTACTGTCCCCTGTATATGCAATGCTCTCCTTCCCCATCTCCACCTCTTGGCTATCTTCAAGTCTCGGCTAAAATTTCACCTTCTATAGCAAGTCTTTCCCCATCCCCTTTCCTTCTCATTTCTTCCCTTTGGTAATTATCTCCAATTTATTTCATCTATAGCTTATTTGTACATAGTTGTTTGCATGTCTTCACCCCTATTAGACTGTGGGCCCCTTGAGGGCAGGAACTGTCTTTAGCCTTTCTTTGTATCCCTAGCACTTAGCACAGTGCCTGGCATAAAGTAGGTGCAGTAGGTTCTAAGTAAATGTTTATTGATTGACTGTGATATGCTGTGAAAGCTAATGCTGCTACTGATAAAACTGTACATTGAAAAAGAAGATTAGGGCCCAAATCCTGTCTCTGTTACCTATTACCTGTATGACCTCAGACAAGTTTCTTAACCTCCCTATGCTTCATTTTCTTCAAGCACAAAATAAGGGGTTTGATCTAGATGGATTCCAAGGTTTTATCCAGCTTTAGATTAATGATTAGGGAGGCTAAAGGATATAGAGACTCTCTGATATACACTTCCAGTGTGACCTTTGGCAAATCACTGAAACTCCTAAAATAAGGGGATTGGATGAAATGTCATCTCACACCCCTTCCAGATTTAGAACTGAGATGCTAAGACAGTTTTAGAGATATGGTGTGATGGAGAGAACCTTGAATCTAGAGCCAGGACTGGAATCCCAATTCTGCTCCACAAACTGTGTGGTCTCAAACAAACCTCTAGCTCTTCTGAGGCTTGTAATTCTTAGAGTACCTCTTTCCCACATTTTTAAGCTACAAATCATGACATAAATTAAGGTATTACAAGTATTCTTTTAGCCAAGCTAAAATAAGCAAGTATCAGAGCTCTCAACTTGAGACAATAAGGACCTGAGCTGGCACAGGACCCTCATACCAGAATTCTTACATGTGATCTTCTGCAGACCTTCTGAATCCCTAGGCAGATCTGAAATAATCAGCTCCCTGCTCTCTCCCCTGCCCCCAGCTTCAAGGTCCAAGAGTGAGACAACACAGGAAGCACTGTTTAATCCCACCTTGCCTGTTCTATTTCTGGGTGAGAAGCAATTGGATCCATCTCTGTAGTATTCTTGCTCTCCTGTAAGAGTTTCTGAGTGCCATAGTTGGTGAGGGGAAGGTGGGACATGGCTGTTAAGGTCATAAGTATTGGCAGAAGACTCAACTGTATAATTCATGTATGTGCATTGTTGTTTATACATCGTTGTTTGTCTATTTGCTGTACCTATGCTGTAGGTGTGGCTCTAAAGTCAGAACCCTCTTAATTCAGGTTCAATGTTGAGACAAAATGAGGAGCTCTGAATGTCACTAAGCACTGAACAAATACTAACACAGTTATAGTACACAATACGATTACAGTAGCATTTAGTTTCTCGGGATGCAGCACCCCTAGTCTCCTAGAAACTTGTCTAGTCAGTTAATCATCACAGTCCTCTTTGAGAATGCAGAAACAACAACAAGGGTATAGCAACTCGTGTTGTCTTGGGCTACCACTAATTCTGAGAGGCTAGGAGGGAGTAGATCATGTTGAGACTTAGCCCATCCTTTTTTTTTTTATTTAGCTTAGTTTTAATTTTCATTTCCAAATTCTCTCCCTGCACCTCTTCCCTCACCCATTGAGAAGGCAAGAAATTCAAAACTCATTATATATATGAAGTTATACTAAATATATTTCCATATTAGCCATGTTGTTTGGGGGGGCAAGAAAAATAAAGTGGGGAAAATATATTTCAATCTGCTCTCAGTTCTCTCTCTCTGAAGATGGGCAGGATTTTTTCAGCATAAGACCATTGGACTGTCATGGATTACTATGCTGATCAGAATCGACTTGGGCTTTTTATTGACTCTAGTTCAGGAAGCTATGTCAGAGAATCCTATGTCAGGTTTCCTAGGGGAAGGAAGCTTCACCTGTGAAGTCACTAAGGAAACTGGAGCTAAGAAAGTTGTGTTGTGTGGGAGTTGTATGTAGGGAAGGAGTAGTATCAGGACAAGAGAAGCTGTGTCAGGTTTCTGCTGTCCTACCACGCTCCACCCCTCAGTAACAAGATCCTAATGATCTTCTAGAGGACCTTCCACCAATTAAATAGCTAGAAAGTCCTCCTGTCATGGATAGTACTAAAGGAGGAAAGGGGGTGGGGAACAAAAATAAAAAAAATATGGAAGAATACAAAAGCCAAAATATCTAAGCCTTTTCTTCCTCCTTCAAAAAGGCTACATCTCACAGTCTGGTCCATGTGATGGGTGATATAACATCTTTGAAATACACAGTGGGTCTCCTAATGTAGCCACAGCACAGGTGACAACACTCCAGCACAGTTACAGATATCTTCTCTTGGTATGAGGTGGTGATGATGAGCAGGAGCAGCTCTATGAACATCAGAGCTTTGGCATGTATACTTCTGCCAGAGTAAATAATTCTTCATCCTGCATCAGGGTCATCTGTAGAAAAGTGGCTGAGAGGTCATAAGTCTCTTGCATAAAAACTCTCTTGGGATCTAAATTGATACTGAGGCTCTTTCTGTACCACCACCAACTTGGTATTTCCTAACCCACCTTCCAAAAACTCCTCCTCCCTGAGAGTTTCATTAGTGGAATGATACAATGTTGCCTCTTCCAAAGGACTGTGAGTTCCTTGGGGTTTTGCCTTTCTTTGGATCCCCAGAACTTAGCCCAGTACCTGGAACATGCTTAATTACTGATTAATTAATTACTTAATGACTGATTGATGGATAAAACAGAACTCAGAAAAACAAAATCTTATGTCCTAAAGTACCAAGGAAGAGAATGCAGATTCCATTCTTGCCCTGAAGGAAAACAAACTTTGAGTTAAAAGTTCACTTGTTTAATGCTTTCAGGCCCTGTTGACTTTCTCAAACAAAACAACTTTCTACTCCTTGAATTTCAAAGTTATAGATGTGCTGAATAAAGAATTTTATGTAGCCACCCTGGAAATCTGAGAATGTTTTCTTGACTTGGTCTATAAATTCTATAAGACTTTTAAACCTGGGCATACTCAAGGAAAATTGGTCTAGTAAAAGTGGGAAAAGATTAAAAGGGGTGTGTATGAGGAGGGGTGGGAGGTAAAGCTTTATTTTTTTTTTAAGCCTTTTTTTAGAAAGAGATTATTTCTCAAGCTAAACAGTAAAGGCAAAATCTTCTGTGATTCTAAAACCAAAGTCTCAAGTATGAACTCTGTAGAAATCAGTTCTCTTTCAGACTATTCTATGGTCAGAGATTGTATGTGTTCCTTCTCATGCTTCAAATAACAGGTGCTGCCTCCAGCTTCCTAGTAATCTGTAACCACTTTTTGTTTGAGACACAGAATCCTGAACCTAAAAGTTTCAACACCT
This sequence comes from Gymnobelideus leadbeateri, assembly GCA_011680675.1. Taxonomy (NCBI): domain Eukaryota; kingdom Metazoa; phylum Chordata; class Mammalia; order Diprotodontia; family Petauridae; genus Gymnobelideus; species Gymnobelideus leadbeateri. Next base: position 39,889 of record WOXC01006858.1, read on the forward strand.
CTAGATTTTCCACCAACTCTCTCCTCCATTGGTGGGCCCTCTTCCCATTCCCACCCCTTCTTTTCCCAACCTGCCTTTGCATAACCCCTTTCTGGGAGAGGTGGAAGGGGGACATTTTTGTCCCCTTTGAGTTCCCTAAATTGCAAAGAATAAAAATTTCCAGGATGAGGTTTTGTCCAGAGTGGTTTTGACAGTTACAAAAGATGAACCTGGGAAAGGCTGGCCATAATTACCCTGTACAACTCTTTCAAAAGCCACCTTCATCATTCCTACCTCTGTTTCTGTGCCCCTTTCCTAACTCTTGACTTCTTTGCTCTACCTCCCCCGTCCCAGTCCCAACATTCAGTATATTCTTTGTATCTTCAGGATGCTCTCTCTCTCTCCCTCTCCCTCTTTTTCCCCTTCTCTTTCCCCTCCATCTCTCTCTGAGAGTTTGTCTCTGTCTCTCTGTTTCTGTCACCCCCCTCCCTCTTTCTCAGTATCTCCTCTCTGTACCTCTCTCTCTTCCCTCTCTCTTTCCCTTTCTCTTCCATTTGTCTCTCTCTGTCTTGCTCTCCCCTCTTTATCTCTTCCCCCTCTTTCTTTTTCCTGTTTCTCTCTCTCTCTCTCTCTCTCTCTCTCTCTCTCTCTCTCTCTCTCTCTCTCTCTCTCTCTCTCTCTCCCCTCTGAGTATGTCTACCTGTCTGTCTGTGTTCCCCTTTCTCAACTCCAAACTTCCCACGAGTATTTGCTCATTAACCCAAATGAATTTCCAATTGGTGAAGTTGAGACAGTCTCAGGCAACAGCCTTTCCTTAAATTATAGCACTTAATTATCTCCTCTCTCAAGGACTTGTTGGAGTAAGGAGAGTTATAAAGAGTTGATGAACTCTGGCTCTCCCCCCTGCTGGGAAGATTAGTTGGTCATTCCAGTCACTTCCTCATTTCTCAACTTCCTGTCTAAAGACTGAGGAGCCATTCAGTCTTTGACCTTTGATGAAGGAAGCCACCTACCATACAGGGGATGCTCTGCTCTAAACCAAGAAATATAAACATACCTATGAGAAAGTCTCCAGTTGAGTCAGGGACTTCTCTGTGCAGGATTCACAGAACAATGAGAAAAAGAATAATACAACTGAGAAGTTGTGCAAAGGTTTTGAATGGGAATACCCACATTGATAAGACCATCCATCCCTTGCATGGCTTCCCATTTTGTGTTATTCTAATCCATGTTTCTGTGAATCCTCTAAAGAATATTAATAAATGATTATTGACTAACTGAATGACATTCTCCAAGGGTGGTGGTTCCTCCCATACTCCTGCCACACAGAACCAGGAAGAAGAATAGATATAAATAGATAAAGAGATAGATGGATAGATAGATTGAAAGATAGACACACAGAGAGAGAGAGAGAGAGAGAGAGAGAGAGAGAGAGAGAGAGAGAGAGAGAAAGATAAGCAGATAGATACCTTACTCTCCATGGCCATTTTCAGATCCTCAGAAGGACCATTCATCTTTGTTTAGAGTTCACTCCATTCTATCCTCACCTTTGTTCCTGGATTCTATGGACTTCTGGATCACTTTCCCTCCTTCTCAATAAGTTTAGTACCTTGCTTATAGTCATCTTCTTCACCCTCATCCAATCTCCTTCAAGACCTTCCACTTCCAGTTCCTCAGTTTCCCCAAATACTTTGACCTATGTCTCTACTCTATAACAAACACTCACAAGAGCATCATAATATTGTCATAACTTAGGACCCTACATATTCTCTCTCTCTGTCTCTCTCTCTGTGTGTCTCTCTCTCTGCCTCTCTCTGTCTCTGTCTCTGTCTCTCTCTGTCTCTCTGTCTCTCTCTCTCTCATTATTCTAGGTACCAGAATTCCTAGTTATAACTTAGTATAATGCTAAACCAAGAGTACCGTCAGAGGAGAGGCCCATAGAGAGAGCACTGGTTTGAAAAGAGAAGGGTTGAGCCATAGTAGGCAGGGGCCAACCCTGAAAACAGACCTGGAGTTAAAAGCAGGAGAGACTCAGGGTCAAATCCTGCTTTCACCACTTAATCATTGTATTTTCATAAGCCAGATGCTCAGCTCTCTCAGAGCTTCAGTATCTTCATCTGTAAAATGGGAACAATAACCCCTAGACTCTATTCTCCCTCCGTCATAGTGTTTATAGGGTTTATTTCAAATCTTACAGGATGCTGGATCCCTGAGGAAGCAGCTCTAAAAGAGGAAAAGGGAAATTGGGAAACACATCTCCTAGCTCTCTGTGCAGGGAGTAAGTGCAAAAGAGGTGAAGTAATGGAAAATAAGCTTCACTCACTTGACAGTGCTCTGAAAGGACAGCCCTGCTTGACTCCAGCAGGTGTGCTAGCTCAGCGTGAAAATAAACAAAGGAGGAAAAACAATTCCTCATCTGCTGTCTCCTTAGCCCTGCACAATTTAACTTCCATCCTGACCACTCCACTGAAATTGGTACCTCCAAGGTCACCAGGGGCCTCCCAATCACCCAGACTGTGGAAAAAGCCTTTCCTTAACCTTTCTTCTACACCCAACACATTGCTGTCCAGTCATTTCAGTTGTGTCTTACTCTCCATGACCCCATTTGGGGTTTTCTTGGCAGATACTGGAGTGGTTTTGTCATTTCCTTCTCTAGCTCATTTTATAGATGAGGCAAACAGGGTTAAGTGACTTGCCCAGGGTCACACAGCTAGTAAATGTCTGAGGTCAGATTTGAACTCAGGTCTTCCTGACTCCAGACCCAGTGCTCTATCCATTGTGCCACCTAGCTGCCCAGCAAGGTACAATAACTAACACATGGCCTCCTTGAAATTCTCTTCTCCCTTGACTGCAGTTTTCCACTCCAACCCAACCTTTCACAAATCCTCTCCACTCCAGCCAGGATTACTTATCATCTGCCACTTTATTACTCATTCCTTTATTACTCATTACCCAAAACCAGTAGGTTTTGCCCTCTATGCCTTTCCTCCCATTTCCCACACCTAGCACCCCCTCTATCTTCTGCTCTAGGCTCTGTGATAACTCGAAAACAGTGCTGGGGCTAGCTAACATGAAGAGGGACCAAAGTCCAGAGTCTGACTCTGCCACTTGATAGATGTCTAATAGCAAGCCAATCACTTAAGCTCTCAGAGACTCAGTTTTTTCATTTGTCATATGGGAATAATGCCACTTGCAGTCATTTCCTCAACATGTATTATGTTCTCCAAACTTTAAAGGGCTATATAAATGTAAGTTATTATTATCTATCAAAAAAACCCACTCATTCAAATTTGACTTTTCTGACCATACCAACTAGAAATTATCTTCTTGTCTTCTGAATTCCCCTTATCACATACTACTTTGCATTGGTAGTTATCTGTTTACACAGTACATATGAATATGTATATATATAAACACATATATAGTATACAGGGTGTCCCCAAAATCCTAAACCCCTAAAGCCTTAAAACTGCCCTAAGGCCTTTGGGACACCATATATAAAGTATAAGTATATAAAAGTATCAAATATTATAACAATATAATAATATTTTATTGTTTCTTGAAGTCTCATGGAGTCATTAGCTTTTACTTGCCCAATTCTTTTTTTTAAATTATTTTCTTCAATGAGCTTTCATACCTTTTATTCCATTTGGCCTATCCTGCTTTCATAGGTATTCTCTCCAGTGAATTTCTGTGCTTCCTTTACCATTCTATTTTTTAAGGGGTTATTTTCTTCAGTATTTTTTGTACCTCTTTCACCAAGCTATTCATTCTTTTTTTTTTTTTGCATAATTTTCTTTAATTACTCTCACTTCTTACCTCTACCACACTCATCTCCTTCTTTAACTCTTCCAGGAATTTTTGACAGCCTTGGATTCAGCTAGTATTTTTCTTTGAAGCTGTGCTTATAGCTGTTTTCACATTGTTATCTTGTTTCAAGTTTATGTCTTGATCTTCCCTGCCATTATGTATGGTAGGAAATGAGGAAGGAAAAAGGATGTTGTTGTTCAGTTATTTCAGTCATATCTGGCTCTTCATGACCCCATTTGGTGTATTTTTGCAAAGATTCTGGAGTGGTTTGTCATTTCCTTCTCTAGCTCATTTTACAGATGAGAAACTGAGACAAACAGAGTTAAGTGACTTGCCCAGGGTAATATAGCTAGTAAGTGTCTGGGAGGCTGGATATGAATTTTAAAAGATGAGTATTTCTGACAACAGGTTGAGCATTCCACCTACTTACTACACCATCTGACTTTCTCTAATGACAAATATTATCTTAATAATAATAATAATTTAAGTGCCTAGTATGTGTCAGGCACATTTATTTATTAAGTACCTACTATGTAAATAGAGATGCATAGTGTTTTTTCTCCATCTGATTATATCATGAAGTCCAAAGAATAATAATACTACCTAACATTAGTCTCTTCAAAGTATTTCCATTCATTATTTATCTCTTGAACTCTTAACCCAGTAAGACAGATGGATCAAACATTAATTAACACAGTGGCTGGAATAAAGGAAGTACTTAATAAATATTTGCCTATTGATTCATTCCCAATTTACAGATGGAAAAACTGAATTTCCAATGGGTTCAGTGATGTGTGGAGGTTCTATAGCTAGTTGTTAACAGAGCCAGTCCCAACGCCTCATCCAAGACTCTCTTTCCCTCATCACCTCTAAGTTCAGCATAACCTTTTGTTATTAGAGGGGTCCTTCTTTGGTGATCCAAAAATGTTCCAAAATTCTTTTTAAGATGTGGTACTAGGGGTGGGTGGGATACACAAGCCCAGAATCAATGGTGAGGGGATCCAGCTCTGCTACTTTCTAACTGTGAGACCCTGAGCAAGTCACCACCACTTCCTCACCTCTAAATGTGAGCGTTAGACTGGAGAAACTCTATGAATACAGCTAACTTTGCACATTACAATCCCATCTGTAGCCAGTCCTGCAATTATCTTAGACAACAGATTCTTAGTATGAAGTGTCAGATATAGTGCTGTGCTTGAAGGTCAAGAAGTCCTGGGTTCATATCCCACATCTTTCATAATTTGTTGATCATTGGCAAGACACTTTCTCCTCTGAGCTGGAACTAGGGTGAGGTGACCAGGGTATATCTCAGGGGGTCAAATTTAGAGTGTGGTGGCAATACCTATAGTGATTATGCAGAATTAAAAACAAAACAAAATAGACCTCAGCACCTTAGGAGGAAGAATAATTAATTAAGCTAAGAATTTACAAAATAGTAGGCTGGGGTGAGTGCCATTACCTCTTCACTCTGCTCTGATCCTCCTCATAATACCCCCCCCCCCAACACACACACACACACTCATTCCACTGTTTCTCAATCATCCCTTAAAACTGAGGGCATACTTCTTATTTCCTGATTTGGATGTGAAAATTATGGATTATGGCTCTGACTTCACCTTTCCAGCCTCAGTTTTCTCTTCTGTAAAATGCAGATAATATTGCCTCTAGTACTTAACTCATAGGATTGTTAAAATAATATATGCAAAGTACGCTGCACACTTTAAAACACTCTATATAGGACAGCTATTATTATTAATCAATGGGGTACAATAGAAAATATGTTGGATTGGTAGTCAGAAGACTAGGAAAATGTAAGGTCCCCAAGGGCAAAGACTTTCTCATTTTGGACTTTGTAGTACCTAACACTATGCCTGGCACATAGCAAACAATTAATGCTTGTTGATTGAATGATTGACCTGTATTCAAATCAGCTCTGCCACTTACTAACCAGTATGACCTTGGGCAAGTCACTCAACCTCTGACTGTCTCCATTGCTTCATTTATAAATTGAGAAAACTGGACCAGATAACCTCTAAGGTTCTTTACAATCAGAGGTATGCTGGTAAATATTTAACAGTGACCTCTCCAGAAATAAAATGCATGTATGTATGTATGTATGACAGACTTTTAAGTTTAATCTACAATATTAACACTCTCCCATCACTTTAAGTATAAGCAAGGTAATAAATCAAGCCTTGATTTGCAGATATATTTTTCACTGATTTCCAGAGCCAGCTTGAGTACACCCCTACTTACAAATATATCTATGATCCATCTAAAATGAAGAATAAAAAAAAAATACCCAATTAGCACTTTGATGGATAGAATGATCTTTGCAAATGTGAAGGCACTTTCTGACTATCAGCTATTGTTATTATTCAACATAAGGAAGTAAGGAATCCAGGGTTCATAATCAGAAGGCTGAAAGAATGAAAGCTCCTTAAGAGCGGGGATTCTTTCATATGATCTTTGTATGCCCAGCACCCATCACAGTGTTTGACACAAAGTAAGTCCCTACATATTTATTTATTTTGCCCTTTTCAAAGAAAGCAATTTTATTTCTGAGAACTGACTTTCACTTTGAGGCCAGAAAAAATGGGTGAAAGCTCTATTCGCCTGTGAATGGGCAGCAAGGTGGCATTCTTGAATACTTAATGAATAACTACCAGCAGAAGCCCTTTCCACCACAACACTGAAAAGCAAACACAAGCCAGTTGGGAATTACCAGCTGTTCTTATTAGGAAAAATGCACACATGCACCAACCGTCCCTACTGGGGAAAGTCCCCTGGCCACAATCTCCACTATCACTAGCAGGCAGCCTGCCAACAGGCACACACATTCATGCACACATTCATCCCAGCTGAGCCGCACCCAGAAAGCCCTCCTGCCAGGGCTTAGGACTTCCCGCACCTGGGATCCCAAGAATGAGAGGATTCCTCATGTGAAACCCATCTCAGGCATTCAAATGTTCCCTGCTACTTTTAAATCAACCAGAAGCTGACCATATAAAATCCATGGAAAGGGGGTAAATAGAAGGTTCTCTTGTGTGAAGCTGCCTGCCCATAGGCATCTGCTCCTCATAAATCCTTGGCTAGGAGTCAGAATTTGATCTGTAGAAACCACACTTCCTCCAGATTTATTTCTGAGTTGTGAGTAGGAGGAGAGGAGGGGGAAATCGTTTTTCGTTAGACTCTTTGTAAAAGGTCAGCAAAGGGGAAAACCCAGACTGATGATCTTGTTCCCTTCAAGTACAGCCAACAAGAGGAAATTTGGGACATGAGTTTCCAGGACTTGGTTTCCCATTTCCCAGAACGAAGGGGTTCCTTACTGTGTGTCAAGCTAGAGTCAGTAAGAAAAATGATCATTTGCCCCAGGTTATGTTCTACTTTTAAGAAAAGTAAGATTGGGATAAATCTGGAGAGGGGTGCGTTAAAAGGAAATCGATCAATGGTTGGAAGATAAGAACAGTTTAATTGTTTTGACAAGATCGGTCCAGATCATTAACAATAAGAGAAATGCAAATTAAAACAACTCTGACGTTTCACTTTAAACTCAGCCAATTGGCAACGATGACAAAAAAGATGGGAATGGTCAGTGTTGGAGGATTTGGGGTAAAGACATGCACACTGATACCCTGTTGGTAGAACTGTGCATTATCCAATAATTCTGGAAATAAATATGAAATTATACTGTAAAAACCACCAAAATGTCCACATCCTTTGACCTCTGCCAGGTATATACACTGAGGAGGTTAAAAGCAGAAAGGTTTCCATGTACCAATTATTCACTGAGGCACTTTCTATAATCATAAATAACTGGAAACTATATAAAGGCTTATCTATTGGGAAATAGCTAAAAAGATTGTAGTAGATGAATGAAATAGAATAGCACTGTAGTGCAAAGTGATAAAAATGAAGAATTTGGAGAAGTCTGGTAATAATTATATGAACTGATGCAGAGTGAAGTAATCAATCAATCAGCAAGCATTCATTTTTTCATCTGCCATGTATCAGGTACCGAGCCGGATGCTACAAAAACAAAAGATGATGAGATCACTGTCTGCAAGGAGCATAACCAGAAAAATGAAAAATAAACAGTGATCATTAACAGTGTAAAAAATAACCAAATAAGAATAACAAGCTTAAAATACTGCAAAATGATAATAACCACCAAGGTTCACTCCCAAAAAAGAGACCTAAGGCGGCTAGGTGGCGCAGTGAGTAGAGTGCCGGCCCTGGAGTCAGAAGGACCTGAGTTAGGATTCGGCCTCAGACACTTAACGCACACAAACAAAAACCTAGCTGTGTGACCTTGGACAAGTTACCTAACCCCAATACAAAAAAAAGAGAGAGACCTAAGTATTCATCTCCTTCCTTTTCTTCTTTTCAGAGATGTGAAACAATGTGTCTATTCTGTAAAGTTGTTAGTTTCACTTGGTGAGTTTCTTTTCCTATTTTAGAAGAGATGCTTCTCTGGCTTGGGGTAGATGTGAGTTGTATTAGGAAATAAAAGTGTATATAAAGTAAAGATATCAATAACTCAATTTTTTAAATTTGGGAAATTGAATTGTGTTTTTCTGATATGTGGGGATTCAAGACCACCACATTTTTGGCTACTACAAATCCTTGATACCATTTGAGGCTTTGAGGATATGAACTGTTCGTTCATACCTTTTGACCATTGGTGTCAATTGTCTTCATGAATGCCAGTGGAAGTGGCCATCTATAGTGAAGCAAGAAAGAGGGAAATCATTCACTTCCAGCGAACTACCCTGGTACTCCTTGATTCCTGTAGGTCTTTTTAAAATGCCTCATATATTTTTCAAGTCATTTAGAGTCATTTCCCAGTAACTGTCACCCAATCAAACCCCATTATAACAAGTGAAACTAAGTGACATGAATCCCAACAATGGAAACCTATAATCTGTATATTTCAGACCTATGAGATATTTGTAAAGAGATTTGCAAAACTAAAGATTATAATTATCATGATCAATTATTATTATTATTATTATTATTATTATTATTATTATTATTATTAGTTTAACACCAGTAAGGTGAGTTTCATCATTTAGTCATCACTCTGGAGTCAGTTTCTTATCCCAGAAATTCCCCTAAGTGACAAGGCCTCTAGCCTGGTTTACCAATGGAAGGCAGTATGGTGTAACAGAAAGAGGGATGGCTTGGAATCAGAAGATCTGGGCTTACATCCTGTCTCTGCCAGGTACAGGGTCTATAAGGAGCAGGTCAAAAGCCAGAACTCTGTTAGTTCAGGTGTGATGTTGGGATGAAATGAGACACTTGAAAGTCTTTGAACAGTTAACAAAAAGGGGTTGATTCTACCCTAACACAGCAAAGATGTGCAACAGGGATATACTGGCATTTAGTTTCTCCCCCTCATCTTCATTTGGAAATGTATCTGGTCAATATGGTAAGATATGATGACTCAGATGGTCTTCAGATATGCAGCCAGTCAGAGAGGTCCTGATTCCATGTGGATGGGATTGTTTATACCCCTAGGTGATTAGGGAGCTGAGTTAATGCCATGAAAGGCAATGGTGGTGGAACAGTGAAGTCAGGAAGACCTGAGTTCAAATCTAGCCTCAGACACCAGCTGTGTGAGTCTAAGCAAGTCACTTAACTTCTGCCTCAGTTCCCTCACCTGTGAAATGAAGATAATAATAGCATCTACCTCAAAAAGTCTTTGTGAAAATCAAATGAGAGAATCTTTGTAAAAATACTTAGTGCTTGGCACATTTTAGATACATTGTAGCCCCTAATTCTTGTAATTATCTCCCCCACGTCTTTCCCAGTTCTGCCCCTGACTCTCCAGATGTTTCCATCTGTACCCCAAAGGGCTTCTCACCCTGGAGATGCCTCTACCTTGACTGTCCCTTCCCCTGACTTGCGACTTACTGCCAGGAATTTCCATTTAAGGAAATATCCAGTCCATCCACACTTCCTCCTCTCCCAGCTCTGCTCCTGACCCCTCTGGAGATTTCCACCTAGCTCTTCCTGAATACCTTCCCTCCCTTGTCACTGCTTTTCACCTCCATTTTATGTATTATCTTCCTCTATTAGAATGCAAGTTCTTTAAAGGCAAGGATTGCCTTTCTTTTTATTTGTATTTGCATTCTTAGCACATATTCCCAGTACAGTACCTGGCATATAGTAAATGTTCAATACAGGTCTTACTATCTATCTATAGATCTGTCTGTCTATCTATCCATACATATATCTCTCTATGCATTCATCTATTCACCTATCCATCCACCCATCCATCATCTACCTATCTATCTATCTATATCTATCTCCCTTTCAAATCGAAAATACTATATATTGATCTGCTCTAGCACGTTCCCTAAAAAAGGATCACCCTTCAGGAAGTGGATGGAGCTTCCAAGGCATTTGACAGAGCAAGTTAGAGTCAGAGGTTGCAGATTCAAATCCCGGCTTTGGCATTGGCTTCCCATGTGTGAACCTTCCGTAAGTCACCTCATCTCCATGGACTTGTTTCCTCAGAGGCGCAAGGGTGGGGAGGTAGGAGGAGAGCCAGGGTTGAGCTAGTTGCTAGTTGCTTCCACTTTTAAAATCTATAATCTTCCTATGAATTAGGGCTGTTTAACCCCAAAGAAGATTTAGGGGAGAAATGTTATGATGGTGATTTTTGAATATGAAAAGAGGGTCCTTAGATTAAAAAGGCATTAGCCTTCTTCTGTGTGGTTCCAAAGGAAAGAAGACCAGTGGGAAAAAATTCAAGGGGAGTAAGATTTTAGCTAAATCTAAGAAAGAACCATGTGGGGTATATAGCTACCTGAAACCACAATGGGTAGGTGAATCAGCTCCCTGTCTCTGGAAGTGACTAAGGGGAGTCAGGATGACCACTTCTCTGGGAGGTCATACAAATTTTTAAACCTTTCTTTGCTCCAAGAATACTCTGTGCTTGAAACTATGCTGGCTACGATAGAAAGAATTCTTCCTTCTGGCAATGTGCATCAATCCAACTAGAAGAAATATGAGAGTGGATGATTCAAGAATGAGGCATCAGAAGTCACCCAACCCTTCCTTATTCCTGCATGCTCTCTATTTAACAGCAGCTTCTACTCCACTTTCTGCCATTCTCTGGAAATAGCAATGCACTATCCAGCATTCCTTGATGTTTGCTGCTGGAGATACAGAAAAAAATGAAAGAGGTCCTTCCCTCAAGGAGCTTACATTCTCCTAGGGGAGGAAGGAATACAACATTATACATTACTAGGGAGAATCCATTAACTGGGGGCTACCTGTCACACTACTACCAGCTAAGGAATATACTCAACAGATTATTTCTCTTGCTTGATTATTCTAGTTCCTTATTCATGGGAGGCAAAGGGCACATTCAATATAATAGGGTTTTGTTGGCACCATGCACCAGGCACTGTGGTTAGTGCTGGGGAACACAAAGGCAAAAAAGGAAAGAGATCCTGCCCTCAAGGAGCTTACAATCTGGAGGACAGAGAGGAGGGGGCAGGACACAACATGTAGATGTGACTGGGGAGAATCCTATAACACTTATACCCTGTGGCAGTCATCAGCTAAAGAAAATACTCACCAAGTTTAGTCTAGTTTTAATGGGAACAAGACAAAGGCAGGTCAAAAGGGAATGTGGCCATGACTGCTAGGGCCGGGCAGGGCACCCAAAAAAATGTGAGAAGTATAGAGCTGAAAGAATAGGGGGACAGTACCATGCTGCTAGTTAACTTTATGGGCAGTTCTGGCTTTTCTAGGAGGTAGGCCCCCTGCGAGCAAAGACTGTTTTGTTTTGGTTTTTGTCTCTGTATCCCCAGCATCGAAGAGAGTATTTAATAAATGTTTGGATTGACTTGCACAGTGGTTAGGGCACTGGACTTGGAATTAGGAATAAATCCTGTCTCATACCTTTACTAAGTGAACCTGGGCAGGTCACTTACTCCTATGTAAATTAGGGGAATAGATTATATGGCTTTTGTGGGTCCTTCTGGCTCTGGTCCTATGATCCTTAGCACAAAGCCTCCTTGTGAACAGTTAAGAATGGTAGGTAATGCAATATGTGTATTCCCTAAAATTCAGAGAATTGTTTGTTTAAAAAACGAAGAATTAAAACCAGGAAAAACTATCACCTGTCTAGAATTTGAAAATTAAATAACAGGTTGGTCTCTTTCCTATGAGCAGCTATGTAGTGTAGTGGATAGAGTACCAGGTCTGGAGTCATGAAGACTTTTCTTCATGAGTTCAAATCTAGCCATAGCCACTTACTAGCTGTGTGACCTTGGGCAAGTCACTTAACCCTGTCGCCCTCAGTTTCCTCATCTGTAAAATGAACTGGAGAAGAAAGTAACAAAACACTTTAGTATCTTTGCCAAGAAAACCCCAAATAGCATTACCAAGAGTTGGACATCACTAAAACAATGACTGAATAACAATAACTCTTTCCTATAGTGCAATCAGCTGTGGTAGAGAAAACTACAATTAATCAGTGGTTTTAGGAGAGTGCTTCCCCTTAAAACACAGCAGTGTTTTAATAAACAATGAGGTTCAAGAGATATAATTTCAAGTAGGTAGATATTTAATAAACATAGCAATGGTCTGGGAAACATGTAAATGAAGAGAATTGACCTTCCTAGACCCTTTGAATCCTAGGCCCCTCAAGGTCCACTTTCTTAACCTTCTGTAATGCCATGTTTTAGAACCAGAGTTCAAAACAGTGTAAGGATGGGCCTGATTCAGAATGGTCAATGTCCAGAGATTAGATGGAAAAGAAATGACTTAACCCAACCATGAGGAAGTATAGACAAACAGGTGGTTAGTCTCAGAGAACAGGTGGTTATACCAGCAGATGGCTCATGGTTAGCTTACAGATGGCTATTATGAAAAAGGTAAGAAATCAGGTGCCAATTTAAAATTGATATGTGGAGAAACTTCCTAAAAATTTGAACTGTTTAAAAGTGAAATGGCCTGCCTTTAGAGGTGGTGGTCCCCTTCTTTGGAAGACTTCAAACAGAAACTGCATGACCACTTGTCAAGTATATTATAATGGGGATTCCTTTTGCACATAAGTAGGACTTAATTGCTGGTGAAATGTCTTCCAAGCTCTCAAATTCTGTAAAATCTTATGAGTGACTGATTTTATTGGGAACCAAAGTATGTCCTCAATATGGGAGAGCAATCTTGGGACCAGTTATTAAAAATGAAGATTTTAGTCATGAGACAGGTAACAAGAATTTAATTCCTAGGATTGAGATGCCAATTCAAAATGGTACCAGAAGTGAAAAGACTTGATATTGAACCCCTAAACCTTGAATCCAGGAGCTCTCATTGTTTTCTCAACATTTAGTGATGGAAGATTAGTCTTCACATGATGGTGGAGTGACCTTCTCTATGAAATTGAGATATTAGAGAGAAGAAAACCATGAGATATAGAGATAATGCCAGCATAGACTTCCAAGTCCTCAGTAGCTCCTCTAAGAAGAATCAAAAATGACTGTTTCTTTCAAATGGAGATTATATACAAAATTAGGAATCACATGGTTAAAAAAAACTCTTTCAACATACTTGTTAAGGGAGAAATCAACTAGAAGAAACTGTGATATATTAGAATCCCTTCAGGTGACAAAAATTAAATAAGGCATCTGAAACATATACCATGTCTCATCTTGATTTGCCTTTTCAGTAATCAGCTCTTCTGTACATAGTAAATCCCTAATTTGATATAAACTTCAGTTGCTCCCTATTCCATCTAGGTCTACTATCTTTCATCTCCATGCCTTTGTACTGGCCATACCCTATGCTTGTAATTCACTCCTTCCTTATCTCCATGCTGTGGAATACCTCTCTTGCTTGAAGTTGTTGTTCAAGTACCACCATCTACATTAAGGCTTTCATGATTTCCCTAAGTTTAAATGCCCTCCCTCCTTCCCAAAATACTTTAACTACTTTGTATTATTCACTTTATTAGCATTATTTATTTATTTGATTATATTTAATGTTCCCACTAAAACTATAGCATAGTATATATGTACCTATGTATATGTGTATGGGTTTGTATATACATATATGTGTGTATATATACAGATATATGTGTATATATACCTATGTATGTATTCTGAATATATGTGTGTGTGTGTGTATGTGTGTAAAATCATTTTTGTTTCTTCTGTCTGAATAAGTTATTTGAGAGTAGTAATCATATAATCACTTAATGTTTTGTATTTGTATCCCCAGTTCAATACCTGGCACATATTAAGTACTTAATAAATGTTTGTTCATTATTTACACAATAACTTTTTTGCTGAATAAAATAAGAACAAAACTAAAGAAGGTAATATAGAAATGTTGGGGACAGCCGAGCTCGCTGGAGAGCTGAACCCAGGTCTGAGTGAGCCGTGGTTTTAGCCCCAGGGTGGCCGGGCCAGCAGCTGGCTGGAGGGACCCCAGAACACCAGCAGCTGTGGCGATTCCAGAATTATCAACACAGATATACCTAGGACAAAGTGAGAGGTTAGTGCCCTATGGACTTTGGGATCAGTATTTGGGGAACGCGTCGGCTTCCTCCCCTCGGGGCTAGAAGCCACTGAGGAGACACACCATTTTGTAGTTTTCAGAGGCAGCTCCAGATCCTGGCCTGCAAACTATAGGGAGACCTAGCGATTAGTCTTGGGTGGGGGGGGGGGTAATCGCTCTTGCTTTAATCTCCCTGGATCTGGATTGTGGTCTGGGGTTGAGGTCATGGGGTGGGTATCCAGCTTGGCAGAAACAGAATCTGTGAAGACCCCAACATTGGGACGGAAGCTCCCCTGTCTGGTGGCAGAGTCCTACTGTGGCAACAAGCCCAAAAGTCAAGTAATTAAGTGGCAACATGCTGAGGCAAAGGAAACAAATTAAACAGAAAAATGCAACATTAGACTCCTATTTTGGGGGCAAAGAGGATTGAAGCATAGAACAGGAGGAGGACTATGAGGTCAGAAATCCTGCTCCAAAAACCCCAAAGGAAAATATGAGCAGGTTACAGGCCATAGAGGACCTTAAGAAGGACTTTAAAAATCAAATAAGAGAAGTGGAGGAAAAATTGGGAAGAGAAATGAGAAGGATGCAGTAAAAGTATGAAATGAGGGTCAACAGCCTGACTGAGGAAAACAACACCTTAAAAAATAGACTAACTCAAATGGCAAAGGAGGCTCAAAAGGGCAATGAGGAGAAGAATGCCTTAAAAAAGCCAAATTTGCCAGATGGAAAAAGAATCTCAAAAGCTCACTGAGGAGATTCATTCCCTCAGAGTTAGACTGGAGCAAATGGAAGCTAGTGACTTAATGAGAAATCAAGATGCTGTTAAACAGATCCAAACAAATGAAAGAATATAAAGCAATGGGAAACATCTCATGAGAAAAACCACTGACCTGGAAAATAGATACAGGAGAGATAATTTAAAAATTATTGGACTACCTGAAAGCCATGAGCAAAGAAAGAACCTAGAAATCACCCTTCAAGAAATTCTCAAAGAAAATTGCCCTGATGTTTTAGACCCAGAGGGCAAAATAGAGGTTGAAAGAATCTACAGATCACCTTCTGAAAAAGATCCCAAAAAGAAAACTCCCAGGAATATTATAGCCAGGTTCCAGAATCCCCAGATCAAGGAGAAAATACTACAAGCAGCCAGGAAGAAACAATTTCAATATTGTGGAAACACAATCAGAATAGCCCAGGACCTGGCAGCTTCTACACTGAGGGATCGAAGGGCATGGAATAGGATATTCCAGAGGGCAAAAGAACTGGGAATGAACCCAAGGGTAACCTACCCAGCAAATCTGAGTATTTTGTTTCAGGGGAAAATATGGTCATTCAGTGGAATAGAGGACTTTCAAGCATTCTTGAGGAAAAAACCAGAGTTGAATAGAAAATTTGACATCCAGACACAAGAAGCAAGAGATGCCTGAGAAGGTAATCAGGAAAAGAAATCAAAAGGAACTTATCAAAGTTGACCTATTTACATTCCTACATGGAAAAACAGTAACTGTGACTGATGAAACCTCTCTCAGTATGAAAATAATGGAAGAAGGGTGTATGGTCATTTGAATACATATGTGAATGTGTGTATATATGTTTACAGTTATACATGGATAGAGGGCATAGGTTGAATTTGTTGGGAAGGAATGATACTTAAGGGGTGAAATTATGAGGTGAGAGAGGAAAGCGGCAAGAGGAGATGGGGAGAGACAGGGTAGGGTAAACTATCTCATGTAGAAGAAGCAAGGGGAAGTGGCTACAGGGGAGGCAAAGAACAGGAAGGCAAAAAGGCAAAACCATATTCTCCTTAAATTTGCCTCAGGGAGAGAATGACATACATACTAAATGGGATATCCCAACCTGCAGCAGAGTAGGGGGAACAGCGATGAGAGGGAGGATGATGGAGGGGAGGACATTCTGGGGGGAGGGGAAATTGGAAGTACCCACCTTCGAAGAGGGACAGGATCAAAGTAGGGAATGGACCAGGTGGGGGGTGGGTGGGATTGGTGGGAGGGAATTATAAGCAGCCTTTTACAATATATCTACTATGGTAATGTTTTGCATAGCTATACATGTACAACACATACTGAATTACTTATCTTCCCAGAGGGAATGGGTGACAAGAGAGGAAGGGAATGCATCTGAAATTCGAGGTCTTAAAATTAAATGTTTCAAATATATACAAATACTATTATTAATACTATTTTGCATGTAATTGGGAGATAAGATGTGCAGGCATTGGGGCACA
Organism: Gymnobelideus leadbeateri; assembly: GCA_011680675.1. NCBI lineage: Eukaryota > Metazoa > Chordata > Mammalia > Diprotodontia > Petauridae > Gymnobelideus > Gymnobelideus leadbeateri. The sequence goes on from WOXC01006858.1 coordinate 56,444, forward strand.
GAGATTCACCTTGCTCTAATGGAAAAGTCAAAGGGGGTATGGGAGGAGATATGGGAGAGAGCAGATTGGATGAGGGGATATCTTGTGGGACTGCTATTCTGGGATGGTGGGTAGGGGAAAAATGGGGAAAAATTGTAACTCAAAATTTGGTGGAAATGAATGATGTAAACCAGAAATTAATAAAGCATTTGTTGAAAAGAAAAAAGAAAGAAAGAAATGTTGGCAACTCCATAGTTGACCCAGGATAAGGTAAGACACTCAAGTCCAGCTGAACATCAGGCCAAGTCAGCTGTCTTCCTAGAAACCTTATCCCACTGATTTGAGATGTTCTAGCAGAAGCATTCCAATTATTCTACAGAGGCATTCTTGTCCCACATCTTAATCTCCCTTCATTCTCACCTTAATGGATGAAATCCCATGGACTTCACTCTCTAATTAGCCATTGCCTTGGGTGTCAGCATGAGGATAGAACTCAGAACTTTTCAGGGAAGGGTTTGCAGGGATGCATAGATTCCATATTGATACATACATCAGCTAAACATAAAAGAAAAATTCCTTTGGAATAGAAATGGCAAGGAAATGCCTAAGAACCATTAGAGCAGAATTTCCAAAATTAGGTTTGGGGGACAATCCCTTGTCATACAAACTCAGCATGACAGCCTTACCGACCAAAGTTTTAGAAAGTATTTACAGTTCTCTACTTTTTTTCTTCCTTCTTTGTTAATTTCTTATGAAGACTCTTGGCACAGTGCTGGATATGGTGCTAGAGTGAGGAAGAATTGGATTTGAATCCCACTTCTGACACTGATTGCCTATGTGACCTTGAAAAGTTATTTATATTCTATATACTTCAGGCAACTCTTTTTTTTTTTTTTTGCTTTTTGGAGGGGATAGGGCAGGGCAATTGGGGTTAAGTGACTTGCCCAAGGTCACATGGCTAGTAAATGTTAAGTGTCTGAGGCCAAATTTGAACTCGGGTCCTCCTGACTCCAGGGGGGGTGCTCTATTCACTGCACCCCCACCCCCCCAGGGCAACTCTTTAGGGATGATCTGCTAGGTGATGCATTGATTTTTCAATCTTCTTGGTGGAGAGAGTTCCCACAGTAGGAGTTCCCTATGTTGATGGATCCTTCAGGAATTTATGTTAATTTTCTAGCAAGTCCAAACACAGTTATTTGTTTAGAGAGAAACAATCTTAGATCTATATCCTGTTTGAAAGGAAGCCAAGAAAGTAAAAATAGTATGAATATCAGCCACAAAGTACAAATGTTGCTTGTTCATACTCCAGTTCTCTTCTCAGTTCTTTACTGTGGAATCTACCTGGTTCCAAGCCCTTCACTGATTCTGACTCCAGAGTCCAGCCGCAATCAAAATAAACGTACAAGTCTCCAAAGGTATGAAGTGTCTCTGCCATAGCATAACTACAGATGCAAAAGAACAGGGCTGGCCAATATGGAGTTAAATTTGTATCATAAAATGAGGGATGATCTCCACTGCAAACTTACAAGTGCAGAGAATGTACCCATGCAATCCATTTCCCACAATGCTTGGGGCAAAAAAGGCCTTGCTTATTGCAGGAAATTCACTGGGCCATTGTTCTCATTGTATTTCCCATGAATCTTTCCTAGGTAACATCATGAGGTGTCATCAGATTGGATAAACAAGATCCAAAATATAGAAGATTTTAAAGGGAGATGTCAAGAGCAAGGAGTCAGGGAGGAGAAGGTAGATATATAAGGAAATGCCTGAGACATGAAATTTGAAAGAAAGAAATACCTTTTAAATAAATACTTAAGAAACAGAGCTATGGGAGAGGGGTTGATGAGTCTTTGGAAGTAATGTGGATGAGAGTAGCAAAGGCAAGGTTGTGGTAGACAGAAGACAAATGAATGAATGGCAAGTTTAGCATCCAGAACTCCATGTCTTTACCTTGAGAAGGAAGTCAGAGCTTTCCACAAGATTTTTTTTAACAAGTAGATTATAGTGCATACTAAGCATCCTAAAGTCCCATTGTGAATGCAAAATGACTGTGCTTCTCTGATATGGTGGGAAGCCAGAGGGATTGAAGGGGAATTGTAATATAACTACCCTGAATATATAGGGGATCTACCCCTTTCTCTATGGGTTCCAAGAATTTCTTTTTTTTTCTTTTTAAAGCAATTGGGGTTAAGTAACTTGCTCAAGGTTACACAGCTAGTCATTATTTATGTGTGGGTGCTCATTTTCTGAGGCTAGATTAGACCCCGGGTCATCCCAGCTCCGAGGCCAGCGCTCTTAATCACTGCACCACCTAGCCGCCCCATCCAAGAATTTCTTTTAATTGCTTCATTTCCTTACAATTGATATTGCTCCATGTTTTATTTAATTATTTCCCTATTAGATTTCCAGGTTTTGACATGACTAGGTATAGAGTAACACAATGGGTGAGGCTCAAAAATAAGACTGAAATAGGGATCTCTCCAAAACACCAAGCTGAGCCTGTTGTAGTTATGAAGCCTACAGTTTCCCCTATCCCAGAGCCAAGTCATTTTATGATCGCATTTTATGTTTTTTTTCCCCAGTACCGCTTTCACCTTCCTTAACTTTTATACAATTTTAGTGATAGCTCAAGTTTCTATAGACCCATGAGATTTTCAGAGTACTTTCCTCATAAGAATGCTGTAACATCAATAGTATGAATATTATGGTCCCCATTTTACAGATGAGTAAATTTGGGATTGTACTAGACTAAAGTACCTTGCTTATTCCCAGACTCTAGGTAAGTATCTGAGACAGGACTCATATTCATGTCTCTTGTCTCCAGGGTCCTTCTGTTTCATCGTGTTCATCTCTTGTTGTCTTCAAAGAAGTGTAGAGAAACACAAAGTCTTGACTCAGAGACTTGATTTAGTGATTCATTGGTACCTCTAGTGAAAGTTTAGTAAAATAAGATAGGAAGTAAAAGGAAATGTTTCAAAAGTTTTGGATTAATTCAGGGATTTTATTTACCTAGGCTATCCTGGCATTCTAGTAGCAGAGACAGCCAAATATGTATTCATTCATTCAATAAACCTTTATTAAGCAACTACTATGTGCCAGACACTGGGTTATACAAAAAAAGAGACAAAAGATAGTTCCTGCCTTCAAGTAGCTTACAATCTAACAGATGGACAACTTACAAATAAATACATATATAAAGTAAGCTTTATACAAGATAAATAGAAAATAATTTAAAAAGGGAAGGGACTGGAATTAAGAGAAGTTGGGGACATCTTCCTGTCAGAGGTGAAAGTGTAAATATTTAGGTCAGAAAGGAAATCTTGATGGGAAAAAGTGAGAGAAGGATGAAAGGGTGTGATAGAAGTATAGGAAGGACTATCCTGGGAAAGAGGGATTAGGGTCATTCTTCTTGGCCTCAGAAGACAGAATAAGAAGCAATGAGAGGAAGTTTAAAAAAAAAAAAGACAGTCTTAATTTAAGGGAAAACCTTCTAACAATTAGAATTGTTCAGAAGTAAAATGGGCTACTCTGGGAGGTAGTGGGGTCTTCTTTCTTCACTGGAAATTTTCAGGCAAAGAGGGAATTTTCTGAACAATCAATCAACCAATAAACATTTATTACTCCCCTACTATGTACCAGGCACTGTCCTAAGTGGTAGGGATACAAAAAGAAGTGAAAGACGGTCCCTGTCCTCAAGGAGCTGGCAGTCTAATAAGTAATCAGCTAATGATGGCAAAGACCAATTGGAAATACAATTGGACTTGAAGAAATTCCTCCCAACTGAGAGACTGGGAAATAAATGAAATTGTCCCTCACAGTTCTATGTGACTATTACATAGTTGACCACTTTTCCCCCCTAAAAAAATGTGTCAAAGCCAAAGTTGCATCCTACCCCTAAAGATGCAGAAATGGGCATCCGCTCATCAGTTGCCAATCCAACGACTTCCTTCCTCTCCAGCCTGTTGCTTCACCCTTGTTTATATTGTTCGACCCTGCCCGTTTAGCTGACATTTAAAAAGCAGAAGTATGTTGCCTGTCTCCTTTCGTTGGTGGTGAACTTTGTGCCTCAAGCCATGTTGCAAACTCACAGTTTGCTCAACTGCACCTGGGAGGGCAGGCTTTCACATCAAATGGGTTCTTTCTGGAGAAAACCAGTAGCAGTTTATTATTCTTGAGTATTCAGCTGCCAACGTTCAGCTGGGCTGAGCTTCTCAGGGACGTTGTGTAATTCTGCCCATGAAAACAACAGACACACCAGCAATGGGGGGAGGAAGAGGGATATGGGAAAGAGAAGGAGAGCAAATTCATCTCTCCGTAATGCCCCAGACATTCCAAAGATCTATGTATCTATTGCTAGCTCCATTGAAAAGATGAGAAAATCAAGTCTAGGTGAAATGAAATGACTAACTTTAGGCACCCAACCCAGTGTTGGCTGTCATAGTTGAGACCTGATTCTCTGACTCCAGGACCATTACTTTTAGATACCTAAGGACAAAGCATTGACTTTAGAGTTGGTGTAGAAAAGCTTGAATTCCTACTTCTTCTTTATAAACTGAGCTGACTTTGGAGTGGGAGGAACTGAGTTCAAATCCTGCCTGTTGCTCAATTCCTGGGTGGCTTTGGACAAATCACTCAATGATAACAAGTACTGGACAAGCTGTCTGGGGAAGAGCTTAGAAGGTTTTGTGTGACCTCAGAGGACAGAATAAGGAGCAATGTGTGGAAACTGGTGTCAGTTTCCTCTTCTGTAAAATGAAATAAATAGGACTAGATACTCTCTGAGGTCCTCTCCAGTTCTAAATCTATAACCCTATGATCTTCTCTGGGGAGCAGATTCCTCATCAATAAAATAAAAGGGTTGGACCATATTTCCTCTAAAGTCTCTTTCTGACCCCAAGACAAAATGAATTCCAAGGTCCCTTCCAATGCTATCATTCCCTGAGTCTTGTATGATCATTCTCTAAGAAAAAACTGAGGGTCAAAAGGGAAGAAACATCATATAGGCAAATCATCCTAAGCAATGTGGAAGAAAGTGAAATAAGAGTTTGGATTTGGACTTAACTATCAGTTTACTAAGGAACAGAACATTCACACTATCCCATAGGGACATGTCTATAGGGAGATGATGAGGAGCCTTCCCTATCCCCCAATTTTGACATGAATCATTCAATAAGTATTTAAGAAGCAGCTGCTATGCACCCAGGCACTGTGCTCGGCACTAGGGATGCGAATACAAAGAACGAATTTACAAGGAGACAAATTTAGCTTCTGCCATCTTGGGTTTTCCCCAGGTTACCACCATTTGCCAAGACTAGGTTCATCTGTCAGTCCATCCCTATAGTTCTGAAAAGGCAAAGATGACCATGGCTTGAACCTCTTGACTTGAAAAAAAATTTTTCTAACTTTATATTTATGATACATTTTTGTTTCTTTTCTCCACTCTGTATTTGTGTTCTGGCATTTGAGTCTAAAATAAAATTTTGAAAAACAAAAACTAGGAAGGGAAGGCAAGGGAAAAAAGAGAAAAGGAAGTAGAGAGAAAGAGGGACAAGGAGAAAATGGCAGAACAGAGGCATTGTTTTTGCCCTTATTTCTCTATCCTACTTTCATTTTCTGACTGTTATTCTGGCTTTAGCACAGTGCCTGAAATACAGTAAGTGCTTAATAAATGTCCATTGATTGATAGTTGAGGACAGTCCATAAGTGACTTCCAAGAGGCCAGGGGAAAATGTTTACCCTAACCTAGATCTATATTGAAAATGCATTTTTAAAATGTGAACTTTTGGTCCAGGATTCAGGATCAGATCCCACAACTAATTTAGCTAGTGATACTCAATACTTAAAGAACTTGGAAGAGGGGGAAAGGGGAAGCTTTGCTTCCAAAGATACTTTCCATTACAACTTGGCATTCTCCTCTCTAGTCATTTCAAACATTCAGATTAATTTTCACAACCCAGCATTGGTTTCAAACAGCTGGGTTGGGAAGCAAATCTAGAAAGGCCTTTGGGGTGAAGAGGATAAGGAGTGTCTTGTTTTTCCTAGAGATTAACAGGTACTTCCTGGGGCCTGGGCTAGAAGGGGGGTGGGGTTTTGCATCTATGGCACACTACAAGAGGGATTGGCATTTGGAAGGCCAAGCCCATCCAGGGCTGACCCAGGGAACAGGATGGGCTCCATATAGCAACTGGGAAGAGGACAGGTGGCAGTTCTAGGAAAGATCAGACCCCTTGGAGATGGGAGGTCTTAGAGCAGAATGTTGTTGTGGCAGGGCCACAAGAGGCAGCTGGACCTGGATTCAGTTACTCTACTCAGAATTCTAAAAGGTCTCAGGAGATGCAATCAGATCTGGGCCTCCAGACAACTTGTACTCTGTTCTCCAAGTCGTTTTCCTCAAAACACTTTCCTAAGTGGAATATCTCTTAAGTCTAGGAAGCCATTCTTATCTAGGGAACGAAAAGCAAAAATGAGTATAATGCTTTTCACCTAAGCTTTGGAAACAGGGCAAGAATATAAGAAATGGCCAATGGAAAAGACAGACAGAGTTTGTCCTTTAAAAAAAAAAAAAGAATTGCAAGATCAACCCAACAAATTTAACAGAATAAATGTCAAAGAGGCCATGTATGCTAAAGACAAAAGGATAAAACAGAATTTGAAAGTTAAGGGATTGACTTCCATTTGGCCATCCAAGTCTGTACCAGAATTCCTCACCAGAGTTATCCATAAGGTCATAAAGCTAGAGTTGAATGATACCTTATCCAATGATATCCTATCTAACCCCCTCATTTGACAGATGAGGAAAGTGAGTCCCAGAGGAATTAAGTGACCTGCCCAGGGAATAAATGACAGAATCAAAGCTTGACCTCAGAAATTTGAAGCTTATGATTTCAACTCCAATTTCAGCAATATTTCTAATGTCTCACATTCCTAATCATTGACCTAGAGGAAAAGATGTCCATTACATAACATGTAATTTTTTAAAGGGAAGTCTTTGTCACCAATCTCTCCCTCTGGAAGGAAGTATGATGTTTATTTAAGTTTTAAATTTTGTCTGGATCTGTGATTTCATAGACGTGGAGACTTCATGGTGAGGAAATCCCCTCCACCAATATGCATCAGTTGCTTTTCTACAACTGATAAATTTAGAGAACTGCTTAGTCAGCCAATCAATCAACAAGCATTTATTAAGAACCTATTATGTTCCAGGCACTGGATTTGGTGCTGGGGATATAAACACAAAAATGAAATTATCCTCCATTAGAAGGTAAGCTCTTTGAGGAAAGGTTCAAATGGAGATGAATAGAGATAGCAATGTGTGGAAATGGATAGGAAATGGATTTGCCAAGATTGTTTCTGGCTTCTCTACCCAACCCATCCAAATCAAATCCAACTCAGCAAATATTTATTAAATTATTGATTATATAGTATTATGTAATTAGTAATTATATTATTAATATTTATTAATAATAACTAATTATAGAGTCCTCTAAGGTTTGTGAAGTTCTTTACATACACTATGTCATTTGACTCTCATAACCAAAGGTTAGAATGGTAGAGCAGATGAAACAATTACCTTGAAGTCAGAAGGAACAAAGTTTGAATCCTGTCTTTGATATCTGCTAGTCATTTGACCCATTCACTTGGGTATGTAGGTGTTCAAGAAGGACTAGCCCTTCTGGTATGAGGGCTTGCTGAGTCCTTTTCAGGGATGCTCATTCACCTTTGGTTTCCATCTTCACCCAACACTCACCTGTGGCTCCAAGAAGCTATAGCATGTACAGTAACCACACCCAAGCAAAATATCTTGGTAAATGGACTAAACCAGGTTGAGGGCAACCTACAGATCTCAATGTCATCAGTAAGTTACGGGGGTGTCTACTCCAAGAATGTGAAGACTTTCCCAGAGGAATGAGTGGATGAGAACAGTTTGTTCCAATGGCAATGAAGATGGCTGAACCAGGCATTGTAGAGTGCTTAGGACTTGGTCAGATATGGAAGATGCCAAAGTCATCCACTGTATCCCAGGCTATCACCACTCATTCTGACTTTTTTCTTGCTACTAGATTTCAATGTCTCCAGAAGAGAGAGTGAGGCTGATGTCTTTGTGCAACTCTGCCCATTTAAATCCAATTCACACTCGAGCGAAGCCACCATTCCATGATGTCATTTGTCTTCTTTGAGAATGAAGGATGAACAACAGCTATTTGATCATGGGCAAGAGTGTGGACTTAAGCTCACACATTCACTTTCCTGATCTCTAAAATAAGAAGGCTGCCCCAGACAAGCTACCTTCTAGCTCTAAATCAGCATTCCTATAAATGATCATGTTATATATAAGTTGATCAATAAGCATTACTAAGTGCTTACTATATTCCAGGCACTGTGCTAAGCATTAGGGATTCAGTCAGTCAATTAATAATTATTAAATACATACAATGTGCCAGGCATACATTTATAAAGGGCCTACTATGTGCCAGGCATTAAACTAAAGTCACTCCATCAACTAGCATTTATTGTTTACTTTATGCCAGGCATAGTCCCTACCCTCAAGGAGGTTGTATTCTATTAATAATACAGGTATTATTATCCCTATTTTTAAAAAAACAAGGAAATCAAGATGTAGAGAGTAATGGCTTGCCCAAGGCCACACAGCCAGTCAGTGTCAGAGGTGAAATTCAAACACAAGTCTCCCCAATAGCATCCCATCAAGAATACAGGGAGGGGGAGCTAGGTGGTGCAGTGGAGAGAGTGCTGAAGTCAGGCTGACTCATCCTTCTGAGTTCAAATCCTACCTCAGACACTTCCTAACTGTGTGACCCTGGGTAAGTCACTTCACCATATTTGCCTTAGTTTCCTCATCTGTCAAATGAACTGGAGAAGGAAATGGCAAACCACTCTAGTATCTCTGCCAAGAAAACCCCACGTGGAGTCACAAAGCTGACTGAACAACAAGAAGAATACAAGGGTGGCTATTGCTACTGAAGAAAGTGCATTAAAGACACACCTATAGTATCACAAGATATAACTCTGGAGGAAATGTTTGAGGTTTTTTAGTCCTAACCCCTCATTTTATAGATGAGGAAACTGAGGCACAAAGATCCAAAGTGATATGTCCAAAGTCATTCAGTTTTTAAGTAGCAGAGATCCTATAACCCCAAATCTTTTAGCACTGTTTCCCCTCTACTACTTATGGACCTTACTTCCTTATCAGTTTATAGTCCTTTTTTCAGAAAATATCTTCAAAAACCTTCCCCAGATACCAAGCATGACTACAATGCAGTTTGAAATATTCTTCAAGGGCTCCACTGTGGTAGGGGATGGGAAAATAGAACAGGGGTTTTCTGTGTAACCAAGCTATCACCAACCAAAGACAAATGTGTTTGTATATCTGCTATAACCAAGGTCATGGCCAGATGCTTCTGTGCACAAACAACAAATTCTCTCCTCTCTCCCCACCCCTTAGTCTTGTAACTGGAGTCTGGGAATGCCAGGGCTGGTGACTCCACCCTCCTCTGCAACTCCTGTGTCCCAGCTCCACCCCAGCAGCTGCACTAACCATGATGACAGAAGGTTGGTCTCAATCTCCACAGCTCCCCTCTCTTCCCAGGCACAGTGAGCTGGAAGGGGCCAGGTATTAGACAGACAGACGGGTCACCTGACAGTTATCACCTGTGACAACAGGAAAGGACACACACATCTTTGACTCACTAGGACCTTAGAGTTGCCAATAAAATGTATTTTCCTGTTGTTATCATGGTAAAATGGAAAAGCCTTGGGACCCTGAAGTCAGAAGAGATATGTGTTCAAATCCTACATTTGGACACTTGCTATGTGATTATGGACATGTCATTTTTCCTCTCTTATCCTAACTATCCTTACTTGTTAAATAGGAATAATGATATCTAGGATGCCCCCCCTCCTCGGGTTGATGTGAGAATGCTGGTCTCCAACCCTCCTCCCCAGCACATACTCACACATAACCCCACCCTCCTGCTCATTCCCTCTATCTGACATGACCTGCCATTTATTTATCCATTTATATTATTTTCTATATATATGTATATGGATGTATTATAAGTATATGTGCATATACACACATAATGTATAATTTTCCATATATTTTCACATTTATGTATATATACATACACAAAATGTGTGTGTTGTGTGCATACACACATACATGAACACATATGCAGCATTAATATATATATATACACCTAGGTGTATACAAGAACACATGTGTATAGATAGATATAGATATATGGATGTAGATATAGATATATAGATGTAAATGTAGATGTAGATATAGATATAGATATAGATATCTTGTATATGGGGCAGCTGGGTGGCTCACTGTACAGGAACCAGAAAGACTTAAATATGGCCCCAGTTACTTTCTAGCTGTGTGACCCTGGACAAGTCACTTAACCCTGTTTGTCTCAGTTTCCTCATCTATAAAATGAGCTGAAGAAGGAAATGGCAAACCTCTCCAGGATCTCTGCCAAGAAAACACCAAATGGGGTCACAAAGAATTGGACATGACTGAAACAACTGAACAAAAATATCTTGTATGTACATAATTATCTACAAGGTGTTTCTCCCATTGGCATGCAAGCTGTTTGAAGACTGGGACCATGTTTTTGCCTATTCTTTATATCCCTAGTTCTTAACACATTGCATGGTACATGGTAAGTGCTTAATAAATGCTTGATCTACTGAATGAGGTAATAGAAAGTACTTTGCAAATGGTAAAGAGCCATAAGATGTCATCTATTATTTTTCATAAAGGATTATTGCATTATTATTTATACTCATTAGTTGTGTGATGTGGGCAAATGATTGCCCTCCACCTTAGTTTCCTTATCACCAACCTCACAAAATTGTTGTAGAGATCAATTCAAGCATGGACAATATAGCACCAACCTCACAAAATTGTTGTAGAGATCAATTCAAGCATGGACAAACACTTTGCAAACCTTAAAATGCTACATAAATGTTATTATTGTTGTTATTAAACTTTCCTCATAAACCATCAGTACTTTTTTTTTTTTTATCCTTGTCCTTGGAGCCAGGACAATGCTACAAAAAGGCAAGAGAATCTCAGGATTTAGAGTTAGAAAAGACCATAGTGATCTGATCATCTGATCCAGAATCACAGAATTTCAGTGCTGGGGGAGATCTCATAAGCCATGTCCAACCCACATCCAAAAATAATTCCATTATAATACATCAGTCTAGTGGTCTTTGTTTAATGGTTTCCAATGAGGGGGAAATCTACTACCACTTAAAGTTTGCCCTTTCCACTTTTGGACAACTCTATCTCTTCATCTTCTAGATGAATAAACTAAAGTCCAGAGATGAAAGAATCAAAATGAATGAATGAAGCATTCATTAAGTACTTACTATTTTATTTGCCAGACATTGTGCTGAGGGCTAGGGATACAAATTTTTTTTTCAAGAGATAGTCTCTGCCCTCAAGGAATTTATAATCTAATAAGGAAAACAATGCAGAGAGAGAGAAGTGATGTAAGGCAAGGGAATTTTGTTCTGAAAAGGTAGAAATGAAGGAGGAAGAGAGGAAGGGTAAGAATAGAAGGTGAGATAGTTGGCTAGATGTCCGGATGAGATATGAAACCCAGATATGGCACAATGTTAGCCAGTAAGTTGATAGAATGGATTATATTTTTACACTTAGTCAACCAATCAACTGTGGTGCGTTTTAGGCTGGAAGCTCCAAAGATAAGTAGATTAACTTCCCTTTTTGGGGGGAGGTGGCACAGGGGGTGGGGGGAGGCAGGGATATGAATTCTTGAAGACTATAGGATATGGAGATTTGGTTGGTGGGGGCACTGGTGCAAATGGGTAGGAGCAGGCTAAAGGCAACAGACAGATAGCAAGATGGCCAAATGCAACATAGAGCAATTCGCCCCAAGGCTATCCAGGTGGTAAGCAGGAGTGCCAAGATTCTATCCCAAGTCACCTAATCCTAAATCCAGTGGTCCCTTCATTCTACAGTGCTAGTAAGGAAAAACAAACAAACAAAAAAATTAATGTGGGGAAAGGGGGCAAGTAATTTGCTAAATGGCTAACATTTGAAACTCACCTAAATGAGAAAACCCCAACATCTACCCCCAACCTCTGTCTACCATGGCTTCTTCCTTGGGGTGTTGGAAGCGAGTCTTGCCTACTAAAAGGTTTTGGAATTTCTGCCTTGACTGCCAGAAAACCTGAGAGAATCACATGAAAAGGAAGTAGAGCCCATCTTGGTCTTCTAACATGAGTCTGGAAAATAGGTTTGTACTTAGCACAGTGCTGAGTGCTTTACAGTCTTTTAATAAATGCTAGTTGACTGACTGAATGAATGTTCACATTCCTCTCTTGGTGGTATAAGAATGAGCACTCCTTGGAGTTTTTTAATCAATCAGCCAAGAAGCATTTACTTAGCATTTACAATGTGCCAGCCCTGTGAAGGTTCTGGAGATACAATTACAAAGAATTAAACAATCCTTATATGTGAGGAACATAATAAATATATACAGAATAAATGCAAAATGAATGAACACAAATTATATACAATGGTGTTCAATCCAAGGTAGTTTAGAGGGAGGGCAGTAGGAATTGGGGGAATCAAGAACAGCTTCACATAGATGGTGATGTTTAAACTGTGACTTGAAGGAAGAAAGAGATTCTATGAAAAAGAGGGGAGGCAAAGTGCAGTCCAGGAGGGCCAGAGCAAAGACACAAAGGTGGAAGCTGGAGTGGACCATGGTAACATGGCAGGTAAAGCAGGCATCTAATGGGGATGATACTCTTCAGATCCAACTTTATTGGCTACCAGGAGAATTACGTTCATAGTATCTCATAGGGCCAGATAGACGCTCCTCTAGCCCAAAGCCCTCATTTTACAGACGAAGAAACTGAGGCTAAATAAATCATACAAGAACGGAGTGACAGAGCCAAGAATTAAGCCCAGGTCCTTTGACTACAAGTCTTGCTTGCTTTCCATAGCACCAGCTCAGAAACTACAATTGATATCTGAGGAGATTTGAAAATCTGTGGTTCTCTCATCCCAGGAACTGGAATACAGGTTCCAGAAAGAGTTAGAGACCCCTACTTTATGCATGCCAGTTTAGACCAGGGTAATGGCCACACCCATCCTACCTGACAATACTTCTTTGTTCTCTTTCTCTCCTATCCTCCCAAGCCTTCTCTAAGGGAGGTTTAAAAATGGGCCAAAGATAATAGTAAATGAGAAAAATCAGAAAGATATCACAATGGTATATTATAAGTCTAAATACAGTCTGATTCAAAATATATGCCAACACATGGAAACAATTATATTTCCAGCTGCATGCTGGATAGTTCCCACCTAGATATCCTAAATGCCATCCCCTTAAACTCAATATATCCCCAATTGTTCTCCTTCCCAACTTTTCTGCTTTTGTTTATGGCATCACCACCCTGACAAGTTAGTCAGTCAAGTATTAATAAGCACTTGGAATAAGAGCTGGCAGTACAAAGACAAAAACACAGATCCCTGCCCTCAGGGAGCTAACATTCTAATGGTATAAACAACAGGTTAATTACTTGGTATGTTACAAGATATATACAGAGTAGATCTAAATCTAAATCAGGCAATCTAAAAGGGAAAGGCAACACCCTTAAAACCTCGGTCATCTTTGACTCCTCTATCCCATGATGCTCTGTACCCAAACAGTTGTGAAGTCCTTAACAGATATCAGCAGCCTCACTTCCTGCTAATCTACAGTGCTCCAAATGTTATTTTTATCAGACCATGACATGTTTGTTATTTATCCTTGGCCAGCAATTCTTGCTTCAAATTCCTATATACTTTGATGAGGTATGGGCTCTGGAAGCCTCCTTGAATCTTTGAAATACAGGCTCTGGGAACGCCCCCCCCACCCCCACCCCGCCTTGAACTCTGTTGAGTTCAAATGAGGCATTTGCATGAGGCCATAAGCCTTACATTGTGGCTGGGCCCAAACCTCAATTACTAGACTTCCCACCCTAGAGCCTATCAAAATATCAATCCACCCTTGAACTAGCCTAGCCCACCTTTGTCCATAGTTTCCAGATAGCCTCCAGCAACTTCCTACCTTAATCACTCGTTGACCTCATCTGATTCCTGAAGACCCTCCCCAAACTCCTCCTCTAGACTACCCCTAGATTCCTCCCACAGCCTTTGTGTATATAAGATCCCATCTTCCCTCCATATGTGTGAGGGCGCCATAGAATAGTGAAAGCCCCATAGAAGAGTGAGAGCTCCATAAGAATACAGACTTATTTGGTGTGTAATACAAGTGAACTTTTTTTTTTTTTTTTGCTTTTTGGAGGGCAATTGGGGTTAAGTAACTTGCCCAAGGTCACATGGCTAGGTTTTTATTTGTGTGTGAGGTCAGATCCGAACTCAGGTCCTTCTGACTCCAGGGCCAACGCTCTACTCACTGCTCCACCTAGCCACCCCTCACTTTTTTTTTTTTTTACAAGCAAACTTTTAATAAACTTTACTTTTCTTTGGCTGAGAAGTCTTGAGTTGAATTCATTTGGCTGGACCTGTCATGTTGGTATTTGGTATTTTGGGGTCTCCAGAGCAACCCTAACCCTCTTTATGGGTAACCTCCTCATAAGTCGCTATATTCCTATATATTCTTCACCAGGCTGCATTTCTGACTTTTTCTACCAGCCTCAGAAACATCTTTCTGGGAACTCACTCCAACTCTGGAATTCACAACTTACAGTATTCTCCACTCCTAATACCTCTCCCCCTGATTATGAAGCTCCTCCTAGATTTTGTATTTAAGAAAGATCCCGAGCTAACCATGATTTCATTTCTCTCCAAGTTACACTTCTGACTGTTCCTATTACGCCTCTGTACTGGGTACCTTCATTCCCCTCCCATGACCCACTGCTTCTCAGTTTTCTTATATGCATTGTCTTCTCCTAATTAATCTCTTTAGAGGGATACTGGGGATAACTATGGTGGGGTAAAAAAAAAAAGACATCGACAAAAATTCGGTAGCCAGTTAAAAAAATCTGTATGGCTCAATTGGGAAACAGCTAAACAAATTGCAATACATGAACAGATTATTATGGTGTCTTGAAGATTAATATGAAGAATTCTGAGAAGCCTGAGATTATGATGATGCAGAATGAAGAAAGCAGCACCAGGAAAACAATATGCACAATAACTACGACAATAGAAAGGGAAAAGAACACCCACAGCAGATATTCTAGCTTATCCTGGAGGAAAAAGCTGGCGAAAATGCAACATCCTCCCTGCTCTGCTAGGGTGGGAGATGTAGGCTTGGGTTGCTATCAGGTTAAGCAGATGGTATTTGGTTAGTTTTGCTAAACTGCTTTCCCCATCCCCTCTCCTTTGTTGTTTCTTTGCATAGTGTCTCACCCTACCTTGCTAGAAAGTAGAGTAGAGACTGGTTTTGCATCTTTGCATCTTAGCAGAATAATATATTGTGTACGTGTATGTGTTATATACACACATATGCACAATCATTCACATATATACATTTGTATGCATATGCATATATTATTTATTTTTATTATTAATATATTATATTTATATATGTCTGTGAACAAAAATTTATTGAGGATTTACTATGTGCCAGGAATTTTGAAAGAGACAGAGACACCAAGACAGACATACAACACACATAGATATATATACACATAATACATACATGTATATGTGTTACATATGTATATATGCGTGTGTGTGTATATATATATATATATATCTCAATATTTATATGGGGTCCTCTATAAGGAAACCCATGGAACCCATGGGTAGACACAATCTAGGTGCACAGGGTAACATGGTTTCACTCATATACATTATATACACTCACAAACACACATATGTGTGTGCATATTTACACATATTATATATTTATTTGGGGGTCAGTGCCAGGGTGTTGGCAATGGAGAGAAGGGGGGCACAACCAAGAGATTTTCTACCAAGATAGAAACAATAGGGCTTAATCTTATGCATATCTTATTTTCCACTGTTAAACTGTAAATTCCTTTAGGGCAGGGATTAGAATTTTTCAACTTTGTCCTTGAGCAGGGATCTGGGCATTTTACTCACTACACATACATATATGTGTATATATATTTATATATTACATATATACGTGATTGTTGGATTGTAGTGAATGTTGTCCTTTTCCCTGTCTCTCTTTGTCTCAGTTTGCTCACCTCTAAAGGGAGAGGGTTGGGCTCAGTGATGTCAAAGGCCCCTCCAACTTTCAAAATTTGTGCTCTCATGATACTTCCTCATTTCATACATGCATACTTAAAAATTAGTCTTCCAGTTGAGTAGAAAGGAAAATATCAAATTTATTTTGTTATTTCTTTGAGGATAGAAAATGGGTGTCTTTATTATATTCAAACTCAGAGATGCAGAAACTGAAACTGATTAAAGAAAGAGATGAAGTCCTGCATTTCACTGTTGCTAGAAGAATCCAGGAATCTTTTGTGAGCTTATTTGCTGTTCTTCCCTGGGTTATTCTCAGAAAGGAGGGACAGGATAAGAAAGGTCAATGTGACCTCCTGCATTGCTGAAGTCTCCCACATAATCAGTGCTTTTAGTCCAGAGGCAGGTTTCATCAGCTGCCAGCACCCCAAGCAATCTGATCATTTCAGCCCCTTAGCCTGGATCCTTCTTACTATACACAGAGTAGCTTATCCCTAGACAATGAAACAAGTGGAATGGGAAGAAAAGAGGAGATATTACTTCTTTTAAAATGAGGAATCAAAACCTGCAATCCTCAAAAAGAGGACCTAGGATTTTGCCAGACCTATAAGAGGAGCCTTCGATGTTAAGGAACATGACCCTGTGATGAGGTACAGGCTCTGGGAACCCCCTTGAGCTCTCCTAGAGACTGTAAGCCAATCTCTCACTCTAACCAGTCCTCCGTAGTCCAGCTAGTTTTCACCCTATATCCTCTGAAAATATCTATACCCAAATCTGTTCCTCCATTGTCTGTTATCTCCAGCTAGCCACCAGCTACTTCCCATCCATAATCTGCTCCTGAAGACCCTCCCCAATCTCATTACTGGAGTATGACTTCATTTGACTCCTCCTGAAGACCCTCCCCTCTCTAGACCACCCCTAGATTCCTCCCACAACCTTTCTGTATATAAGACTTCATCAGAAAAAAGCCATAGAATTGTTTAGTACAAATTCACTCTGTGTCTGATGATTCTGGCCCTCTTGTCAATACAAGTGTCCGATACCCAGGCTCCTTAAGAGTTTACCCATTGTGGCGAACCTTTAATAAACTTTGCTTTTCTTTGGCTGAGAGAAAGCTTGAATCGAATTCATTTGGCAGGACCTGGTATGTTGGTGTTTTGGGGTCTTGAGTACCCCTGACCCTATACCTCAACATTTTATGGTTCCTTGGACTTAGAGACGTTGCGTTGAGACCCTCTCAACAACTGGAAACCTCAGAGAAGTTCAGTTAACAGACCTGTATCTCAGTTCTACCACTTAGTAGGTGTGTAACCTTGGGCAAGTAATTTAACTTCCTAGGGCTTCTTTTTTTTCAACTGTCAAATGAAGGGAAATAGTATTTATACTACTGCCTCACAGAGTTGTGGGGAAAGAGCTTTGGTAAATCTGAATAATGGGATCAGTTGAGTGCATGGGTAGACATAGTCTAGGGGCATAGGATGACTTGGTCTCAGAGGGTTTGATACTTCTGTCGTCCATAGTCCTATAAAAATTGTCCTAGGACTCAGGGGTGGGGAACCTACAGCCTTGAGGCCACATATGACTCTAGGTCCTCAAGTGCAATGCTTTGACTGAATCCAAATCAAGTTTGTCCAAAGGCTCCCTACCTCTATCCCCTCCATTATGAATAGCTGGTCTTTTTCCGGTGATTAAAGTTCCTTCTGGGAACTCATTACTTTCCACTCCAGGAGGGTGTATTGGTGTTGGGAGGTAAAAATACCTAGATGAGGACATACCAGTTTCATGATTTACCTACCATAACCAGAAATCCTTCAATAGTTTTCTTTTATCCAAAGTCTAAGGCAGAGGTTTATAAATTTTTTAATGTCTTGGGCCCCATTGATACTTTGGTGAAGCCTATGAATAGCTTTAAGATGACACAGTGGATAGAAAGTCAGTCCTGGAGTCAGAAAGATCCATCTTCCTGAGTTCAAATCCCACCTCAGACATTGACTAGCTGTGTGATCCTAGGCAAGTCACTTCACCCTGTCTCAGTTTCCTCATTCATCAAATGAGTTGGAGAAAGACATAGCAAAAACACTCCGGTATCTTTGCCGAGAAAACCTCAAATGGGGTAAGAGTCAGACATGACTGAAATGGGTGAACAATAAATGTTTCTGTATCCACGTCTGTAAGATGGGGGAGTTGGATTTGATGGCCTCTGGGAGCATGTTGACCTTCAGCCCTTTCTTCAGAAAATGCTTCCATTCCTAAGCCTTTAGAAAGTTCTCTGCTTAGACTAGCTAAAATGGAGCCCTGCCTAGAGGACTAAATGACCTCTTAAAATTTCCTGCTCTCCTATAATCCAACACCTATCTCCTGATTTTTTTTTTAATATAATTCTATTTTGTAAAGAGAGAAGTCAAAATTATTTTCTCCCTTGGAGCCATATTTTTAAAAAAATTAGTCTTTGGGCATTATTACAAGAGATAATAGAGTTAGAGTTCAAGGAAGTACCAAATAAAATTGAATATATAATTACTGGATAAAAGAAAAACACTTCATATACTCCAATCTGTTATTTTCACCATAACCAAATTCCACATTACATAAAGCAATATGTAATATATACTGAATTCAAGCAAAGTATTGCTCATTTCATAGTAAGTCTAACTGTGGGAAACTACATAGAAATGGTTTACAATCTGTTGTTTGCTCATACCTGAGCGCTGGCAGATAATGAGTTTAAACAGCCCTAAGGAGAGGTGACTTGGAACAATAGAGAAAAACAAAAACAAAAACAAAACCACTTGTTTAAATAAATTAGCATACCAAACAGGGCCAGATGAAGAAAAGAAACTATGTCTTGGGGTCCCCAGTGGCAATCAGGAGGAAGATGATAAAGTTGGATTTTGTTTAGCAAGCACCTGTATAAGAATACACTTTGATCCAGGTGGTTGTGGTTCCAAAGCATATCATCTCTGAAGGTCAACATATGGCAAATGTAAACACCCTACCAAAAGCAGAAGGAAATGTAATTGGAATCATAAGGTCAAGAGATACATTCCCACGGGTTCTGATCAAGATGTCATCTAAAAATGTGTCATTGTTGTTGTTCAGTTATTTCAGTCATATCCGACTCTTTGTGACCCCTTTTGAGTTGGTTTGCTTTTTGGCAAAGATACTGGAATGGTTTGCCAGTAAAGTAAACAAAATCAGAAAAATACATATCTAGTATGTATATGCATGTATGCAATGGCCATTGTAATATATGAATGAATGAATGACAAAACAAGAATTTATTAAGTACCTTGGTTGGTAAGTACCTCCTTCAATCTGAAAAGAACCAAAAAGACATCACTACGTCAGGGTCAATGTATAGTGTTTCTGACTATGGCTAATCAGACCAAAATGAGCTCAGAAAGCTCTACCTTAGTCAGGCATAAATACGAACATTTGGAATGGCGATATCTCTAAATTTGTGCATCTCAGGTTTCTTTTGAGTTGCTGAAGTTCTGCTTTGCACATGGAACACAGTGTCAGGCACCATGCTAAGTGCTTTACAAATATAATCTCATTTAATATTTAATATTATCTCATTTAAATGAAAAAGTTACTAAGTGCTTGCTCCAGGCTTTGGGAATTAAAAAAAAGATTTTTTTGAGAGACAGTGCCTGCCCTCAAAAAATTTACATAGTTGAAGACAAAATATTTAGGTCAGTGGTGACCAAGGTGTCATTTTTTTTTGTTAGGGTTTTTTTTTTTTTGGTGGGGGGGGTTGAGAGGTGCACAGGAAAGGTTGGCTAGATGTCATATGAAGCTGAACCATGGTTTGGCATGTAAATGGAATGGTTTCTACGTACTTAGTCACCAATCAACCAGATTGGGCCCTAGGGCAAGACCTCCAAATATGAGGAAATTCAGTTTCTTAGTGTCTGGGGCCTGGATTCTGGGGTCCAAGTCTCAGGTTTATTGTAGATGAGAAATACATCAGTGGTCCAGGCAGACAGTGAAACCCAGACAGCCTGGGTTGATGGCTAATTGCTTAAAAATGACCCTAAAAGACCACCAAACTCAGTTTAATTTAATCATAATGACACACCTCAGCCATATGAAACAGATAATGACATATACTTCCATCCTTTCAGTCCAGAGGTAGGGCAGCTACAGATACAGAATATTGTATAAAATCTCAAGACAAGACTGGGTTAGCTGCAATTTGCTCAACTGTTTTGAGGTGAGGATTCAATAGGGGAGGTGAGTTGTAAATATATCTGGAAATAACTGTGAGGTAAAAACCGAATTTGCTTTCCTTTTTTAGACAAGGCTTCTAAAATTGATTTCCAGTGATCTCTTATTTCTTCTCCCTCAAATGGAAGTTACGACACCCTTCCATGATATAGAATCAAACTCCCTCAGCATCTCTCCCAGTTGAAATCCTTCTCCTTTAAGACCCATCTTTGATGCTGTGGCCTCCATGTGAGCCCATCCCTGATCCTCACAGCTGCTCCCCAGCTGGAGGAATTCCTTCCATCCCTAACCTTTCATGTCTCAGTTTGACCAATGTGTATTTTGTATTTTTCTCATTCTAACCTGGATTCTCTCTGTCTCTGTCTCTCTCATTGCCATTTTGTTTCCTCCAAGACTTAATATATTGCCTTAAGGTGGTTAGGTGGTACAGTACTCAACTTGGAGTAGGAAGACCTAGGTTCAAATCCTGCTTTAGATACTTACTAGTCCTGTGATTCTGGACAAGTCACTTAACCTTTCTCAGTCTCAGTTTTCTCATCTATAAAACGGTGTCAATAATAGTACCTACCTCCCAGGGGTGTTATGAAGGAAGATAGAATGAGAAAAACTATGGAAAGCTCTTTGTAAAATTTAAAGCATCATATAAATGCTAGAGTCTATTATTATTAAACATAATAGGTGCTTAATAAAGGTACATTCAGTAGGATTGATGATTTAGAGTTGGGAGGGGAAATGAGCATTTATTAAGTGTCTACTATGTGCCAGGTGTCACACTAAGTGCTTTACAAATATAATCTCCATCCACTTCAGCACCCAGCTGCCCAGAAACCACCTCATTTTACAGATGAGGAAAGTGAGACCAAAGAAGTTAAGTGATCTGTTTATGGTCACAAGGGTGGTAAGTGACAGAGCCGGGTTTTGGAAGCTATCCTTTGCCTCCTTTGACTCTTTCCACTGAAACACCCTGGAATGGAATTCAATTGCATATCTGTTGTCCAGAGAATAGATGTAGCCAAAACTCTTGCCAAAAGAAAGAGAGTTAGAATTCTAAATCTACACTGTTGACAGAGGTATGGACTAGGTCAACAGTGGTCTTCAATGACAAACAGGATGAGACTGAAATAAAATACAGGCTATGATCTATGGGCAAAATGTTTTCAAACCAATCAATGCAAAAGGCTTTGGTAGAAAGATTTGGATTAGTCCCATTCCTTTTTAACTCAGATAAGCAGTCCACTTTAGAGAATATCTTTCTGGAACCTTTTGAGATCTGCAAAATGCAAAACTGCCCAGGAAAATGGGGGGAAAAATCAGAGGAAGGACGCTTATCATGAGATTTCCTCCACCCTCCACCCACTTCTACTATGTCTGGAACAGCTAGGACAATAGATTCCCTTGGGGTATTTCAAAATACAGTTCTTGTTTACAGCTGGGCCAAACCCTGGAGCTGGTAGTAAGGAGACTGAAGGATACAGCCAGGAAAAATGGGACAAGAATTTCAAGATGATTGAGTCTGGGTGCCTCTTGAAGCTGGAAAAAGTTGTTTTGCACAGTCATATTAAAACAAGCCAGAAGCATTGACCCAATTACATGTATTATATACATGTATATAGATTCATTATACACACATATTGATGTATTTATATCATAAGACCAAAGTTTTAGAGCTGACTTCTCTAGGTCACCTAGGTCAACTCCCCCTCCCTTGAACCCCACCCACCTAAAACATTTTTGGACAAGTGACCATAGTAATTACCAATTGAACACCTCCTAGATAGGGAACTTCCTTCTTTGTAAGATTTGCAAAGTTTTGCACAACATTGTGAGGTGGTGGATGACAGTGAATACGGGATTTCAAGTCAGGAAGAACAGAGTTTTGCATCTTACATCAGTCCCTAGCCTTGTGACCCCAGGCAAGTAAGTTGATTTGACCTCCCTCAACAATAAAATGGGTGTGGAAATAATAGCACCTACCTCAAAAGGTCATTTGTGATACATAAAGCATTTAGCAAACTTTAGAGCACAATATGGTGGTTAGCTATTATTAGTCGATAAACATTAAGTACCTACTATGTACCAGGTACCCTAAGGACCAAAATGACCTCACTATGTTGGAGTTAAGGTACAGTATGACTGACTGTGACTACAATGTCCAGTGCTACTAGTTAAGTGGAGACAACTGGCACTTATCATGTTCATGTAGCTTTTTCAAAAACTTTATATTTTCATTTTAACCTAAAAACACTCAATCACCTTGAAATTCTTGGCCCACAACTCCTTGCTGTATCTTTCTATCTCCTCACTACCAACTCAAGGGCTTAGACTGGCTGGAAACCAAACAGAACCTGGTTGTGAATCCTGGCCCTGCAGCTTCCTTCCTCTTAGCCTCTCTGGGTCTTAGTTTCCTCATCTGTAAAATGGGGTTGGTAATGGATACTTCTGGGCAGCTAGGAGGTACAGCAGATAGAGTGCCAGGCCTGGAGTCAGAAGGACCTGAGTTCAAACCCAGCCTCAGACACATACTAGCTGTGTGACCCTGGGTGAGTCACTCCACCTTGTTTGCCTCAGTTTCATCATCTGTAAAATGAGCTGGAGAAAGAAATGGCAAACCACTCCAGTAACTTTGCCAAGAAAACCCCCAATGATGTTGGGAAGAGTCAGACATGAAGAGAAACAACCATTTCTGCCACACTCTAGACTAGAGTCTAGACTAGAGTCTGGAGGACCAAGGTTCAAAGTTCACCTCAAAACTTTTGTCGTTGATATCACTTCACATTTAAACTGTATGTACCTTGTGTGCAAGATTTTTTTGCCTGTTATATATATTTTTCTTTTTGTATTTCATATCTATCTTCAGGTTATTTACCTGATTCATATGAGTTCTTTGAGCAGAGTTGTTTTTCTCTTCCTTTTATCCTCACTATATGGTTAATAGAATGTTGACTGTCTCTAGGCACCTCATGTAACCTCTGTGCCTCAGTTTCCCCATCTGCAAAATGAGGAAGTTGGGCCTCAAAGCTCCCCTCCAACTCTAACTAAACCTTTGACTCTAAACTGCAAAATTCTGTAAAACATTATCTCTCTTTGGTAGCTAACAATGGGAACCGCTCCCAAGCCAGGTCAGATGATGCTAGCTTCAGTGGTGCGGCCCTTTAAATCCTTGATTTACCTGTTTGTGGAGGTCTGGTTACAATTCCCAGTCTACAAGGAAGAGATGATGGCCTGACAGACCTTTCTCTTCTTCTATCTCAGGGCTCACACCACCCCCCATTCAGAAAGAAAAGAACCCACCTAGAGCTCAGCCAGAAGTCCAGAGCCAGCCCAGCCCAGCAATGGGGCTCCACCTTCCCCCCTTCCCAGGCTGATACTACCACCTTGCTGTTCAATAGCCTTCAAGAAGAGTTCAGGGGAGGGTTTGTACTTTCCCAGCCATTAACCAAAAGCCAGTGCATTTCATTATCTTAGGAGAGGGCTTTTTTTTTTTTTTTATATATACTTCAAAGAACGCCCCAAACAGTGTGATCAAGTGAAAGTAACCCAGCCTGGTCAACATTGTAACTGGCAGTAGCTTTCTCTCCCACCCGCCCCCCCCCTTCCTTTTCTCTCTCTCCTCTTTTTTCATGGCTATAATGCCATCTGGCACACTAAAAGCAAAGGCCAGCAGTGATGGGGGGGGGGGGGGGCTCGAAGGAAAAAAACCTCCTCCCCTATTTTGTTTATTGGTGTAACAGTTAATTCCAGCCACCGAGCTTGTGGGCCTGGTTATCGGGTAGATCAATTGTCTGACCTAGCCTGGGCTGCTTTGGGGGGGTGGGAGAGAGAAGCTGGGGCAAACAAACGTGCCTCCCAGGATCTCCAGTGAAAACAAAGCCCTAAGACCATGAAAAGGACACTCGATTTGATTTTTTTGTTTGCTTTATTTCTTAGCAATTACAGAGACCAAGGGAGAGGGAAAGGGAGGCCTTGAATGCTGCCCCCCACTACCCCCATCCCATTCCACTACCCCACCCACCACCTCCAAACTTGCTGGGGAAGCAGGAATAAGGTGGCTGCCTTTGTTAAACCCGGTTTGTGTTCTTTTGTTAAAACCTAATCTTTTCTTCCATTTATGCGTAGTTTGGGATATTTTTTTTTAATCCCACTTGGAAATAACCAGCCCCTCTCTAAATGGCAATCAGGCCAAGCCCCCCAACCCCCCCCACCCCCGCCCCACCTTAGCAACCCATTTTCAGCTGAGGCCTTCCTTCATAATCTTCTTGTAGGAAAGGGGGAAGGGGAAAGAGGGAAAACAGGGCTAAAAGGCTGGTTAATAAGGACTTTCCAAAAATCGTATTTGCTGTACTGTACCCAGAACTGAGTTTTCTGAGCAGTTTTCAACTGACAAATGGGGGAGGGAAGGGTATGAAAGATACCCTGTGCATCTAATAGCTTTTGATTTTCCCTCCCAAATTTGGAGCACAAAAAGACAAAAGAACTGAATGGACAATCTCCTCTCCCCTCAGCACCCCCACTCTCCAATCCCTGAAATGAAGGGCTTGGATTTCCAACAGCCTCATTGTATTCCTTTTTTTTTTTTTCTTTAAGAGGACTTTCCATCTCAATTTTGGTTGCCTCAAAGCAATGAAACTGTAATAAAGCCTAGTCAATTGAACATTTTCTCATACATTGCACCATCTCCTTCCCCCTCTCCCATTCCCTTTAGCAGAGGGAGTAGATTCCTAACAGCAGACTTCCTTTCATCCCAGAGTTCTTAATCTTGCTTGTGTCCTGGCAGTCTGGTGAAATCCACAGACCCCCTTTTCAGAATCATAATTTTCAATGCATCGAATAACATACATCAGATGACGAAGGAAACCACTTATACTGAAATGCATTTATCAAAAAGTATATATATTTAAGCTTATATATAATTATACTTTATATATACACTATGCATACATTATATCTATATTATATATACATGTATATTATTGTGTATATACACACATGTATATATTTAATATATACATACATATGTATGTATGTATATTCTTAACTTGGGGGGCCTGTGAACTCTGAGTGTGTGTGTGTATATATATATATATATACATATATGTATATATATATATATATATATAGTATGTATATAAATAATTTTTTTGTTAAAACCTTGACATTGGCCACCAGCAAGATATGAACTGGACCTTTGATTTCACTGGTATAAAGAACTTCCAAAGAGGCCTACCCCTGCTCGGCAAAGTAGCCCTCTTTAGAGAATTGTCTTAAGTGACTATCTCATCTTCTAAGAGACAGTCGATGTCAAGCAAGACTCAAACCCAGGCCTTTCTGACTCTTCAGACTGATCATTCACAATGTCACTGCTACTTTATATCATTAATAATTACTTTTTTTTCTTGATCAGCCTTGTGATTTCATGGGTATAAGGAGCTCCTCCAGTGACTAAGCTCCCTCTGTCCAGTACAGACCAGTACCTGTGCTGCTAATCAGTACTTTTTAGAGCTTCTGGGAACACTAACAGATGAAGTGAAATTTCCCCGGGGCCATTGTTGATTAGTTCAACTGAGTAGTCAAGACTTGCATGTGAATTGGATTTAAGAGTGGCAGAGCCAAGCAAACTCTTTGATCTCACTATCTTCTCCAAAGACTTGGGAATCCAGTGGCAAGACAAGAGTCAAGATAAGTGAGGACTACCCTCCAGGGCCACCCAGTCAGAATGTGTAAGAAGCAGGATTCAAACCCAAGAGCCCCTGACTCTCAGCTGCAAGGCTTCTGGGAGAGAAAGAAAGCTGCTATTTATATAACACATTAAGTTTTGCTCAGCATGTAGCCTCTCACTGACCAAGCAAACCCACTTGGTAACTATTTACATTTCAATCCATTAAATAATTTCCACACAACAGAGGCTAGAGAAAATGCTAACAGTGGAAAGAGCAGTAACCCCAGAGTCAAAAGATCTAATCTCAAATCTTATCTCTGATGTTTACTCCCAGGGTGACCTTGGGCAAATCACTTCACTCCCAAGATCTTTAAGATGAGGGGGTGGGCCTGGGTGAACTCCCAAGTCCCCAACAGCTCTGGAGAGATGATCTTTAAATATCCTAATAGTTTTTTTCAGTCACTCTCTCTAAATTCCAAGTCTTAATAAAACTAGTTGTGTGACCTAGGGCAAGTCACTTAACCCCAATTGCCCAGCATCCCACCCTCCAAAAACAAACAAATTTTTAAAAAGCCAAGTCTTAACAAAGCCATCTTTCCAAAAAGCCTAAAAATGTCAAGGACAATCAGGCATTACTTTCACTAAACCTAAACTTTAGATTTAGTTTCCTAAATTCTAGATGATATAAATAACAAGAATAACAGCCCTCAAATAATCAATTTAATGGTTTGGATTTTTTTTTTTTACTTGATCTGCTCTCTATTTCATAGAATTTATTTTATTTTATTGGTGGAGATGATGATTCAACAAGTATGAGTCAGTGCTAGGCACTAGGAATTCAAGGGGAAAAGACAACAAATAAAACAATCCCTGCCCTCAAGGAGTTTACATTCTAAAGCATGCAGGTGGGAACCAGGAATTCTGCTTGTGCCATAAACTTTTTTGTGTGACCTCAGACAAGTTGCTGTCTCTGCAGTTTCTTCATCCAAAAAATGAAGGATTATACTAGATTATCTCTAAATTCCCTTCCAACTCTAAGTTTCTGCTGTTCTATGATTCTAATGAGAAACAATGCATGGTGATGTTCTCAAAGTATAAGAAAGAGATCTCTAGACCCTTTTTTGGACCATAGCTTTAGAATTGTTTCTTGATTATGTCATCTCATCCCCTGGTTTTAAAGATAGGGAAACTGAAAACCCCAAGTTTGGCCCAAGGACACATAGGTAGGAATGGGAGAGCTGAGATTTGAATCCATGTCTTGTGACTTCAAATCCAGCATGCTTTCCACAGAACCATGCTATCTCCCTCCTTCCCTTCATCCATCCATCCATCTATCCATCCATCCATCCATCCATCCATCTATCCATCCATCCATGCATCCATCCATCCACCCATGCATTCCATCCCTTCCTTTCATCCATGAATCCCATCCTATCCTATCCATTCATGCATCCCAACCCAGCCATCCATTCATTCTCAATCATTCATATCACACCTAATATTCAAGTAACTGCCATTTCCATGGTATGAATACTTCCTCCATTAAGGTAACTCTTTTGTGGATAAAAAAAGAAAAGGAAAGAAACAGGGGAAAGAAAAAAAAAATTCATTCAGCGGCCAGTCCTTTGATGATCAGGGCTCCCATCTGTCTTTCCACTCTAATTTCATATTGTTTCCTTTCCCAAACTATCTGTTCTAGTTAAATTAATCTGTTAGCTATTCTCCATACAAAAAATCAATCTCCTACATTCATGCATTTACACAGGCTGTTTCCCATGCCTGCCATTCACTCCCTCTTCAATTCCACCCAATTCTAGTTGGGTTGGACTAGAAGGTCTGTGAGGTCCACTCCAGCTATAACTCTGGAATCATCATTCCAGAATCCCAATATCAGAGACTGACCCCTTTCTCTATCCTCTGTGTGTCCAAGTCCTCCAGTCAGTTTACCAGAAGGGTTACCCAATGAGCTGGAGGCTTTCCTTTCTTTCTCTTAACATCAGCATCAGTACCAGTGATACTTTGGCTGTCCATCTATCACCCATCACCCTTGACACATCACCGGCCCATCCTCTCTTATAGGATCATAGACATAATTATAGGTAGAAGAGATCAAATCCAACATCCCTCATTTGAGACTTAGAAAGGGTGAGTAGTTTGCCCAAGGATACATAGTTAGTTAATGATTCTGAGGTCAGGTTTACCCAGGACTTCAGGCACTCTACCTACTACACCAGATGTGTCAATCACAGAGTCCATGGGTCATTGAGGCTAGTACATTTCCAAGTATGGCCAAACCAGATTAAAATATAATTGGGCAACTATTTTTTAAAAGTAAATAGAAATACAATAAAACATGGATAATGTTAAAAATGTGTTTTTAAGTTGATATACAGCCTGCAGGGCTCCTTACATATGATTTAATGGCCTCCATTTATATTTTTATTCAGTACCCCTGACCTATACCATATTGCCTCCCCAGCATCTGGTGATGTCTGTGATGACATCATTCACTCTTATTGTTTTCTTGCCCCTTAGTCAAGTTTACTTCTGTAAAATGAGAGAACTGGACTAGACAGTCTCTAATATTCCCTTTGGGCTCTTAATCCCAGAGTACAATAAAGCTATAACTGTGATGGAGGGAAAGAGCCAACCCTGAAATCCCAGGAAACATCTCACATCGTCCTGCACTGAAAATGGGTCTGCAAGTATGCTGGATTGGGAATAAGGCTTCTTTAAGTGAGGCAATTATTACCAAGCTTGAAATATTTATATCAAAATATTTCTCTGTGGACAAAATAAAAAAAAAATCACTGAGGTAAGTGCTTAGAGAGAAAGGACATATATGTGATTCAAAGAAAAAGTGGGGGGGCATTCACGCTAAGCTTTCTTTCAATAAACGAAGTTTAATGAGTCAAGATATATATATGTGTGTGTACATATATACACACAGATACATATATATATGTATTGTGTATATATACATATAAATCCTGCTTTTCAAACAATTGACTAGAATGGTACTTAAATCTATACATAGATATAATCTCTATATATACAATACATACACATACATATATACATACACACATAATACATACATATGTGTATATGATGTATGTATTAGGCAGCTAGGTGGCAAAGTGGACAGAGTGCTTAACCTAGAGTCAGGAAGACCTGAGTTCAAATCTAGCCTCTGGTACTTACTATCTGTGTGACCCTGGGCACGGCACTTAACTCTATTTGCCTTAGTTTCCTCATCTTTAAAATGAATTGCAGAAGGAAATGGCAAACCCTTCTAGAATCTCTGCCAAGGAAACCTCAGATGGGGTCACAAAGAGTCAGGCACAACTAAAATGACTGAACAACATGAACAATATATGTATATGTGTATGTGTACATATACACATGTGTGTATGTGTGTATGTGTAAATATGCAAGGTATTCTAAAAGTCTTGGTACAGTTTAAGATATTAAGGTTAGAAATTATACTAGACTTTTGAAGCATGAAGTACATTTATAAGTATATGTGTACATACATATGCATATTCACACACACGTATGTATATATATATACATATATATACACACATGTTGTTCGATAATTTTTTCAGTTGTATCTGACTCTTTGTGACCCCACTTTGGGGTTTTCTTGGAAAAGATACTGTAGTGGTTTTCCTTTTCCTTCTCCAGTTCATTTGACAGATGAGGAACTGAGGTAAGTAGGGTTAAATGACTTGCTCATGGTCACACAGCTATAAAGTGTCTGAGGCCAGATTTGAACTCAGGAAGATGAGTCTGCCTGACTCCAGGTCTAGTGCTCTATCCACTATGGCACCACCTAGTCTCTAAATCTATGACCCCATGGATATTAGTCCATAAAAGAAATCTGAGAATGGTATCCCTGAACTCCAGTTTCCCATTGTGGAAGATGAAGAAAACTGAGGATAAGGACCAACTTGAGGCAGAAGAGTTCACTTACCAGGAGGAAATGCAATAGTACAGTTTATGCCCTAAAAGAGTAAGCCGTGCCTGCCTCAAATTTGAGCTTTCTTCGGGGAAAGATGATGTGTTGTCTCTCAGACCTGACATACCAAGAGCAGATAAAAAGCAGGGGAGAAAGGATTGCTCAGATAACTCTCATTTCCTAAGAAACCACTGTCTGTTAGGGCTGTTGAAGCTGACACATTTTAAATCCTGATTTCTGCTAACATTAGACAGAGCCTCAGATGAGCTAACCCAACCTCTTCATTTTACAGAGCAGGAAACTCGAGTCCAGAAAGGTCACCAACCCCCATATCTAATCAGTTTCTGATTTTGCTGATTCTGCTTCCATAACATCTCACAACTGTCCCCTCCCCTCCCCTCCCCTCTTAACCAGATTGCCCAGGTAATTGGAAATACCCTTCTAATTTGACTCTCTGCTTCCAAGTTTCTCTCTTTCCTATACATTTTCCAATGAACTTCCTAAATAAGTTTCCTAAAGTGTAACTCTGACCAGATTACTCCCCTGCTCAAGAAACTTCAATGGCTCTCTTCTGGAGGCCTCCATTTGGGGAGGATCAGTCCAGATTGACAAAGGTTCCTCTTCAGTCTTGGTTTCTGACTCCTCATTACCATCTCCGCCCCCAGTATTTTTTATCTCTGTTTCACCCCCCCCTTCAAGTGTTGTCTATGCCTATTAGAATGTAAACTTGAGGGCAGGGACTGAATTTTTGCTTTTATCCATATCCCCAGTGCTTGGTACAGTTCCTGGTACATAGTAAGCACTTAATAAATGCTTTTTGCCTGCCTACTTCCCCACCTCTCTATCTCTGTACTTTTATTGGTATTTTACTCCTTCTCAATGACTTCTTCCTCTCTGCCCTCCAGTACGAAAATAATGTGCTGAAGAGGTCTCCTTCTTTGTTGTCTTTAGAGGTAGCTGGGTGGCATGGGGGATAGAGTGTTAAGCGGAGAGTGAGGAAGACCTGAATTCAAATTCTGCCTTAGGCATTTATTAGCTAGCTGTGTGACCCTGGGCAAGTCATATAACCTTTTTCAGTCTCAGTATTCTTAGCTGTAAAATGGAGATACATCCCAGACTTGTTATGAGGATCAAGTAAAATTTGTGTTTTGTGAACCTTAAGGCAATAGAATACAGATGCTAGCTACTATTAATATTATTCACTTAAACTGAACATACCATGATCACCTTGCACTGGTTTTCTACCCCTATGGGCAGGGACATGTATCAGCCACGGAATCCAGTAACACCCAAGCCAAGTCACAGCTAACCAAGGGGGAAGCCCAGCTTCCTAGACCTTCCTATATTTAGGATTCAGCACATTCAAAAGGCTCTCAAAATAGCTTCCTGATTGTAAAGATGCACGAGAGCAGAGACCGCCTTTTGCCTTTCTTTGTGGTTACATAGTGCCCAGCACATAGTAGGTGGCTAATAAATGCTTATTGACCGACTGGCTACCTAGTTCCCCTCTTTTTTTCCCTATTCCTTGTCCTCTAGAAGTTTCCCTAGACATGCTTAGTTGGTCTAAACAAAAATTATACAGTAATAGATATTTATGTAATTCACTGACCATACATATTTAGTGATGTACTCTTTAGACTCATAGATCCAGAGATGGAAGGCATCTGAGAGGTCTCATTTTGCCCATGGAAAAACAGATATAGAATGGGAAATGAGTCCTCCAATGTGTGATAACACCTCTATCTACCCCAACTCTACTCCCCTCCCCACCATATGGGTGAGACTTTTTTCCCCTGAAAGATGACAAAGTCATCCCATAGACTTGATTGACCCAGAGGGATAAGGCAGCTTCCTCTGGTCATATTGACATGGCTTGCTGGTCACCCAAGGCTCTTCAGATTCTGTCCTGTTTGCTAGACTCTCCTTTCCATATGGAAATGAGGAGGAAGGGAGGATCCTTGTTCTGTAGTCTGATTTTCCCCTCTGTTTGCTCATTTTCCCAGCCAACTACTTGACTTTTGAGCTCTTTGCCAAAGCAGGAGTGGAGAATGCTTTGTCCTAAATTTCTGGGGTTTTGCACAACTGCTGTCAGAGCTATTTCTAGGCACCTGTAAATTTTCAGTTCTTCTAAAGTGATATGATCAAAGGAAGGTGTTTACTCCTCTGCTGGCCTGTAGTCTGGTCTGTGAGTGACCCCAAGCACTCTTTTCTGCCTCAGAACTATGAGGATTCCCTCTCCACAGCCTCCACAAACTCCGCCAGGCCAGCACTCCTCCTCACTCCAGGACCTCCACCCAAGACCATGACCCAGATCCAGACAGTGCAAAGCAGGAGAATCCTGCCTCAGGGCCATCAGAGAGGTCCCTGCAATTGCCCTCTGGTCAGCAGCTTGATTCTCCCTCCAACTGCAGCTGCCACCACCTCTGGCTGCCCTGGGAGAAGGGCCTGGACTGGGCTTTTCTCTCACCCAGATCCAAAAGAGTTCCCCACTGACCTTCTACTTTGTCTTTGGTGTTTGTGAGTTGAGAAGTCTGGAAAGTGCCCCAGCAGCCAGTGATTCAGTAGCCTGAGGCCTGCTCTGCCTGGTCTGCCCAGGCAAAGCCACACTCAGACCTGTGCTCCACTCTCAGCCCAGTTCGATAGACCCTTCCTGTCAGACCCTATTTGTTGGCCTGCCAGGCTGTCCTCAGCTGAAGATGTGATTTATTCTTTCATTTTGTGAGTCTGTAGCTCTAAAAGTTGTTTAGAGTAATTTTTTACAGGTATTGGAGGTGATTGGGGGACCAGTTCAAGCAAGTTCCTGCTTTTACTCCGCCATCTTGGCTCCACCTTCCCAGAGTACCCTCCTTGCGTATAGAAGCAGCTAGGTGTGCATCAGTGGGCCTGGAGTCAGGGAGACCTGAGTTCAATTCTGACCTCAAACATTTACCGGCTGTGTGACCCTGGGTAAGTCACTTAATCTCAGTCTGCCTCAGTTTCCTCAACCATAAAATGGTGATAATAACACCTCTCTCCCAGGGTTGTTGTGAGAATCAAATGAGGCAAGATTTGTAAAGCACTTGGCAAGGTGACTAACATGCAGTAAGCACTTATTTGTTCCTTTCTGTTGAACAGTATATGGTAGATGTCATTGAAATCACAGGTCTTATACTGATAAATTTCTAAATTTATGTAAATATCCAAGGTTGTTAAGTCATTTTTCAGTCCTGCCCAATTCTCTCTCTCTCTCTCTCTCTCTCTCTCTCTCTCTCTCTCTCTCTCTCTCTCTTTTAAGCAATTGGGGTTAAATAACTTGCTCAAGGTTACACAACCAGTCATTATTTATGTGTGGGTGCTCATTTTCTGAGGCCGGTTTCGATCCCGGGTCATCCCAACTCCGAGGCCGGCGCTCTTACTCACTGTGCCACCTAGCCACCCCCTGCCCAACTCTCTTTGACCCAATTTGGGGTCTTCTTGGTAAAGATACTGGAGTGATTTGCCATTTCCTTCTCTAGCCCATTTAACAGATGAGGAAATTGAGGTAAACAGGGTTAAGTGACTTGCCTAGGGTCACACAGCTAAAAGGTGTGTGAAGTCAGCTTTGAACTCCTGAAGGTGAGCCTTCCTGACTGCAGGCTTGGCATTCTATCCAGTGAGGCCACCTAGCTACTCATATACCTGGCACAGAGTAAGTGCTTAATGCTTGTTCTCTTCCCTTCTTTATATGCTACAGTCAAGTAAACCTTTTTGTTTATTGTAGAATGCCTCATTTCCTTCCAACAAGGAACCTAAGGAGGATCCTAGCCTGAGTCTGGCCTGACCCTAACCTCTGGTCATAGGATCCTCGATCTAAAGCTGGAAGGAACTTAGAGACCACCTGGTCTTATTTTACAGATGGGTAAACTGAGGCCCAGAGAAGTATAATGACATGTTCACAGTTATACAAGTAAATAAATAGCAGAACTGAGATTCAAACTGTAGTCCCTTAACTCCAGGATCCATGGTTAGACAAAAGTTTATTTGGGAAAGATCTGGGGATATTAGTGGACTTGACAATGTAATATGGCAGCCCAAACATGGGAATGTGCCCTTGGGCTCCACTAAGGGAGTACCTATCTTCTAACCTTATTACTCCCCCATTATTACTATTCTAAAGGAACTCAAGTATTATAGAAACTCTCCAGAGTCAAGGGGGATACTCTAGAAGGTTCCAAACTAATAATATTTGGAGGCAAAGGACGGAATTCACATGTCAAGGTAATTCAAATGAAGAATGATTAAACAAAACTCTTCAGAAAGTGGGATGACTGATTTGCTCTCAAGTGCATTCTTTGGGCTTGGAGTGCTCTCAGAGGAGGGCAAGGAAAATGTTCCCCACATTTTTTCAGTTACAAGATAAAGAGACCTTTTGTGATTTCCTTCCCCTCCATTCCATCTCACCCTCTCCCTTACCCCTGTAGTGTGGCAATTACAATCTTTCTATTTTTTATTGATTGACTACATTATCTTCAGGCACCTTGGTGAGGCTAAGAACGTTGGTCCTACAGGATCCAGAAAGATAAGACAAATAAATGGGGGAAATGGTGGATTTGATAAAGAAATTCATAGCAATTGTGGATTGAACACATTTATTTCATCAGTTTGCAAAAGAACTCTCAACAAGAAAGGACTTGTGGGTGAGGTTACAAAGTAAAAAAAACAACAGTTATTAAAACTCCTGCCTGGTTTTTATTTTTAATTTTACTTGGTTAATTTCTTTTAGTTCTGGTCATTGCTTTTTTTCTAGGCAGAAAGCAATGCCAAAATGAGAATCTTGGACCTGGTTTCTGAGAACACCTAAGCCCCGAATTTTGAATAATTAACAACAATAACATACTGCTCTAAATTTTGTAAAAATACTTTATAGTAACCCTTCTGGGCATCAGCTTTCTCATTTTCCAAATGAGGAGGTTGGGCCAGATGATTTCTACTACAAACCAGGAGTCAGGAAGACTCATGTTCAATTCTGGTCTCACTTACTAGATATGTGACCTTGGACAAGTCACCTGGCCTTTGTCTGCCTCAGTTTCCTCATCTGTAAAATGACGATAATAGCACCTTTCTGTAACGGTGAATCTGAGAATGAAATGAGGTAAGATGTTGAAAATGTTTTTCCAATCTTCAGTTCAGTTCAGTCATTTTTCAGTCATGTCCAACTCTTCAGGATCCCTTTTGGGGAGTTTTCTTGGCAGAGATATTGGAGTTGTTTGCTATTTCCTTTTTCAGAAGAATAAACTGGGGCAAACATGGTTAAGTGACTTGCGTAGGGTCACACAGCTAGATTTGAACTCAGGCCTTCTACTCCAGCCCCAGCACTAGAGCCACTGTCCCACCTAGCTGCCTCCTCCAGGGTTCTCCTTTTCCCCTCATCTCCATATGGAAAGGAGAAGCTAGATAAACAATAAAATATAAGTCTAAGATCCTTCTACCAGCAAGAAAGCTAACAATAACAAACATGGATCACCATGAAGGTCCAGGGCGGATCTAGAAACCAACCATGAGTCATGTTCTCATTCATGGTTTGGAGAATTATCATAAAGAGGAATTATGGGTCCAGTCTGAGACATAGAGAGCAGCACAGTGGAGAGACTACCTGGCCTGGAGTCTGGAGGACCTGAATTCAAATCCAGCCTCAGACATTTGTTGTTGTTTGTTCTTTGTTTTCAAAGAGGACCAATGACATCTTGACTTGCAAGTGAATTGGATTTAAGTGAGGCAGGGCTGTGCAAAGTCATCAGCCTCACTGTCTCCCCCAGTGTTATCAGAGTTCAGTGGGGAGACACAGGTCAAGAAATTGGTGATGGCCCTGGATGCAATGGGAGACTCTGGCTTAATTTTAATTTAAAGTTTTCATTTTAATCTAAATTTTAATTAAAGTCTTTCCCAGGTCTCAATTTATCTGAGGCAACCACCCTCCAAAAATTAAAGACTAGGTAAGCCAAAGATGGCCTAGTTTGCTTTCACAAAAGAATCCCCCCAGACATTTACTAGCTGTGTGACTCTGAGTAAGTCATTTAACCCTTTTTGCCACAGTTTTCTGTAAAATGAGCTAGAGAAGGAAATGGCAAACCACTCCAACATCTCTGTCAAGAAAATCCCCCCAAATGGGTCACAAAGTCAGACACAACTGAACAACAACTGATACTTACTAAACACTAGGTTTTCTCATAAGAAACAGACATTTTTGATGATCTCATCAGACCAAGACCAAAGGCCTCAATAAAGTATTTCTTGCTTGAAATACTAGGACTCTTCTAACCTAACCCTTCCACATCCCACTCCACAAAGGCCTGCTTTCAGAGTTTGAGTATTTTTACCCACCGAAGTGAATTGGGTCTATAAAAGAGAAAACACACACACACACATACACACACACACACACACACCCCAAGAGAGATGTTATTACAATGGAAAGAGTAGCCCTAGCTTCAGAAAATCCACTTCTAAAACTTACTCCCTTTGTATTCTCCTGGAAGGATAGATGGAATGAATCCTGAGGTCCCTTCCAACTGTAAATCTATCATCTTATGAGGCCAGCACTGGCCAATTCTATAGGAATCCTTAAAGAGTGAGCTCATAGGTATTCAATCACCATCCTACTAGATTCACAGTTTTCCCAAAGGGCATAACCCGAATCCATGTGAAACCAGTGGCTTGTCCTCTCCTCTCTCCCCTCCTAGCTTTGGCTGCCAGTTCTCTCCAGGAAGACTCATATTTCTTGCCTCATCCACAAAGTTACTCAACTCCAAGATCTTTTTAGCACTGTCCAAATTGTTGGTACATTTTCTTTACCTGTACTTTAGTCCAATTTTTTTTTAAGTTTCTGTACAATAAGCACACCAACAAGGAAGAAAAGCATCTATTGTCTCTTCTTAGGGAGGAATGAGACCACCTATACTAATAACCATTCATTGAGTTACAATTATTGTTTTTCCATGTAGGAATGTAAATAGTTCAACTTCAATAAGTTCCTTATGATTTCTTTTTCTTGTTTACCTTCTCATGCTTCTCTTGCTTCTTGTATTTGAAAGTCAAATTTTCTTTTCTGTACAGCTCTGGTTTTTTCATCAAGAATGCTTGAAAATCCTCTGTTTCATTGAATGATCATATTTTCCCTATAGCATTATACTCAGTTTTACTGGGTAGGTAATTCTTGGTTTTAGTCCTAGCTCCTTTGACATCCAGAATATCATATTCCAAGCCCTTCAGTCCCTTAATGTAGAAGCTGCTAGGTCTTGTGTTATCCTAATTGTGTTTCCACAATTCTCAAATTGTTTCTTCCTGACTGCTTGCAGTATTTTCTCCTTGACCTGGGAACTAACTCTGGAATTTGGCTATAATATTCCTAGGAGTTTTTGGGGGGAATCTTTTTCAAGAGGCAATCAGTGAATTCTTTCAATTTCTATTTTGCCCTCTGGTTCTAGAATATCATATAAAATATTTCTATTTTGCCCTCTGGTTCTAGAATATCATATAAAATATTTCTATTTTGCCCTCTGGTTCTAGAATATCAGGGCAGTTTTGCTTGATAATTTCTTGAAAGATGGCATCTAGGCTCTTTTTTTTTTTTTTTTTTAAAGCAATTGGGGTTAAGTAACTTGCTCAAGGTTACACGGCTAGTCATTTGATTTATGCGTGGGTGCTCATTTTCTGAGGCCGGATCTGATCTCGGGTCATCCAAACTCCGAGGCCGGCGCTCTTACTCACTGCGCCACCTAGCCGCCCCTTTAGGGCAATTGGGGTTAAGTAACTTGCCCAAGGTTACACGGCTAGGTTTTTGTTTGTGCGGATTAGGTGTCGGAGGCCGGCTCCGAACTCAGGTCCTTCTGATTCCAGGGCCGGCGCTCTATTCACTGCGCCACCTAGCCGCCCCTAGGCTCTTTTTTTGATCATGGCTCTCAGGTAGTCCAATAATTTTTAAATTATCTCTCCTGGATCTATTTTCCAGGTCAGTGGTTTTTCTAATGAGATATTTCACATTGCCTTTTATTTTTTTATTTGTTTGAATCTGTTTTATAGTATCTTGATTTCTCATAAAGTCATTAGCTTCCAATTGCTCCAGTCTAATTTTGAAGGACTTCTTCTCTTCAGTGAGTTTTTGAAATTCCCTTTCCATCTGGCAAATTCGACTTTTTAAGGCATTCTTCTCCTCATTGGCTTTTTGGGCCTCTTTTGCCATTTGAGTTAGTCTATTTTTTTTTTTGCTTTTTTTTTTTTTTGGAGGGCAATTGGGGTTAAGTAACTTGCCCAAGGTCATACGGCTAGGTTTTTGTGTGTGTGTGTGTGCGTTAAGTGTCTGAGGCTGGATCCAAACTCAGGTCCTTCTGACTCCAGGGCCGATGCTCTACTCACTGTGCCACCTAGCCACCCCCTGAGTTAGTCTATTTTTTAAGGTGTTTTTTTCTTCAGTATATTTTTGGGTCTCCTTTAGCAGGCTGTTGAATTGTTTTTCATGATTTTCTTGCACCCTTCTCATTTCTCTGACCAATTTTTTCTCCACTTCTCTTACTTGATTTTCAAAATCCTTCTTGAGCTCCTCGATCGCCTGTAATCAATTCATATTTTTCTTTTTTTCCTTTTCTTTCTTTCTTTTTTAAAATTTTTGCTTTTTGGAGGGCAGTTGGGGTTAAGGGACTTGCCCAAAGTCACACAACTAGTGAGTGTGTCAAGTGTCTGAGGCCAGATTTGAACTCAGGTCCTCCTGACTCTAGGGCTATTGGTTTATTCACTGCACTACCTAGCCACCCCCCAGTTCACATTTTTTTGAAGGCTTTTGATGCAGTTCTGATTTCACTGTCTTCCTCTCACTCCATTCCTTGATCCTTTTTGTCCCCAAAAAAGGGTTCTATGGTCTGTTTGTACTTCCTCAGGTTGTTCATCTTGCCAGCTAATTACTTGAGTTTTGAGCTCTTTGCCACAGTAGAACTTTGCTTCCAGAATGGAGAGAGCTTTGGCCCAAATTGCTGGGGTTTTCACAGCTGCTGAAGCTATTTGGAGGGTGCCTTCTCTAGAGCCCCCTCAAGCCCTGGCTCACTGGTTACACAACACAGGACCACTACCCAAGACCATGATGATCCAGAGCAGTTACCCTCTGAATAGTGACTTAGTCCTCTTACATCTGCAGGGTAGGAGCTCCAGAGGCAGCCACATAGTACATCAATTTGTGCCCCAGGGGCAGGGGCTGGACCACACTCTTCCATCCACCCCTGTTCCAACAGAGATCCATACTGACCTTTTACTTTGTCTTTGGCATTTATGGGTTGAGAAGTCTGGAGACCACCACAGATGCTGCTGATTCACTCTCCTGAAGTCTGCTCCAGCCTATCTAGGCATTGGTCAGGGCTGCCCTGGGGCTGGAACACAGCTCATGGGGCATTGTACTGGGCTCCCAGTCTGGTGCAACAGACCTTTCCTGACAGCCTGCCAGGCTTCCTTCAGTGGGAGATTTGTTTCTCTCTGTCACTTTGTGGGTTCTGTAGCTCTAAAGTTTGTTTAGAGTAATTTTTTTTACATGTATTGTAAGTGATGGGAGTGGAAGCTCACGCCAAGTTTGTCCTTCTACTCCAACCAATTCATTGAAATAAAATTGTATGGTAATCAATAGCAAGGGGGAGAATAAATTGGCCACTGTAGGATATAAAAACCTAATAAACATTGGTGCATTTCTTCAGCTACACCTCCCAAGAGAGGGACTGCTTTTTCTCCACTTCCACCCTTACCCACGCCATTGATATCCAAATTTGTGCCAAGGCAAATCTTCAAATATTTGTTGTTTGGTCATTTTCAATACTGTCTGACACTTTGTGACCCCCAAATGGTGCTTTCTTGGCAGACACTGGAGTCATTTGCATTTCCTTCTCCAGCTGATTTTTACAAATGAGGAGACTGAGGCAAACAAGGTTCAATGACTTGTTAGGATCACACAGCTCGAAAGTGTCTGAAGCCAGATTCAAACTCATGAAGATGAGTCTTCCTGACTAGAGGCCTGGTGCTCTACCCACTGCTCTGCCTCACTGCCCTCCTCCAATATACACAAACTCCTATTGAGTTTAATCAATCAGCCTAGTATTACTCACTCTCTTCTATTAGTGGTTCTAGGCCCTAAACAACCAAAAGAAGCTGAGTTTTTCTTTCTAGTAACATTTACCTGGGCAGCTAGATGGTAGAAGGGATAGAGCACTGGGCTTAGAATCAGGAAAACTCATCTTCCTGAGTTCAAATCTGGTCTTAGACACTTACTAGCAGGGTCACCTTAGGCAAGTCACTTCACCCTGTTTGCCCCTTCATTTATGAAATGAGCTGGAGAAGGAAATGGCAAACATTGGCAATATCTGCCAAGAAAATCCCAAATTAGTTATAAAGAGTTAAACGTGACTGAACAACTAACAACGCTGACCTACAGAATAGAATGTGAGGTTCCATGGTAGCACTGAGGAGAGGAAAGAACCTTTGAGTTCATCTTCTTCAACTCAGAGGTAGTTCATTTCACCTTCGTCATCTTTACCTCCTGGCTTCCTTCAGGTATCTGCTCAAATGCTACCTTATGCTAGAGTCATACACACACCCACACCCACACATGTGTGTATATGTATGTGTGTATATATATATATATATATATATGTGTGTGTGTGTGTATATGTATTGTGTGTACATGATTGTATGTTTTCTTCCTCTGTTTGAATGTTGAACTCTTAAGGAAAGGAACCATTTCTGCTTTCGTTTGTGTCTCCATTTTTGCCTTTCTTTTTATCTTCAAGGCTATATAAACCGCTGGGCACACAGTAGGTTCTTAATAAATGCTTACTGACTTTAGATCAAGACACTCATTTTACAAAGTGAATGAACTGAAACCCAAATAAGATGACAGTGACCACAAACAAGGTCTATGCTATCCAGTTCAGAAGGTAGTATGGTGCAGAACAGAGTTTCTTAACCTGGAGATCCATGAGCTTGAAAAAAAAAAAAAAACTTTGATAACTGTATTTAACATAATTGGTTTTGATTTCCTTTGTAATCCTGTTTATTTTTTTTGAAATGAAAAACATAATTCTGAGGAGTCCAAAGGTTGCCAAAGAGGTACATGATCCAAAAAAAGTTGAGAATCCCTAGAGTAGAGAAAAGTAATTACTACTTTTGGAACCAAATCCCATTTCTGGGGATCTTAGGCTTTGAGTTCAAATCCCATCTCTGACACTTATATCTTTGTGACTTTGGTATGTCAGGTAACCTTCCTGGCCTCAGTTTCCATATCTGTATAATGTGGAAGTGGGACTAGAAGGAGTCTGAGGTCCCTTCCTCTTCTAGATCGATGACCCTTAGCTGCTGTATGACCTTTAGCAAGCCCCTTAACCTTTTCCTCACTTTGCTTATCTGTGTAATGTAGCCCATCTAGCTCTAGGCCTCTGATTCCTAGAGCCCATTGTAGAATGGGCTGCCATCTATGTTAATTCAAGAAATTGAATCACCTTATTTGGTATGTGCACCACAAATCAGAATTTGATTAAAGATCAATGATGAAACACACTTCCCTCCACATCTGGAGATGTTGTGGATGGATTTTATCAGATGAAGCCACAAGTGTTTGGCCTGGTTTTGCTCCCTGGATTTTTGTTGTAAGGGGGTGGGGACAAGGGGCCTCAGGGCACAAAGATTCAAAGTAGTTCCAGCAGAGTGAAAAACAAAAGGCAAAGAAAAAATCTTTACATGTCAGACACTGGGGCCTTGGTGCAGGGGACATGATGACAAAAAATAAAAAGCAGTGCCTACCCTCAGAGAGCTTACTTTCTCCTTGGGGTTGACTGGGGCAGTGGATAAGAGTAAGAAGTGATAACAGCATTGGGACATGACCTGTGATTTTCAATTCAAAAAAACATTTATGAAGCACCTACTATGTGCCAGGCATTGTACTAAGCCAAGGATACAAAAAAGAGGCAAGCCCTCAAGGAGCTTACACTCTAATGAGGGAGACAACCATCAATCTCTAAAAATCTGTTATGTACCTACTATGTGCCTAGCCCTGTATAAAGTTGGGGATACAAAAAAAGAAGTCAAAGACAGTCCTTGCTCTCAAGGAGCTTACAATCTAATGGAAGAAACAACATGCAAACAAATACATAGAATGCAAACTATGTATAGGATAAATAGGAAATAATCAACAAAGGGAACACACTAGATAGGGCAGCAGCTCTTTAAACTTTTAGTTCTCAGGACCCCTTTACATTCTTTTTTTTTTTTTGCTTTTTGGAGGGCAATTGGGGTTAAGTGACTTGCCCAAGGTCACAGGGCTAATTAAGTGTTAAGTGTCTGAGGCTGGATTTGAACTCAAGTTCTCCTAACTCCAGGGCTGGTGCTCTATTCACTGTGCCACCTAGCTGCCCCCATCCTTTACATTTTTTTTAATAGTATTTATATATATTTGAAACATTTAATGTTAAGACCTCGAATTTCAGATCCATTTCCTTCCTCCCTTGTCACCCATTCCCTCTGGGGAGATAAGTAATTCAGTATATGTTGTACATGTTTAGCTATGCAAAACATTATCATAGTAGATATGTTGTACAAGGCTGCTTATAATTCCCTCCCACTCATCCCACCCCCCACCTAGTCCATTCCCTACATGATCCTGTCCCTCTTCTATAGTGGGTACTTCCAACTTCCCCTCCCCCCAAGGATGCCCTCCCATCAATCATCCCTCCTCTCATCCCCCTTCCCCCTATTCTGCTGCAGGTTGAGATATCCCATTTAGTATGTATGTCATTCTCTCCCTGAACCAAATTCAATGAGAATGTGGTTTTGCCTTTTTTTTCCCCTTCCTATTCTCCCCCTCCCTTGCAACCACTTCCCCTTGCTTCTTCTACATGAGATAGTTTACCCTACCCTGTCTCTCCCCATCTCCTCTTGCCACTTTCCTCTCTCACCTCATAATTTCATCCCTTGAGTATTCTCCCTTCCCAACAAATTCAACCTATGCCCTCTATCCATATATAACTGTAACCATATACACACACATTCACATATGTATTCAT
This sequence comes from Gymnobelideus leadbeateri, assembly GCA_011680675.1. Lineage (NCBI taxonomy): Eukaryota > Metazoa > Chordata > Mammalia > Diprotodontia > Petauridae > Gymnobelideus > Gymnobelideus leadbeateri. The sequence continues at coordinate 99,544 of WOXC01006858.1, forward strand.
GACCACACACCCTTCTTCCATTATTTTCATAGTGAGAAAGATATCATCAGTCACAGTTATTGTTTTTCCATATAGGAATGTAAATAGTTCAACTTTGATAAGTTCCTTTTGATTTCTTTTCCCTGATTACCTTCTCAGGCATCTCTTGCTTCTTGTGTCTGGATGTCAAATTTTCTATTCAATTCTGGTTTTTTCCTCAAGAATGCTTGAAAGTCCTCTATTCCACTGAATGACCATATTTTCCCCTGAAACAAAATACTCAGTTTTGCTAGGTAGGTGACCCTTGGGTTCATTCCCAGTTCTTTTGCCCTCTGGAATATCATATTCCATGCCCTTCGATCCCTCAGTGTAGAAGCTGCCAGGTCCTGGGCTATTCTGATTGTGTTTCCACAATATTGAAATTGTTTCTTCCTGGCTGCTTGGAGTATTTTCTCCTTGATCTGGGGATTCTGGAACCTGGCTATAATATTCCTGGGAGTTTTCTTTTTGGGATCTTTTTCAGGAGGTGATCGGTGGATTCTTTCAACCTCTATTTTGCCCTCTAGATCTAAAACATCAGGGCAGTTTTCCTTGAGAATTTCTTGAAGGGTGATTTCTAGGTTCTTTCTTTGATCATGGCTTTCAGGTAGTCCAATAATTTTTAAATTGTCTCTTCTGGATCTATTTTCCAGGTCAGTGGTTTTTCCCATGAGATATTTCACATTGCTTTCTAATCTTTCGTTTGTTTGGATCTGCTTAACAGCATCTTGATTTCTCATAAAGTCATTAGCTTCCATTTGCTCCAGTCTAACTCTGAAGGAATGAATCTCCTCAGTGAACTTTTGAGATTCTTTTTCCATCTGGCAATTTCGACTTTTTAAGGCATTTAAGGCATTAAGGAGAACCTCATTGCCCTTTTGGGCCTCCTTTGCCATTTGAGTCAGTCTATTTTTTAAGGTGTTGTTTTCCTCAGTCAGGCTGTTGACCCTCATTTCATACTTTTCCTGCATCCTTCTCATTTCTCTTTCCAATTTTTCCTCCACTTCTCTTATTTGATTTTTAAAGTCCTTCTCAAGGTCCTCTATGGCCTGCCACCCGCTCATGTTTTCCCCTGGGGCTTTTGGAGCAGGACTTCTGACCTCACAGTCCTTTTCCCGCTCTATGCCCCCAAAACAGGAGTCTAGGGTTGCATTTTTCTGTTTCCTTTGCCTTGGCATGTTGCCACTTGATTACCTGACTTTTGGGCTTGTTGCCACACTATGGCTTTAAGGCCAGCTAGAGGAATTTTCGTCCTGAACATGTGGGGGGCAACTTCCTGTTTCTGGCAAGCTGTAAACCCATCCACGAGTTCAACCCTAGATCACAATCCAGATCCAGGGAGGTTAAAGCAAGAGCGATTACCCCCCAAGACTGATCGCTGGATCTCCCTACAATTAATTGCAGGCCAGGAGTTGGAGCTGCCTCTGAAAACTACAAAATGGCGTGTCTCCTCAGTGGCTTCTAGCCCCCAGGGGAGGGAGCCGACGCATTCCCCCAAATACAGGTCCCAAAGTCCATAGGACACTAACCTCTTACTTTGTCCTAGGCATGTCTATGTTGATAATTCTGGAGTTGCCACGGCTGCTGGTGTTCTGGGGTTCCTCCAGCCGGCTGCTGGCCCTGCCGCCCTGGGGCTAAAACCTCGGCTCACGCGGACCTGGGCTCTGCTCGGCTCCGCTTCCTGCGCTCTGCACGTTGCGCGCTGCCGGCTCCCAGACCACTGCGCTGGTCCTTCCTGCAGGGCTGCTGGGCTGTCCTCAGTGGGAGGTTAGCTTCTCTGTGTCATTCTGTGGGTGCTGGGGCTCCAGAAGTTGTTCAGAGTCCCCTTTTACATAGTTTGAGGGGAATCTGGGGGCAGAGTGGCTTGGATGAGCTGTTTCTACTCCGCCATCTTGGCTCCCCATCTTTTACATTTTTAAAAACTCATTGCCCTCCTTCCCCATCCCCCCCCGCCCGCCCCCACAAAGAACTTTTGTTTAAATCAATTCTATCTATCAATATTTGTCATGTTTTAAGTAGAAATCTTTGTCCCTGGACTGCACTTTGAGAAGCAGTGATCTGAGGAAATCCCCAGTGAGGAAATTCCCTTTACCTATGCATTTGTTTCTTTCCCTTCCCTTCTTCTCTTGCCAGGACACAAAACTGTACTCTAGATACAACATACACATAGGAAAATAAATCCAAGGCAATTTGATAAGAGAGAGAATGTTAACAAAAGAGGAGAAAGGATTAGAGAAGGTTTCTGGGAGGATATTCTTCCTATGCCAAAGTTCAGAAAGATAAGAATTTTTGAGAGGCAGAGTTGAGTAGGATCTTTGAGAGATGGAAAGGAGCTCTGGAATCATTTCTTTGCAACTTCCTCATTTAATAGCTGAGGAAACCTGAGATGCAGGAAGGTTGTTGATTGCTAGCCTAAGGCCACACAAGGAGGGAATAGCTGGATGTGAACTCTAGTTCTCAGATAGTGAATCCAGGGCTCTTTGTGCGACAGAGAGCCCTTATTCTATTGTTATTTAATAAATGACTAATGATTAAATGAGGGTGGCTCTAGTTAATCAAAGTTTAATAACTGTCTTCAATTTGAGCAGCACCTTTCCAACAGCCCAAAACATATTCCTTTTGGGGTTATATGATTAAATCACAAGAACAACTTCAGATAGGAGTTACTTCCTAAATTCGGGACCACTTGGGGGGAGGGATGTTGGATGGAATGAACATAAAGAATAAAATCAAAATTCTAGAAGGAGCCTATCTTTTGAAGGCAAACCCACACCTTAACATTCGAAAAAGCTCCAAAGTTTAGTTCCTTGTCTCTGCATCTTTGGACTATTGGATATGAAATTCTACAGAACAGGCTTCCACAAAATTACCCCAAGCTCTGGTGTAAAACTACAGGTTATGATCTCAATTTTTTAAATTTATAATTTTACCATCACTCACATTTACCTCAATATCTTTCGGGGGGGGAGAGAGAGAGAGAGAGAGAGAGAGAGAGAGAGAGAGAGAGAGAGAGAGAGAGAGAAGAAGAAGAAGAAGAAGAAGAAGAAGAAGAAGAAGAAGAAGAAGAAGAAGAAGAAGAAGAAGAAGAGGGAAGAAGAAGAGGAGGAGGAGGAGGAGAGAGAGAGGGAGAGAGAGAGAGAGAGAGAGAGAGAGAGAGAGAGAGAGAAGAAGAAGAAGAAGAAGAAGAAGAAGAAGAAGAAGAAGAAGAAGAAGAAGAAGAAGAAGAAGAAGAAGAAGAAGAAGAAGAAGAAGGAGAAGGAGAAGAAGGAGAAGAAGAAGGAGAAGAAAAGGAAGAGGAGGAAGAAAGAAGGAAAGGAGGAAGGAAGGGAGGGAGGAAGGAAGGAAGAAAGGAAAAGAGGAAGAAGAAAAAATTAGCAAAAGCACTGAAATATTTTGAGAAATTTTCTTGTATAGGTGCTATAAAATATTATACAAGAGATGAACAAGTTAACAAAACTCTAATATTTGAATAAGTTGGCAAAACCTTAGTATTTGTCAGCAAACAGCAAAGTATTGACTTTCATATTTAACTTGAGAGGGTTCAGATTGCATCACCAAAACTGCTAAAAGTCTATGATTATGATGCAAAATATGTGAAAAATAAGGGATGCTGGGGACAATAAAAATAGTTTCCCTTATTTTGTATGTAGTGCCATGGCCAAAAATTCTTCACCTAGTTCCAGGCTGGTCTAGCACACTCATCAAACTTGAATATCACTAAAATGAGAAAACTTCATCTTGAATAGCCTTGGAGACCCTAATTAGGTATCAGTGGTCAGCTATTAATATTTTTTTTTTTAAAGCAATTGGGGTTAAGTAACTTGCTCAAGGTTACATGGCTGGTCATTATTTATGTGTGGGTGCTCATTTTCTCGGGTCAGCCCAACTCCAAGGCCGGCGCTCTTAACTCACTGCGCCACCTAGTCGCCCCTTTAGGGCCATTGGGGTTAAGTAACTTGCCCAAGGTTACACGGCTAGGTTTTTGTTTTTGTGTGGACTAAGTGTTTGAGGCCAGCTCCAAACTCAGGTCCTTCTGACTCCAGGGCCGGCGCTGTATTCACTGCGCTACTTAGCCGCCCCTCAGCTATTAATATTATTTAGTGTTATTATTTTAATGTACCAATATTTAGTTGTTGTATTTGTCCTTCATTCTCAAAGAGAACCATAACATTGGGGAGAGGATGACATGACCTGCACTTGACTTTGATTTTAGTGAGAGAGAACTGTTCAAGGTCAGTAGCCTCACTTTGTCTTCCAGAGTCATCTGGGTCCAGTGGCCAGATAATTCTTTCTTGTAGGATTTATAATTTAAAAAATTAAGTCAATGAGCATTTATTAAGTGACTTAGTATGTGCCAGGCACTGGGCTAAACACTGGGGATACAATGAAAGGCAAAAGATAGTTCCTGCCCTCAAGGGTTTTCCAGTCTAGTGGGGGTAACAACATGCAAACAACTTGCTACAAACAAAATAGATACAGGATAAATTGGAGAGAATCAACAGAGGGAAGAAACTAGAGCAGGAAGATGTTTTCATATATCATATCTAATCCACATGTCACTTCTTGAGGTCACAAAGTTATTTAGATGCAGAATTCGAACCCAGGTCCAGTCTATTTATTATTGTATCACGAGATGAGGAAAGGGTGAGGATTTGAATCTAGTTCTTTTGATGTCAAGTTCAACACACTTACACCACTTCATGGTATTGCCCCCTTTCTCATGATGAAAGTATATATATTTGGAATGACTAGAACCCATTGTGCAGAGTAGCAGCTTTAGGGATTGTAAATGGGAGGTAGGTGGTGCAGTGGATAGCGTGTCAGGCCAGTAGTCAGAAAAACCTAAGTTCAAAATCTGTCTTCAGACACTTACTAGCTGTGTGACCCTAGGCAAGTCATTTCACCCTTTTTGCCTCAGTTTGCACATCTGTAAAATAAGCTGGAGAAGGAAATGGTAAACCATTCCATTATCTCTGCCAAGACCACTCCAAATGGGGTCACAAAGAGTGAGACATGACAGATAGCCAAACAATAACCATGGATTAGAAGAGTTCTTAAATTCATGACCCCAAACTTCTTAGGGAACCTTGGGTAAATATTTTTCTCTCTTTGGTCAAAAAATTTAGAATCCAACTAAAATCCTTAGGAATGAAACCAGTTTTGTCCTATCTGGGCATAACCCTCTCAAAGTTCATTTCCTTATCAACCCTTTATCCCAAACCCATCTACCAAAGCTGTTAGAATTAACTATTTAATATTAGAGTTATCTAGCTAATATTTGTTTGGGAGATTTTTTTCTTTCCTTGAACAAACCCAGCCCAGACTTCTCTAATTTATGTTGGGTGAGTTTAAGTGGTTGGTAAAGTTCTATATCCCCTCATTTTAACATATAATTCTCAATTTAGTGTCCACTTTACTTAGGCCTTGCTTCAAAAAAAAAATTCCAGGGGAAAATTTGCCTTTGGTATGGATGAACTTTCCATGGGCTGTATTTTGTACCTAGCGCTTTTTCTCCTTAGGATGCAAATCATGGTCATGAACCTGAGACAGACCCTTGAAAGGAACCAGGAAAAAGATAACTTGTTATCAGAGAAGTTAGTTTCAAATATCACTTTTTAGTTCTCCAAAACTGTTTCCTCAAGTCAAGCCTACTAGCATTTATTAAGCACCTACTATGTGCCTGGCAGGAGCTAAATGAGACACAAAGAAAGTCATGAGACAGTCATGGAGACAAGACAAACAAGGAGCTTGCAGTCCAATGGGGTAGAGACAACATGCAAAGTTATGTACAAACACTAAATACAAGAAAGATTGCAGATGCTCAACAGAGGGAAAACACTAGCATTACTCACTCTCTGGTAACTGTTAAGTGAATTATTCATATTTTTATAGTTATCAATCAATAAAGGGATTATTTATTACAAAGATGTTCACAGCAGCATTATATGTAATTTGAAAGAAACACATAAAACAACTTGGAAGCAACATAAATGTTCAATCACAAGGGAATGGTTAAATAAAATGAGATACCTTAATATAACAGAACATTTTAATGCCATTGAGATGAACAATTATGAAGAATACAAAAAAAAGGCTGGGCAAAGCAACAGAAAGCAAACCAAAAGAATGAACACTGGGTAAAAGTTAAGTGAATGAATGAATAAACAAAGTTTTCTGATGGAGATGAAGCTTATTTAATGGAAGTAGTAACACCTTACATTCTTTAAAAAATTTAAAGGTATATATTTACTAAGCAAGTTTTGTTGTTTGCATTCCAAAAATTAACTCCTACATGCATTTATTAAGCACCTACAAGCTGGACACTGTGCTAGGTTCAAGGGATACAAAGACAAAATGAAAAATCATCCCTGCTTTCAAAGAGTTTACATTCTACAAAGGATCTATGAGTCAAGTATTGACATTTAATTTTTAATCCTACATTTATTCTTTTTTTTTCACTTTTTGGAGGGCAATTGGGGTTAAGTAACTTGCCCAAGGTCACACGGCTAGGTTTTTTGTTTGTGTATGTTTGTTTGTGTATGCGTTAAGTGTCTGAGGTCCGATCCAAACTCAGGTCCTTCTGACTCCAGGGCTGATGCTCTACTCACTACTCCACCTAGCCACCCCTAAACAAATCTTTTTTTTTTTAAAGCAATTGGGGTTAAGTAACTTGCTCAAGGTTACACGGACTAGTCATTATTTATGTGTGGGTGCTCATTTTCTGAGGCCGTATTCGATCCCGGGTCATCCCAACTCTGAGGCAGCGCTCTTACTCATTGCACCTACATTTATTCTTAATTTTGAAGAGAAGGCTTAGCAGCTAGTTAATGGTTTATTTTAACCGTCAGCCAGAGAAATGGTGAAAACACCAAGTGGAAATGTAATCCCACTAAATTACATAAGTTTTTTGTAAAGTAAACCCTTGAATAACCAGTGTGAAGGGATGAGGACTTCTGATATTTCCCTCCCTCCCCTTCTTTCACTCCCTCCTTTCTTTCTTTCTTCGTTGTTCTACTTTTTTTTTCTTTCTTTTTTGTCAAAGACAAATTTTGTTTTATTTTAAATTAAACTGTTCTGTCAACTGCCCCACTCCATTGGACGAATTTAACAAACAAACCAAAACAAATCCTTCAATACTCATCAACATAATGCAGAAAAACAAATTCCTAACATTAGCTATATCCAATCTTTATGTCTCCAGAATCATTTTAGGTACTTCATGTTTCTCTTCCAGCAGGTGAACAGTGTTTCCTCTCCAGTCTTTTGGACTCCAGGCTTATCATTGCATTCATCAAAGTTCTAAAGTCATTCAAAGTTGTTTTTCCAATAATGTTATCACTGAATAAATTGTTCTCTTGGCTCTACTCATTTCTTTCTGTATCAGCTCACAAAGGTCTTTCCAGTTTGAGTTAAAATTGTCTACTTCATGACTTTATATGGTACAAAAATATTCCATTACATTCACAAACCACAATTCGTTTAGTCATTCCCCAATAATCCATTATTTTCTAATTGTTGGCTATAACACAAAGAGTGGCTACAAATAATTTTTGTACATATGTATCCTTCTCTCTCTCTTTTTAAAATTTTGTTGAAGATAAGCCTTGGAGTAGTAAAGCTATGTCAAAAGAAATGCAGGGTTAGGGAAATTTTTGAGCATAGTTCCAAATTACTTTCCAGAATTTCTAGGTCAGTTCACAGCTCTGTCAAGAGTGCAGTAATGTACCTATTTTCCCAAAGTCTATCCAACATTTATTATTTTCCACTTTTATCATCTTTGCCAATCTGATAAGTATACAGTATAAATTCAGTCACTTTTATTGTATTTTAATTATTAGTGATTCAGAGCATCTCCTCATATAATTATCAATCAATCAAGAAACACTAATTAATTAATTAGCAATTAAACATCGACAGCTCGAATCACTTCCCTTGAAACTACCTGTTCATAACCTCGACCATTTATCCTTTGAAGAACAGTTCTTAGTCTTACAAACTTGAATCAGTTCTTTTCATATCTTGGAAATGAAACCTTTATCAGAGAAATTTGCTTCAAAGATTTTCCCCGTTACTTTTTTGCCTTCTAATTTTTATTACATTAGATTTGTTTGTGCAAATAATTATATTGAATCAAATTTACTCGTAAAAATTTAGTCATGAATACTTCCCCTATACATAGATCCAAAAAGTTATTCTTCCATGCTCTTCTAATTTATGATGTGACTTTTTATACCTATGTATATCCATTTTGAGTTTATCTTGGCATATGGTGTAAACTGTTGGTCTGAACCTAATTTCTGCCATTCTGCTGTCCAATTTTCTCAGCAGTTTTTTTTTTAATAAAATAATTAGCTCTTCCTCCAGTAACTGGGGTCTTTGGGTTTACTAAATATTATAGTACTGTGTTCCTTTCTTTATTGTTGTATACCTAATCTTTTCCATAGACAGATCACTTTTTTTTTTAACCAATACTGTCATGTTAATATATGCATATACTCCTGCCATGTAAGTACAGTTTCTGATCTGGTGTTGATAGACCCCCTTCCTCCCACTTTTTTTTTTCATTATTATTGAGATTCTTGTTTGTTACTAGTCTCCTGGGTGTGAAGTGGAACCTTCAATAGATAGAAGTGGCAAATGTGGGAGGAGCTGTATGTAGGAGGACTGTAAAACTAACACTGTTCATGGAACTGTGAATTGCTACAACTCTTCTGGAAAACTGGTTGAAACTATGCTCAAGTCATTAAACTGTATATACCTTTGACTTATTTATTTCATCACCAGGTTTATACTCCCAAAAGATCAGAGACAGAAGGGAAAGACCCTTCTATGTTTATAAAGCAACGTTTTTGGTTTCAATAAAGAACTGGAAATAAGATGGGTGACAATCAATTGGAGAATGACTGAACAAGTTGTGGTCTATTACACAGTAAGAAATTATGAATTATTAATAGGGAAATTGATTCAGAGAAACTTGGAAAATTTGTATCAATTGATTCAGCATGAAAAGAGAAAACCAAGAGAAAATAATGTATAATCCCACAATAATATAAAACCACTTTGAAAAACTTTGAAACTGATCAAAACAATAACCAATCACAATTTTGGAAGACAAATGAAGAAATATGCCTTCTGCCTCTGGGCAGACAAGGTGGACTAGAGGTTCAGTAGGAGACATTTTCAGACATGACCAATGTGTTGATTTCTTTTGCTCACTAGCAAAATAACTCCAATTATTATTGCCTCATACTGTCAATTCTTGTCATTTGCAGTAGTTATGTTCAATAAAGTTACCTTGTGAACACTAAATTAGCGAATACTGAACCATCGCTCCTAGGGTAAATACATGGTTGGGTTCCTCCCATACTCTAGTCACAACATTTACTTTAGCACTTTCCTGAGAGGCATCACATACAGATCAGCAAATTTCCTCTCCCTTTTTCTGGATGTACCATATTGTTGATCCATTAACACTGAACTTATGGCCAAATGTACTCTAACTCATGCCTGAATGAAGCTTATCTAACACAACTATTTTCTCCACAAGGCACATCAAAGCTTTCTTGTGACTAGGACAAGAACAGACAAAAGACTAGTCAGATTTTCAGTGCTATGCTTGGGGGCCATTTTAAATAGTAAAATCACCAATAAAAAGCACAAAAATGAGTAAAATAAATGTGGTACTAAATATTGAAAAAAAGGACACTTAGTTTACAGAATCAGAGCTGAAACAAGGAGGCAGGGTGGGTCTCCTTGTTCAACCTCAACAGAGAAAGTAATTCTTTTTTGCCATTATGAGCATGTCCCAGAATGACCCTGGGGGTTGATTTAGGTTACAAACAAAGTTTAGTGCATAGGTGAATTCTCAAATACAGAATCTAAATAATAAGGATTGACTGTACTTCAGTGAAGTAGATGTTCATCTGCCTTCCCTCATTTTAATTTATCCCTGGAGTGGAAGCAAAAAGATTTCTGATTTAAAACAGAACCTTGAAAGGAAAGGAAATTTACCTTTCCCCATTACTTACAAATCATCCCCTTTTCTCTATTATGTTATATGCACTATAATGGTAGTTTCCCCCTTTAAGTATTAAGGAATTGGTAAAGAATGGGGCAAATGTTGGCTCCAGCTTCTAATCAGTTTGATCACAAACTGTGGCATAAATCCAGGTAGGGTCACACTATCAAATGGAAGTGAGAATCTCAAGACAAATGAAAGTCACTTTCCCATTTCTCTACCCCTCCTTCTCTTCATTTAATAGGGAAATTGATCAAGTGAAAAGGGAAAGGGATGAGGGAAGGTAAAAGATGACAAAGCAATATGATATTACTACATCTCTCTCATTCAATGAAACTCCAAAGTTTAAGGCTTGGAAATATTCGCCTGGCAATTCTTGAGTCAGAGCTTTTTAGGATATGACTCAGACTTTACTATTCATTTTAGGATAAAAATCATAGGGAAACTGGGCAGGGATACACATTAGTAATTACTAAATCATTACTAGTTGAAAAGTAATGGTTTCATCTTGTAACAATTTGTTTCTTGCTTAAATTAACTACAGCCTCATGCTTTGAAGGCAAAAGTAGGTGATAAAACAGTGGGGGGATATGTGTGTCTGTTGGGGAGTGTATACTGGAAAGAGCAGCTTCATTTTAATCTGGGATCATCAGATATTGATTAGTCAATTTGTAAGGGACCAGATTCCTTTCAGGAGGCTAGGAATGGGATAAACATAATTCAACAAAATTGGGAAACTAGAATAAAACCTATTTTAGTTTTTCAAACATGCAAAGAAGAAATATGATAAAACAGCAGTATATATACAGGTTTATGTGAATTGCACCTACCCAACCATGAAAATATTTCATCTAATCTTAAGAGTTAACTAGGTTAGGCTTACTCTATTTGAACAGTTTTCAAGGTTAAGGAACTTTTAAAAAATCAACCATATGGCCATCACTGGCCACTTCATAGTTTATTACCCAACTGGAATGCCCTGGCAGCAACAAAAACACAGTTGTCAAGTTCTATGTAGCTTTCAGTTGGTCTTAAATAATCAGGGAGTGTCCAATCCAAGCGAACTTCTACAGCAAATGTTCTTTCTCTGTACACACAACCATCAAATAACAATAACTGACATTTCTAGAGCATTGTCAAGTTTGTAAAGGCCTTCCATACATCATTTTATTGGAGTCTCAGAACTATTAGGGGAAATTGGTACTACTCTCATTTTATAGATAAAGAAATTGAGAAAATAAACGATCCATATGGTGAGCTTCACACACAAATTCAAACCCAGGTCACTCTAAGTCAAGCAGAGTTCCCAAACTTCATGGTCTCATAATCCCTTGCACTCTGAATAATTATTAAAGACCCTTCTCTCAAAAGAGCTTTTGTCTATGTGTTTTACACACAGACACACAGGCACACAGAGAGGAGAGAGGAGAGAGAGAGAGAGAGAGAGAGAGAGAGAGAGAATTAGAACATCTTAATATTATGAAAATTGTTTTAACCTGAGAAAACTTCTGAAAGGGTATCAGGGACCCCAAGGGGTCTCTGGACTGCACCAAAAACCAATGCTCTAAGTTCATCATTATCTACTACACATTAAGCTATTTTTGTTTGCCAGAAAAATTTTAACCCAACAAAAGTAGCATGATCCTTTTTTTTAGGGGGAGAGGGATGCAACACTGAGATTTTATTAGTTTAGAGCACCCCTGGTGAGGGATTTTACCATCCCAGATCAGCAACAGATGAGCAATTTGGAAGTTTTAGAAACTCATTTAAGAATACGGAGTTTAAGTAACTTGCCCAGGGTCACAAAGTGATGCATCAGAGTCAGATCTTCCTTTTAGGCTAATTCTCTTATCCAACCATAAAACAGGTTATTTCAATAAGCCTTCAAAGAAGGAAAGGAAACTTAAAGAGGAAATCCAAATCTTCTACCCAGAACACTATAAAACTAGGCCACTCCCCTTTCTGGAACCCCAAAGGTAATGCTGTTAGTGTTATTGCTACAAGGGGCAGGCACCCTAAGAAGTAGTGGATGTCTAGCCTAGGCTTCCATTATCTAAAACCTATCTTAATTGATCTCTCAAGCTCTCATTCTTAGATCACTAAATCAATCATCCTAGTAGCATGACTGATTAATTGATGGGGCTATATCCAACTACACAGTCAGAGACCAAACCACACAAGCTGAACAATGATAAAAAGTAAGTGAGATTTCCATTGAAGATCTCTGAGGGTTCAAAAGAAAATTTGTGTTTCCCTTATGTCTACTTAAGATCTTTTCAAACAGGCCCTTTGTTTTCTTGGCAAAATAAATTAACAAGAGGGAGGCCAGATAAATACCTACTTCACTGAAGTATGGGGAAATGCTATACAGCTAAATAGAAGCTATTCTGGGAGAATATCTTCAGATTTTAAATAAAGTATCTGAGTCAAAACTGGAAGAAAAAACCATGGTCATTGACTCAGTTATGACTAGGGAAAACCAGGTGTCATTATATTACCCATGCAACTAAATGTTGCATCAGGTTGCATCACAAGATGAAACTAAAGCCAGACTGATAATGTACAGGGAAGGAAAGAGCTCTTTCTCTGCCACAAAGAAAAAAGCAGTTAGATCACTCCAGATTTTGAGATCACATAACTAAGGACTCAGTTCTGCTGCACTGTTTGAGAAACCCTTAAGAGTTGTGTACTGAAAATTCTACTCACCAAACATTAGCTTGATGGAAGCTGGGGGACCCTGGATGAAATCACCAGTTTATATTGGAACAAAACCTGAGTGTGCATCACCTTCTCAATTTAAAGCTTTCTTCATTCTAAGCACTGAATTAAATGTCATCTCCTGAGAGAAAGGCTCTGGAAGCAATACATCTGTGCAGGACCTTGGTTTAATGGTAAAGTTGGCTCAGCTCTAAAATGTCAGGAAACAAACAAGTCTGAACTCCTAACACAAAGTGACCAGTGGTCAGTTCTTGCCACACAACCTCTAAATGGGCACTCAAGAATTTATACATTTTTATGGGTCTGAATGTGCAGATTTCATTAGTGTCTGGGAGTTCCTGTTAAAGAATTTGGCAGGAAAGTTGTTGATAGCTAATATGTGTTAAGATAGTAGACCTGAATCCAGTGCAGACTTCATTCTACTCAGCCATGCTCCCTCGCACAGTCTTGTAGTAGAGCCACTTAAAACAATGTTTTTTATATTCATTTCTAACAGAGAGAAGTGGTTTCAGGCTCACTAAACTGTTAGCATAGTCCCTATGAATTCATCATCCAGGGATTTACTAAGGGACTGCTTTTTTTTTGCTTCAAATAATGGAGAACCACTGATTTGTAATCTGCTAAGAATGAGGAGCCTAAGTTCTCAGGTATCTTACTGTTTTTAGAAAGCAGTTCAGGATCAAACAATTGGGCTGTGTGCAGGATATGGTAGAAAGAGGGCTGGCTTTGGAATCCAATACCTAGCTTCCAACTCTGACTTATTATAGCTGTGGATCATGTCTATTGGCATCAGTTTCCTACTCTGTAAAATGAGGGTGTTGGACTACATGACCTCTAATGTAGAGAGATCAATGGCATATATGATGTGAGAAATGATTTTCAAAAGATATATAAACTGAGCCCGCCACCATGATTGTCTTTGGTATAAGAGAGATGGTCAAATGACCATGCTTTTAGTAAGAACCTGCTGGCCTTATTAATAAAATGATTAAATTGCCCAGAAAGTATGTCTCTCAAACCTGGGGGAATGAAAGGGGAAGGAGGAGGTAAAGCATTGGTAATGGAGAGTCTGATAACCTAACAGTAACCTGAAGTTAGAGATTCAAGATACCGATAACATATTTGGCAACAAGGTAGAACCACTGAACAACTTGGCTGTAATTTACACAGCCTTCATCTACAGTATAAACCTGACCCTGACTCATTACAATGTATCCCCCTCCTTCTCATGGACACTCTATAGCTAAGATTAAAACCACAACATCTTAAGTGGTACCTCCTGATCAAATTATAATCACTAAAATCTTTTGATGGTTGAATTGCACATACGCTAACTTGACTCGTTTGTAGCCATTTATAAAAACAATATTTTAAAAGTACTTAAAATTACTTTAAAAATATTACTTTGAAAGTAGTATTTCATAATTTAACCCTAATAAGCCAGTGGAAAATACCAAGTAAGGACATTTGAAATTTGGAGGCAGGTGGCCATGCTCGTTAGCATGCAGACTCTGCAAAGAGTATTAGTTCTGGAATTCAAAGACCTGGGTTCAAGTTCTGGCCCTATTTAGTGCCACTCCTTAGGCCTTGGCTTCCTCAACTATACAATGAAGGGTCTGAGGTCCTTTTCAGCTTTATACCTATGACCCTATTCAAATGCATTTCTTCCTATGTGGAACATATACTTGGTCACATCAAAACCTAACTAGATTCATATGTGGATGTTACAAAAACTAATTCTGAATTCTATGCAAGAAGATTAAATAAAAGTGACAAAGGGGTATAAAAAAAGCAGTCCCTCTCAGACAACCTTGCTAAGAAGATCCAGAAAGAACTAGAGCTCTAAACACTCATTACCTGACTTAGTCATCACTTTTAGATTTTTTGTTTTAAATTCTAGGAAGGACTCATCTGCAAACAGGTTAAGATCAATCACAAGAAATCAATTTGGATTTCTCAGTAGCTTTTGGTTTTTTTAACACTTGTCACTGGAGGAGGAGCATATTATTTTGGAAAAATATTAGAATCATAAACTGCTCTCATCCAATTCCTGACCAGTTACTGCTTAAAACTTGTACAAAAAAACAACCTTGTATTTTATAAATATGAAATATATATGCATATATACTTGCATTTCATTTTGCTTTGAAAAATTGTGTAAAGTCAGAAATGTAAGAGACCTATGATAGCTATTAAATATTAGATAATTAGTGGTAATCTAAGCATTCCTTGAAGTACCCTCCATTTGCTCTAAGTCACCTACAAGGAGATGTTTTGACTCACTAAATCAGGTAGAGCTCGTTCTTTCCAGATTAATAGTGGTTCCTATTGTGATGTGAGGTAATTGTCAGACATAGCTAATTATGCTTCTTTCTACAGCACTAAAAATAGTAAAGACCAAATGGACTTTACAGCTCCAAGGTGTAAGTTTGCCAATTAAGTTTATAACCAGGAAGTGCTATTTACCATATTCCACGTCCTTTCCCCTTTACTATCTTTTATTTTAGGTGCATGTTTTCTGTCCCTGTCTCCCAGACCAATCATACAGTTAGAAACCTGGACAATACAATCACTGGCGGGACTATACTGAAACAAATCCAGCACTGGTTTTGCTCCAGATTCATGAAGTTAATGCAAATATGGAAAGGGCTCCATCCTATAAGTGATTCCCAAACTTCCTGCCAAAGAATTTTTGTTGGCAGAATCTCATTTCAATGTTCTCAACCTATTTCCTCCCCACCCTCTTGACCCTACCTCCCCCTCCCCCCCTTATCTTCCATGATACCTGCAGCATCAGCTCTTTCTTACTTCTCTTCCCACTGATACTCCCTCCTATTCTTTTCCTTTCTATTTCCACCTCAGTCTCCCATCACACTCTTGGAAGTTTCTTCTGGCTCTGAGCATCCTTTCATGCCCAGGAAAACAAAAGCTTTGCTTATTCAAAAGCTCCAGTCTTCTCTCCCAGTTACAAGTGTTATTTCACAAAAAAACTTACAATTAAAAAAGCAGAGGCTGATCAAAAAATTAGAACAGTGAAGTGAGTCCTCCAAAGTATTTTAGGTGGAAGAAAATTGCTTAGAAATACTTGTAGATGAAAGAATTCAATCTTTTACTATTCCCATGTAAAGTAACTCTTTATCTCAGAGTTAAGAAAGTAGCCCTCCAAAACTTGGAAAGACAAATTAAAATGTTTTCAAAGTAACTAATGTTAATTACACCTCCTACAGAGTCTAAGGAAAATTAAATCAGTCCCATTTACAAAGCACTTACCAACAGTGACTTTTAGCAGTCAAAAATTAAAGTTACCAAACGAACTTATTTTTATAATCTTCATTTTATGCCATCATTCTAGATAGAAGATGAGTGACAATTCCTACACTTATTCCTCTTTAGTCTTTTATCTGCAGTCTGCTTGTTCAATTTCAGAAGGTAAAACAAGGCGGTCTAAAGCCCAAAAGGAAAAAAATGAGCCTGAAGAAGCTTATCTTCTTCAAATACATAGAAAAGATTTTGAACAGTGGTATCTCCCTCACCATGATGTGTTATTTTCAACATGGAAAAAATAAGACCCTACAGCATGGGGGAGGGCACTGGATTTTCTGCTGCTACTACTAAGTGACCTTGGGATACCTTCTTGTCTCTGGTAGGTCCCTTTTGTTTTAAATCTATGATTTTGTGTTTTCAACTTGAGGTGGTTAAGGAAGAGTTGACATTTGCAGATTGGTTATTTTATGACCTATGAGAAATCTGCTGGTTTCTCTAAAATACAAGAGGATGCCTTTCACAAAGCTATGGATCCTACCTACCAATAACTGTCTCCCTTAGTGCTCCAGAGACCAGCTGACCTACGTAAGGGTGGAGGTCAGTGAGGCAGAGAAGAAACTAGTCAGTTTCAATGGACACTATCAGAGCCATCAGCTACACTGCGTCCCTGACCTGAATTAAGAAAACCAGTGGGGAGAATCAAAGGGCTGAGGGATTTGTAAACACCCCTGAAAAAGGCAAGCCCTAAAAACATGTTTCAACATTAAAGGGGAAACATACAAACTACTTCAGTCAAGTTCAAATCGAAAATGACCCTTCCAAAGGCATCAAGAAAAACAATTCATTTGTGAAGATCCATTCCATCAAATGAAATATTCACAAACCCACACCCACTCACAATTCTTCTTACTTGCTTACAACTTACTGAAATTGTACTATCTGAGGCAACTATATGCACAACAGAATGTATATATTCTGTCCAGCCTAGTACTGCAAAGGTTTCAAGTTATGGCCAAATTTTCTGTGTAAATACAGTAAAGGGAGAAACTTAGTGGTTTATTAATTTACCACAGGATATACTTTTTTCACTATAATTTTACTCCAGCTCTGCTCTGGTGCCATAGAGAAGAAAAATAAAGGCCTTATTAGCATTTGAGGTGAAGGAAATGTCTTTACAAGCAGCTAAAGATTTGTATAGTGTGGCTGGGAAGAAAAGCACCACTGAGAAATCTGTGCCAAAAACTATGAAACTGCTTCCAGCTGTAACTAATACATTATAGATTAAACCATTAGTAAACTAAGTTATCAATCTTATGTTAAACTTTAGTTGTTAAGTTTTACCTAAGATTTGGTCTTTAACTAGTTAGAGATGCTGTATAAGCCCAGCACATCTGTACACACAAATGCTTCATCAATTGTTCAGTAAAACATTCAACACAAAGAATTAGATGTGGCAGACAATAGTTACCGATCTACAAAGACTTCAATTTGCTTGCCCGTAGTTTGAGGAATGGACAGCCATCACTGCAAATAGCTACAGGCCATTCAATCAAATAGGGTTAAAGCTGTTCAAACTATTCTGGTTGTGCTTATGTACTTAATTTAAAAAAAAGTCTTTTAAGTCCTGACAAATTTTAGATCTGCAAAGATTAAGCTTTGCATCTTCAAATGACATCCAATTAAGGCAAAATACTTGAAACTTTAAAACCTTGTTTTGGGTTAACTTTCGTGTAAACAACTCTGTGCCACTGAAAAATTGGACTCCTAGATTAAGTTGGGAGAGCATTTTACATCAGTTAGATTATGCTCTCATCTAAACTTGGTAATAAAGGCCAAAGTTAGCTAGCTTCAAAGGGGTTAATTCAATTAACACATAAACAGGCAGCAAGGTTAATATGGGTGTTTGGACCAGTATAAAAACAACAGAGGTTTAGTCAGAAAGCTGCTGATGGAGAATGAATTGATAATCAAAATGCACCCTATTGATCAGAAGTCCAAAGTTCACCAAATGCACATTATGACTTCACTTGGTAGAGTTAAAGCAATTCAAACTAAAGCTCAATGATCTGGGCCTTTCTCAGATTAACAGGAGAGGATTATTTAGCTTCTGAACACATGCATGACTGAATAATAATCTTGCATATTATATGCAACTGCATAATTAACCACCACCATCACGTCTGAGCTGGGTACCAAGCAATGCTACCAAGCTGTGACTTACTGATGTTTAAGTGAGTAAAATTCTAAGGTGACCCATTATTTAAAATGTGTTCATTTTTATGGACATTTATAAAGACTTCTGTTGGAAATGTTTGTCCAAGTCTATAATGATCAATTTAAGCTTGGGCATTTTACTATGAAACTTATCAGAGTCCTTTTCCCTTAAAAAGTGCTTTTGTTCTACTGAAATCACAGAATTACTTTATTATGTGGGTTAGTGGAACAAACTCCACTGGTCTGCAGTCTCAATGATCAAAATCCACAGAAAATGATCTGAAACAAAGTCTGAAAATGGAGTCATCCATTATGTAGACAATTTTCATTTGGGGAGAAATAAAAAATTTAGAAACATACCTTTTGTTGAATCCCAGCTTAAGTGTTTTTGTTTTTAAACTGTCTTGAGGCTGATGAAGTGAAAAGCAACCAATCTTTCTGTAGAGTGATTAGTCTGCTCATTAAGACTATGGGACACTGGTCCCAGGATTTTCTAATTGAGCAAGGTAATCCATCAGGGACAAAACTGTGAGCTTTTCAAAGGTGGGCCAGAAGGGACATTTACTGTTATCTCTTCACTTTGACAGGAAATCACTGAAATTTAATCCTCTGGATAGATTATGAGTCATCTTTGGTAGCACATTTACTTCTTTCCCTCCTCCTCATCTTGTGGAACTACTAGCCCTTGAGTTAAAATTTCCATGTTATGACTGATTTTAGACTTTAATAAATAAAACATGTAACACCACCGTGCTTTCCCTAGACTTCCCAAATATTTCTACCCCAGTGGTCTTCATTAATCCACGTCTTTATCAAACACTTCCCAGCATGACCTGTGTGCCACATTCACATTTCCTTTTAATAGTCTAACATAAATGTGAGAAAGTTCAGCTGTTCCTATGTAATCATGACAAGAGATTAATTAAAATGCCAAGATAGGAAACAATTTATTATAGAGAGAAGAAAAATTTCTCATCCAAAATATAGAAATCTGTACAACTTTGCCACAATCAATATACATGAACTGTACAAATTTACACCAGTTCATAATTTACCAAATAAAAGATGACTAACAAAGTTCACAAAATAGATGGTGGTTTGTGGAAAAGACTTTTACCCAATTAAGTACAAGGAAAATTACAAACCAGACCTCCACTTTCTAAAAATAAGAAGTTTACTCAGTCTTAGAAAACTACAAGCTAGCAAATGTACAGAGAGCTGGCTGGTGCTAACACCACAGTTCAGACAGTGTCTTTATAAGGTCTTTTTAAAGCCTGTTGCCATGGCAGATTCTGGTCACTTGCTATTTCCAAGGCCAAAAACACAATACAAGGTCTGACCATTTTCCCAGGTCATGCTTACTCTAGTTTATTGTCTTATGTACATTTATACATACTGTGAAGTAAGTGCTAGGTAAAAGTCTGTCATACAATTTCCAGTACTACCATGTTTAAAACATTCAGCTTTGCTACTGAGCTGCCAAAAGGGTTAACTAGAACAATTTATAAATGTAATAGTGCAAATTTACTCTGCAAGATCTACTGCAGAGAAAGATTCTTTATAAATACAGATTTGGGTTGTAGGGACTGATGTAGAAATTAAGTAAAATGTCTGGGAGAAACCAAAACCACCTTAGGACCTCACTCCCTAGCAAAGAAAGTGATCATTGACTTGGACTCACAGGCTATTAAATCACTGAAAGGTACTGTCCAAACTATGGCACTGTCACTTAAAAAAATTTACCACTCTATCTTGTGCCAGATCTTCACAGCTGTGACATGGTTTAAATTCCATAATCCATCCCCAAGAGGAGCCCACCCAAAGCAAAAATCAAATTTATCCATCCATTATAAGATGATCCATCCATAGACTATATCTTAACCTGATACAGTCATCATATTGTAGTTTTTGGAAGGGCTTGTTCTGCCCAAGAGAAGTTCCTCCTTACAGCTGATTCTGCTGTCTACCATTTGCATGTTGTTGCTATTCTGAGTGCTACCTCCTGCTGGTGAGGCTTCGTACAACACACAGATCGAGCCATCCTCTCCAATACGGTAAGACACTTCATAAGGGTCCACCCAGAGTGTGAGTTCACTTGGAAGAAGCCGGAACAGCTCCTGACTGCTCAGTCCAATCCGCTGTGCGGCCTGTCCGATCAGAGGATCCATTTTATGGTTGATGCGAATACAACGGTAACCTGATCCCTTGCAGGGTTTTTCTGGGAACCAGTGATGTTTATAATGCTCTATAAAAGAAAGGAAGAATAGAGAGAGACAACGCTTAGATGTTATCATTAACTCAGGATGGATTGCTACTTCTGCACTGGGCTCCATGTCTCTTCTGCTCACTCCTCCAGAGCTGTGCCTGTTTCAGGAAAGACACTGAAAAGAATAAGACTGACAATTACTAGGCTTAACATCACTTCAACAGAGAATAACCAAGTGAATTAAAACTCAGTGGGTGACTTGGATCCAATGAGGGACACAAATCACACACCACTAGGAATCCCACAGACCAGCCTTAACTCAAACCCAAGAGCCAGGCTTACTTCCTTCTACCCCACCCCAGAGGTGTTTACTTTCCCTACCCCACCCCAACAAACACAATAGGGTTTATGGCTCTAGAAGGAGGGGCACACTGTGGGATTAACCCAGAATAGGGGAAGGCAAAAACACCAACAAAAACGCCTGGGGATGAGAGCCAATTTAGACCAAATTAGACCAATTTCTCGACTAATATCTAGGGTTGTGTGGGTAACCACAGATAAGGCACAACGAGGCAGCACCCTGGAAAGGGAACCCCACCAGTCAGCCAGGGAACAACAACGGTTGGGGGGGGAGAGGCGGGTAAACCACTCCTTTTGTGTTGCCCCTACTACACACACCCCATACAAAGAGGTGGAGGGGGGGCCCCCCCCGACAGAGCCTTTATTCTTAGTTTTACCCCCTTTTTTCAGTCAAAAGGGACAAAGTAAGGAGAACCAGCACAGCTTTAGAGAAGGAGAGGGGCAGGTACTCCAGGGAGGTGGGGTCAACACTTAGGTTAAGTGGGGGAGGAGGGACCCACCGTTATCGGTCGGATGGGGGGAGGGGCAGAAACGATCTCTGCGCGCCCAGAAGACTCCCTCCCCCCACCTCTCTCCCTGGAGCCCGCCTCAGTGGGGGGCCCCCTCCCCAAAGACCCCTTTTGTTCCAGTGTCCCCTCCCTCAAGCCCTGGGGTATCTCCCTCCCCCCAAACCTCAGTTCCAGGGGGGTCCCCTTCTTCTCCAAAGACTCCTTTTCTCTCGGGGTGTCCCCTTCCCCAAAGACCATTCCCGAGGGGCTCTCCCTCCGCAAGGGCCCCTCTTGTCCCCAGGGGGGGGGGTCTCCCTCCCTAAGGAGCCCTCTTGTGGGGGGCTCCTCCCCCATTTTCCGTTATCATCGGCCCCGCGTTGGCGTGGGGGATGGGAGGGGCCCTGGCAGCGCCCGCGCCCCCCACCCTCAACGGCCGCTCACCTGCCAGCAGCTCCTGCAGGCTCTGGCTGAAGGTCTGTAGCTGCCGCTCGCTCGTGAGCCCCTTGGTGCGGAGGAACTTGGAGATGAAGGCCACGGCGGCGGCGATCTCGCGGATCATGGTGGCTGCCCGGCTGTA
This sequence comes from Gymnobelideus leadbeateri, assembly GCA_011680675.1. Lineage (NCBI taxonomy): Eukaryota > Metazoa > Chordata > Mammalia > Diprotodontia > Petauridae > Gymnobelideus > Gymnobelideus leadbeateri. Next base: position 121,407 of record WOXC01006858.1, read on the forward strand.
GAAGGGATGCATGGGGGCGGCGGACGGGGGCCGGCCAGCCAGCGCCGGGGCGAAGGGGGGAGCGGCGGCGGGCGGGGGGCTCCGCGGTCCCGGCCCGGGCGCCGACTTTTTTCTTCCTCTTTTTTTTTTTGTTAAAAAAAAGTTATTTTTTTTTTCTAGGGGGCGGCGGGAGAGGAGGGAGAGGAGGAAGAGGAGGAGGGAGGAAGAGAGCGGCGAAGGCCTGTTCACATCGCTCAAGCCTCCTCGGCCGCCTCCGCCTCCTGCTCCGCAGCGACCGCAGCTCCCAACACCTGCATTTCCAGCTTCGACGGGCGAAGAGAGGCGACCGCCGGGCTCCCCTTCTTATAGGGTCACGGAACGGAAGTGGCGTCGCCGGGAGGGAGGGGGCCGCCCACCAATCCAGCGATCGCACCATTGTGACGGAGGCAGGTTCGGAGAGGGAGGGGAGAAAGGGGGCGGGGACGAGAGGCGGGGAATAGAGGGGGGAGGCGGAGGAGGAGGAGCTGACGTCACCCGCTTGTAAACAAATAAAGCCTGAGTTGGTGGCTAGTCTGAAAGCCGGAGGCGCTGGAGGAGGGAGGGGGGAGGGGGAGTGCGCGTGCTGAGGCTCCGCCTCCTCTCGTCCAGGCTCCGCCCCCTGCTTGGAAGGTGCTTGGTTCTCGGACGGGGCCACGATGCTCTCGGCTGCGGAGATGACCTCGGCTCAGCAGTCTGGGCCCCTCCGGGGCCCCGAGATCCCGTCCCTCTCTCCTCCTCCAGCCACTGGAGGACTGTCCTGCAGAAAAGAGCGCGGGGACCAGAAGTGGGGGTCGGGGGGAAGGGGGGGGGGTGTAATGGTCTCTGGCCCCTCCTACCAGGCCGGCTAGCGCAGTAAATAAAGTCCGGGTTGTGTGGGTGTGTGTCTAAGTGTTTGTGCGTGCGTGCCTGTAGGTGTCCTAGCGCTGTAACTCGTGGTGAATAAAGTCCTGGTGTGTGCGCGCGTGCATGTGAGTGTGTGTAAGTGCGTGCATGCGGGTGTCTGAGGGAATGAGTGTGCTAGCGCTGTAACCCATCGTGAATAAAGTCTGGGGGTTGGGGGTGTGAGCGCGTCTTTGTGTGCTTGTGCATGCAGTACTGAGTATCTGTGTGCATGTGGGTGTGTGTACTAGGGCTGTAACTCACCGTCAATAAAGTCCGGGTGCGAGCGTGTGTCTTTGTACTTGTGCATTGTGAGTGCGCGTGCATGCGGAGAAGGGGGTTGTGTGTGCTACCGCTGTGACATGCTGTGAATAAAGTCGCTGTGTATGTGCGTGTGCGAGTGCCTGCGTATGTGGGTGAGTGTGTGCCTATGTGTGTGTAAGTTGAAATTGCAAGAGTTTTTCGAATGCTGCCCTGGGGCGTCCGAGGAGAAAAGGCCAATACCTGAATAAATTTAGAGCATTCCTCTTGCCAGCTTTGCCATAAATCCTTTAGAAAAGACATATTTTCTGCAACTTCAGAGGTGAGAGTAAGAATGGACCTTGCGATGAATGAAAACAACTGCAATTTGTGTAGATAAAGCGGAGGAAATGAAGAGTTTTGCCTTCTACAGTTAAAATGGTGTCTGATCCTTCTACTATCTCCGTGAACAACAGCAGCAACACTGGGGAAGGGGGCGGAACCTGACTGTTTTCAAGTCACATTTGGAAGCAATAGAAATTGATGTCTTGATTCACTTGGTGAAACTGCCCTGCAGAACTCGGGAGCGACAAAGCCACGTAACTATTGTTCTCTGCTAACTAGGGAAATGGCTTGGAGAGATTGATTTGGCCTTCCAGAGGAGAGTTAACCTGAGCTCCATAAAGGGGCGGGGGCGGGGGCTAGAGATTAGTGTAGCTGGCTGATGGAGGAAGCCAGGAAGCATAAATTGAACTCAAACAGATAGGAAAAATAACATACGATTTCTCTCCTGAGCATAGGTGGTCGTCAGCAAGGCAAAACAAAACGCTATTTTTTTTTAAAGCTAAACAAACAAAAAAACTACCATAACCAAGGGAGAGAAAAGATATGGTGGGTGAGCTCACGCTCACACACACACAGAGTATCTTTGGCTTTTAAGTAAACATCAAAATTCATTTTTCTATTTATCACAAGATAATTATGCAATACATACCTAGTAAAAATTAAATTTCCACTACAATATTATCATTAGGAAAGGATTTGAATAAACGAATAAGGACTTGCTTTCAACAAACAAGCATACATTTCCTTGGGACAAAGGAGTAAGATTACATGGTTAACCAGATGCAATTTCTCCTTTAAGTTCATACAATATTTTATTCTTGGCATTTTCAGGAGGATGACTTAGGTTTAAATATCATCTTTGATACTATCTGTGTGTGACCAGTTACCTCATCTGTTAAATGAGAGGTTTGCACTGGAGATGACTTTTAGGGGCCTCTGTAATTGTACAGCCATGGTCCTCCATACAATCTTACTGTTCCTAAGAGGTGAGAAGACAATTATTTCACAATCATGATCCTTGCCGTTGAGAACATAATTTTTTCTCCTCACTTTACCTGGAAAACTGAAAGAGTTGGTCTAGATACCATATGGGAGAGGAATTGAAATAATAGATCTGAAAGTGCTTTGATAAAGTAGAAAAAAAAATTCGGTCCCAAAGATAACATTCAGGCATTGTATTAATTAATTACTACTTAGAGTAGTTCTTAATTTTGTTATATACATATATATATATATATATATATATATATATGTTTCCCAGAAGTCTAATGGCAAACTATAATCCAATGACTGGTAGGGGTAGAGTGGGATGAGGAATAGTAGTTCTTAAATTTCAAAGACATCTTAGCATGATAGAATTGTAATTTGAGATTTCTTTTAAAAAGATCTCCAAGTAAATTTCTAACACGTCAAAAATCCACACTTGCAGAATTCCAGGAGAGAATAAACTTGTAATAAAAAAAATCAACTTTGAAAATAAAAAGCAGAGCCACTGCTTTACCAGAGATGGCGCTCAAACAGCTCAGAAGGAGAACTTTGTGAAAGTGACCAGCTGGATTAGAAATTGGAATTTCAAAGAGCAGTGAGGATGGGGAGATTTACCCTTAAATCCCTGAGTGACAAGAACAAGCTACTCCAAATGAACACATTAGAGCTTGGTGAAGGCGATTTTTTTTACCTTTCATATCTACAGAAAAAGTGAAAAGCAAATTTATTTTCCTCTGGTATTTATTTAGGTATGTAGCTGAGTCAAATGTTGTTTTCTTCACACACACACACTCACACGCAAACACACTCACATACACACAAAAACACACACACACACACAAACATACAAAATAAGGTAGTCATTTAAATTTCTTGTTGGCAGTTTGCCAGGTAGAAAAACAGGGTGAGGGGTAAGCCTTTTATTTTCATCCCCAGATTGGAAGGGGGTAAATATCTAAGGGGGAGGGGGTGGAGGGAGATGTGAGTAATTGTGTATTTATGACTTTCATAGCAATGAAAAATGAACAGATAGTCACGCCAATTTTGTATGTGTGGGTTAAGGCTGCTTAGGACTGGATTGCATATCAAATGGAAATAAAATGCCTGTCAATGCAGATTTAGGTAACATGGTCTGGTCCTCAGGCTCTTATAACCTTTTTGGAATGCCCACATGCCCTGGATACTAGGGAAAGAATTTGTGATTGAATGTACACATATACTTACACACACACACACACACACACACACACACACACACACCCTAACAACAATACAGTTGTCTCTTAGGTCGTTCATATACATATACACACATACTATATATACCCAAATATGTGCATGGTGTGGTATACATATATCCATATAGTATATATATGCCTATACCTATATGTGTGTGTTGTGTGTGTGTATGTGGGTATATGTATATATAAGTGTATGTGTACACACATACACACCCCTTTTTTTCCTGGATACTGTCTGATAATATATCCCAAGGGTTTCTAGCCAAGGCCACAGCAGCCTCATGAATGCCTCAGGTTACCACCCACTCTCATAATTTATTTCACAGATTATGAAAACTATAACAATTTGCAATTATGGCTATGAAATTCACAGAAGGATGAGGTGTGTCAAAATTAAGTCCTTCATTTTATCTTTTTTTTAAAAATGTTAATGCTGGAATTTGGGGAATTATGACTATTCAGAAATTCTCCCTCTCCTTTCTCTATAATGATTAGCTTCTGGACACATTCGGGGGATAATTAGTCATCTGTTCTCTATATCTGTCTTGAAAAGGAAATGATGTGGTCAGAGGACCTAGGTTTGAATTCTGTTTCTTTGTCACTTATCACATGACTTCGGACAAGTTTCTGGGCCTCTGTTTCCCCAACTGTAAAATAATAGGGTTGGGCTGGATAGCCTCTGAGGTCCATGAATCCAGAGTGGACTTAGTTCTTTCTTTGTTATTTAACATCACAGTGTATTTAAAAGGGAGGATAAAAAGTGTGCGAAGCACTATATGAAAAACTGGGGGAAGTGGCAAAAACAAGAATCCTGGCCCTCAAAGGACTTAAGTCTAGATTCATTTTAAACATTCCTACATCTGGGAGATGTACGGATGAATAACTGCTTGAAGTAAATGTGTCATTCATTGACTGATACCCATAATTTTAAGAAGTCACTTAGGACCACTGTATTTGATCTCTCTCTCTCTCTCTCTCTCTCTCTCTCTCTCTCTCTCTCTCTCTCTCTCTCTCTCTCTCTCTCTCTCTCTCTCCATATATATAGATAGATATAGATATATAGAAATAGTGATCCGTGCTCTATATAGAATCTCTATGAATACAGATCAAGAAAAGCCTTCCTTTGGAATATCCATGAGCTCATAATGAGGCAGCTGGGTGGCAAAGAGGGCAGAGGGCTCGGCCTACAGTCGGGAGCACCTGACTTCAAATCCTACTTTGAACACCAACTATGTAATCCAGGCCAAGTCACAACCTCTGTTAGCCTCAGTATCCTCAATTATAAAATGGAGAATGGAGATAATAACATCACCCAGCTCCCAGGGTTGTTGGGACAGTCAAATAAGATGATTTTTACATTTTGTTCATTTGTTCAGTCATATCCAACTCTTTGACCCCATCTAGGATTTTCTTAGTAAAGATGCTAGAGTGGTTTGCCATTTCCTTCTCCAGCTTTGTGCCAAAAGGGATTAAGTGATTTGCCCAGGGTTATATAGCTAAGTAAGCATCTGAGGTCAAATTTGAACTCTGGTCTTCCTGACCCCAGGCCCAATACTCCAGAAAGCCACTGTGCCACCTCAGTGATGTGGCAGAAGCACGTAGTAGGTGCTTAATAAAGACCTGTGTCCTTCATTCCACCAAAGAGAATGACTCCTTATCTCCCGATCCTGTGTGATTCTAATGAATATCTTTGAGTATCTAACCTACTTATTAGATACCCTCCTCAGGTTCTGAAATCTCCAGGATGAATCTCAAGACTGACCAGGCTCTTTCTCATTTTTAGCCTGTCTTCTTTTTCATTTATATATGGTCCAGAATGTCTTCTGTTATGCTCCTACCTAGGCACAAGCTACCTTTGACACAGCCCCACATGTCTCCATTTCCCTTGAGGTTATTTATTTCAGCTCAGATTAGCTCATTCTTCCAAAGAAGTCCCCTATGATTTAAAACCATATGCCATCACTGAGATCTAGCCTTTTATTAATTTTTTAAAGGAAAGTATGAAGATAGAAAAACATGTACACAGTATGGAAGGTAATTCCTAATTTTCCTACCCTTTAGGAAGATTTTCAAAAGGCAAATAATCTATTCTAAAGCTTTATATGGCACTGGCCTCCATGATGCTCCTTGAACAAGGCACTCTCCCTCCCAGCCCCAGGTATTTTGTCTGGCTGTTTTAGTACCAGAATGCACTCTGTCCTTGCCTTGGATTCCTGACTTTCCTGGCTTTCTTTACTTGTCATTTTCAGTCAAGTCTGAATCTTTGTAACCCCACTTGGGGTTTTCTTGGCAAGGATACTGAAGTGATTTTGCCATTTCCTTCTCTAAGCTGAGGCAAACAGGGTAAAGTGACTTGTCCAGGGTCATACACTAGTATTTGAGGCCAGATTTGAACTCAGGAAGATGAATATTCCTGACTTCAGTCCAGGCACTCTATCCACTGTACCACCTAGCTGTCCTGGCTTCCTTTAAGTCCCAGCTAAAATCCCAATTTTTACAGGAGCCTTTTACTGATCCCTCTTAATTCTGATGCCTTCCCTCTTAATTATTTCCAATTTATTATGTCTATAGCTTGCTATACATAGTTGGCACGTTGTCTCCCCTATTAGACTATGAACTCCTTGAGAACAAGGATGATATTTCTGCCTTTTTTTATCTCCAGCCCTTAGCACAGGACCCAAAACATGTAAACCCATAGTACTCACTGGAGTGGGGAGAGGTTTGTGTCTGGCAGACCCCCCAGCTGGCTATCTGTTATAATAGGTGTGAGTTGATGGGGGCCTACACCCTGGTGGTGGCAATATCAAAGGAGAGAAGGAGGTGTGTTTGAGAAAAGTTACAAAGGTGAACTTGACAGCTTGGATGGGGGGGGCAGTTAGTGAGGTGTTAAGGACAACACTTAGGTTGATCCTAGAGGAAGATGGAGGTGCCCTTAACAATAATAGGGAAGTTTGGAAGTGGGAAGCTTTTAGGAGAAAGATAGTGAGTTTAGTTTGGGACATATTGAGTCTAAGATGACTATTGAACATCCAGCTTGAAATTTCTGAGCAGTTGGAGATGCAAGACTGGAGGTCAACAGAGAGGTTAGGGCAAGGTAGGTAGCTTTGAGAATCATCAACATAAATTTGGAACTATGTCCAAAGAGTAATCAAACAATGCATACCTTTTGATCCAGCAATACCACTATTAGGTCTGTATCCCAAAGAGATCATAAAAAAGGGGAAAGGACCTACATGTACAAAAATATTGACAACAGCTCTTTGGAATTGGAAATTGAGGTGCCCATTAGCTGGGGAATGACTCAACAAGTTGTGGTGTATGAATGTAATAGAATACTGTAGTATGATAAGACATGAGCAGGCAGATTTCAGAAAAATCTGGAAAGACTTACATGAACTGATGCTGAGTGAAATGAGCAGAACCAGAAGAATATTGTACACAGTAACAGCAACACTGTGCAATGATCAACTATAATTGACTCAGCTCTTCTCAGTAATATGACAATCCAAGACAGTTCCAAAAGATGGAAAATGCTATCCACATCCAGAGAAAGAACTGATGGAATCTGAATGTAGATCAAAGTATACAATGTTCACTTTATTTTTTCACTTTTTCCTTTTGTTCTGTTTCTTCTTTCACAACATGACTAATGTGCACATATATATTTTACACGATTGCACATGTATAACCTGTATCAGATTGTTTGCTGTCTTGGGGAGGGAGGAAGGGGAAGGCAAAGGGGAAAAATTTGGAACTCAATTTTTCAAAAAATTAATGTTGGAAATTGTCTTCAGATATAATTTGAAAAAATAAAACATTATTTTTTTAAAAGCTGGAAAAAAAGAATCATCAGCATAGAGATGATAATTAAATCCATTGGAACTGATGAGATCATCAGTGAGGGAGAAGGGAGGAAGGTCCAGGATGAGACCTTGGAGTTCTTAGTGGGCATGACCTGGAAAAAGATCTAGCCAATGAGACATTGAGAAGGAACACTTAGGTAGACCCTAGACAAACCAGAGCATTGAGGAGGAGAGTGAAAAACAGAGTCAAAGGCTGCAGAGAGGAGGAGAAGAATGAAGATTGAGAAAAGGCCATGGGATTGGTCAACTAAAAGAACATTGGAGAGAGGAATTGGGGTTGAATACTGAGGTAAGAAGCCAGAGTTAAGAAGTCAGTGAGAAGAGAGGAAGATCCCCCAGCCAGGGAACATCAATGGCAGAATTTGAGCTTTGGTCTTCTGAACTCCAAATCCTTTGCCTAGCTAATGCACCACCTAACTGCCTACTTGAAATAATCCTCAGATATCATACAGTTAATTTGTTGTCTATCCCTTCTACAGTATTTGCCCCCAAAGGCTGTCCAGGTTCTGTTTAAAGACATGAAGTGATAGGGACCTTACTGCTTCTTGAGGGGAGGTAACTTTTGATTACCACTAATTCTTAAGGAGTTTCCTTGTATTAAGAGGGAGGGGAAATTACCATTGAGAACTTCTAGTCTTTGCTCGTAGTTCTCCCCCTCTTAAGCCAAGTGGAGCAAATCTAATCACCCCCTTCCACGTTATGTGTGGTCCATTGTTTTCAATAGTGTCTGACTCTTCATGATCCCATTTGGGGTTCTTGGCAAAGATCTGTCATTGGCAAAGTGATCTGTCATTTCCTTTTGCAGTTCATTTTACAGATGAGGAAACTGAGGCAAATAGAGTCAAAGTGACTTGCCTAAGGTCATACAGCTAGTTAGTATCTGAGGCTGGATTTGAACTCAGGCCCTCCAGACTCCAGGGATGGGATTCAATCCATTGGACCACATAGCTGCCCTTTACAAAAATGGCTTTTAATATCTGCCCTAAATATTTTCTTCTGCAGAATAAATATTCTCAGTTCCTCCAGAGTCTTTATGTGACATGGTTTCTAATCTTCTTACTATTCTAATTTGCCTCCTATAGATTCATTCTTGTTAACAGTTTTTCTTGAAATGTGGTATCCACACCTGACCTTAATATTCCAGCTGTAGTCATGTACTCATGACTGAGTACAACAGGACTTGTACCTTCTTTATTTTAGGTGCTAGCATTTATTCCTGTATTCTAGAGACATGTTGACTCATTGGGTATGTGTCTACATTAGCTGTTGGCAAGGAAAGGTACCTTCAGACTTGATCCAATGAAGAAAAAAGAATTATTTACAATTAGTAAATCAACCCTCACGTTTATATTTGTACCTCTATAACAATTCCTTGTACTTTGTTGATTTGTATATTAGGTAGTGCAGCCTGGAGTCAGGAAGACCTAAGCTCAAATCTGGCTTCAGACACTTGCTAGCTGTGTGACCCTGGGCAAGTCACTTAGCCCTGTTTGGCTCTGTTTCCTCATTTATAAAAAGAGTTTGAGAAGGAAACGGCAAACCACTCCAGTATCTCTGCCAATAAAATCCCAAATGGAGTCATGAAGAGTTGGACACAACTCAACAATTACAACATATTATGTAAAACAGGGCTTCTAAAGCTAGCCAACAAGCATTAATTAAGTGCCTACTATTTACCACTCACAATTCTGTGTTCCAGGGTTACAAAGAAAGGAAAGTTCTTATTCTCCAGGAGCTCACAGTCTTGCTTAAGGATTTTGTTTTAATCTAGGTAAAGAAATTTCCCCTACACCATTATTCACACTAACTATTTGAGGATTTTTTCCCCCTGGATGGGACAAAGTTAGCTAGTAGAGAGAATCCTGGATTTGGAGTAAGAAAGACTGGGGTGGGGGTTCACATCATAACTTCAAAAAATATTGGCTAAAGTTGAGTAAGCATTAAATCACTGTCAACCTCAGTTTCCCCATCTATCAAAATGGGGATACTATTTGTAGCACTTACTTTGTAGGACTGTTGAAGATCAAATGAGATATTATATATAGTGCATCACAAACTTTAATCCTACATATGTCTATTAATACTAGTTATTATTAATCTAATATAACCCAATAAATGTTTATTAAGCTTCTACTATGTGCCAGGAACTCTGCTATAAAGGAGGCAGGAAAGAGGGTTGGGGTGCTCCAGGAGGCACATGGGCTCCATGGCATCTTATTGAGTGGAGTTGAAAACAGACAGAACAACAGATGCAAAGTGAGGTTAGCAAAAGTCCAGTTTCTAAACTCTCTAAAAGAAGGCATTGGGAGGAGTTGGTCCTCTACCCTGAGCTCTAGTCAGAGGGAAGAGTAGGCTGAGGGTGTAGCATCACTTAAGGCCTGAGTTAGCAGCATGGTGATGACATTGGAACTGATAAACTTAACCTTATTCAGTGGAATTGAAAGCACACAGAGCAGTTTATTAATATTTTATTAATAAATATTTTAAATAATAAGTCTAGAGTCAGCCTTATTCTTAGTTCATGCCAAATATATGACTTTTTACTCTATTAATACATTAAAATGGAGAGTTAGCATGACAACGGCATAGCAAACAGGGGCTGATTTCAAAGCCAGGAGGCATTGGATTCAAGTCATGTTATTGAAAAGGGCTCATCTGACACCAGGACAAGTCACTTCCCAGTACCTGAGATAACTCTCCAAAAGAAAGTGTAGGTAGAGATGTCAGCCTGCATTGGTAGATGGAGTTTTTCTCCCCACAAGTTTTCCCCATAACCAATGAAATCATAGGCCTAATTCCCATCCCTAGATTAAAAGAAGAGTTTTTTGTTTTGTTTTGTTTTTAAAGGTGAAATCCAACTGAACTTCCTGAGCTCAAGAGCAGGGAGGGATTGTTTTGTTCATCAGCACCTAGCATTCTTGAGCATTTGAAAGAATTTAACAAATGCTTGAATTGGATTGAATCAATAATCAGTTGATTATTAAGGTCTTGAGTACCCAGTGGCCTCCTACCAATGGTGTTCTTCTCTGATCTTCTCTACTGCACCTGTTATAAATTTCACTTTCTATATCCCCTTCCTTAAAATAGATTCATTCACACCAAGGAGATACTATTTGTAAAACACAGTACCTGATACATAGTAGGTACTATACAAATTATTATTCCCTTTTCTTTAGTGGAATTTCAGGCATCTATCCTGCACATGTCCCTTCTTTCCTAGACTTGTTGAAAGTTTGCCATTATCATTCAATTAAACAAAAATGTACTTAAGTGCCTACTCTGTACAAGTCATTGGGGCTAGTCCCTGCCCTCAAATAGAGTTTATTTTCTACCATGAGCCCCAACACATACATAGATGAGTAAACACAAGGGAATTTGAGGGACGGAGTAAAGGTGACATGCTATTATTCATCTGCCAATCCAGGATATTAATTTTGGAGCAGTCGAGGGAAGGGACATAGTTATAGCTTGGAATTGCCTAACAGATGAATTAACTCATGGAACATGTAAAACTTTTCTCACAGTTTAGCAGAGGATTAAACTATTTAGTTCTCATCATATTTATTCAGTCTCATTCTGTCAAATGTAGACAAAACAGAGAGGTTTGAAATTATTATTTCATTTCTCTTGAGGTAGAGAAAGCATGTGTTAAGGACTTGATAGGTTCTAAACCCTGGGAATATAAATTCAAGCAAAAAAAAAAAGTCTGAACTCTCAAATGAGTATAATATTTAATGAGAGAAGACAATATGGGGCGGCTAGGTGGCGCAGTGAGTAGAGCGTTGGCCCTGGAGTCAGAAGGACCTGAGTTCGGATCCGACCTCAGACACTTAACGCACATACAAATAAAAAACCTAGCCATGTGACCTTGGGCAAGTTACTTAACCCCAATCGCCCTCCAAAAAAAAAAAGAAGATGATACATAAAAATGTAGGAGCTAGGGAGGTAGGGGGAAGGAAGGTAGAAAAATCTGGAGTTAGAGGTGGAGCTGAGATGGTAAGGTAAGGTAAACAAGGATGGCTTGGTCAATTCTTGAGATGATGGTCCCAGGCAAGAACTCACCAAATGGATGAGGGGGTAACATGGGTTAGAACCATTCTCCTTCCTTCCATCCTTTACTAGGGAGTAGGTTTCTCTAAAAGGACCCAAAGCAAGCCTGAGACCTGATTAGTCTCTTTTTTCTTGGTGCAGCTTCTTCCCCACTCCCTCCACCCCCCACAACATGGGATGGACCAAAGCCCTTTCTCCTTCCCTCTTGTGACACAGATTGGTTTTTCCTAAATTGGGATAAAGCTGTCCCAGACATCTGATTGACTCTAGCTTCCCTGGTGCATCTTCCTGGTCACCAAAAGGCATGATAAGTCTGGGCCTGTCCAGTCTTCTGGATTTCTAAAGACTGTACAAGTTCCCATGACCTTTACCAATTAATCAGCCAATAAACATTTATTAAGTATTTATGATTACCATACACTGCCCTGATGATCAAAAACATTTCCATAAAAAAAGTAAGTGCATATATCTTTGTTGCTTATAGGAGAAAACACTTATCAAGTCCTTACTCTGGGTCAAACACAGTGCTAAGTACTTTACAAATATCATCTCATTGGATCCTTAAAACAACCTTGTGAATTAGGTGCTATTATTTTCCCCATTTTATAGCTGAGGAAACTGAGGCAAACAGAGGTTAAGTGACTTGGTAAGGATCACACAGCTAATAAGTATCTCAAGTCTTCCTGTCTCCAGACCCAGGACTCTATCCAATGGGACACTAACTGGTTAGGGCACAGTAGACCTCCTTGTGAGGAGCTAGAATTAGAGGTACCCCAATGTTTAGTTTTGTTCCATAGACTTTGTTCTCCTTCATCTGCATGAAACAGGAGATTTGTAAGAGAGAACCCCAGAGACCCCAAACTACTAGACCATTGGCAGTGTGCTGGAAGAGCAACCTCTAGCTGTCTGGATGACAACTAAGTGTAATTGAGCCATCTGAAATTAAACTGGGGCCCAGACAATGGGTTATCCCTGTGTGGGGAGCTGAGAATGCTCCTGGTACATCTATGTACACACCATGTACACAGACTCTGTGATTCTAGGCAAATCAACCTTGTAGTGTCTCAGTTTCTTTAACTGAAAAATAAGGATTATATTTGGCTTGTGCATTTCCTTTTAGCTCTAAAGCTATGACCCTTTAAGCATTTGCATGTAAATAGACATACGCAGATAGAAGCACACATACATTTCCTGTTTCATCTTTCTGATTAAAAAATATGCATTGAAACAGGAACTGCTCTGGTAACACATGCATGTAAAATTAAGCACCCCCCAAAAAGTTTTTTTTTCCTTTTTGGAGGGCAATTGGGATTAAGTGACTTGCCCAAAGTCATATGGCTAGTAAGTGTGTCAAGTTTCTGAGGCTGGATTTGAACTCAGGTCCTCCTGACTCCAGGGCCAGTGCTCTATTCACTATGTCACCTAGCTGCCCCTAGCTTTTTTATTTTAAGTATATAAATGTCACAGAAATATCTTTGAAAAGATAACAAATGGATTGGGGAGGTGGTGTAGGAGGAAAAATTAATTACAGGAGTATTTCTAGACATATGATTGCATCATCTAAAGAAAATGAAATCTTATGACCAATTGCCCCCCAGTCCTGGGCAATTTTTTAGTCGATCTCCCTTTAGAGAGCGTAATAGTGTCAACCTGAAAGTCAGTCAATAAGAGAATTCCAAAATATGGCGCTGGGTAGGAGGAACCACTTAGTACTTGGATGTAAATTTAGATGTGCACATTGAAAACAAATGAATATCAAAGACCAAGACATGGAGCACCATAGTGGAGAGAGCACTGACCCTGGGATCAGGAAGACTCACCTTCCTGAGTTCAAATCCAGCCTAAAACACTGCCTTTATTCCACTGTACCTTTTTGATAATCATAACCACAATATTAATAATAACAATAGTAATGACAATAAGAGAAGTTAGGTGGTACAGTGAATAGAGTGCTGGACCTGGAGCCCAGAAATATCATCTTCTTGAGTTCAAATCTGGCCTCAGACACTTACTAGCTGTGTGACCTTGGGCAGGTCCCTTAACCCTGTTTGTTGTTTCCTCATCTGTCAAATGAACTGGAGAAGGAAATGGCAAACCACTCCAGTATCTTTGCCAAGAAAACCCCAAATGGGGTCATGAAGAGTCAGACAGGACTGAAAAATTACTCAACAACAAAATAGATGGTACAGGTTAAGAAATTCCTGCTGAAGATCAACCTATACCTGTAATGGGGTCATCCGACCTTTCTTTGCTTGAAGATGTCCACTGGGGCAGTCCAAAACTGTCCATTCCATTTTTAGATATTTTATTCCTCTTATCAAGACTAATTTTGATTTCTTTGAAATTTCTATCCATGACACAGTATGGCACAAACTTTAGGACCTGAGATCTGGAGTTGGGCCACAGAGACTATCTAGTCCCACCTTCTTTCTCTTTTTATGGATGAGGAAACATTAAGTAAGCATTAGAGATGGGTTTTGAACTTAGGTCTCCAGACTCGGCATTCTTTCTCCAGTAGTGACTTGGTTTCAAATCTTATTTCTGATAACTTCTCTTGGCCTCAGTTTCCTCATATAAAAAAAGGGTGGTGGGACTAGCTAGTGTAATGGAAAGGCAGATTTAAAGATCTTCCCTGCCCCTAGCTTAAGTGCACCTGGAGCCTGTGGTGGGAGGCTTGTTTTTCAGGAAAGCCCACACCTTGATACTTTGTGATTGGGCAGTGGGTCAAGGAGGTTGTTACATTCTCTGAGCCAGGAGAAGGCTATATAAACCCTGATGAGGGGCTTTGCTTTGGGGCTCCCTTTGAGAAGTGTTGTGTGATTTGACCAGATGAGACTCTGGGAAGCCGTTGTTGAGAGCCCCCCGGCTTTGAAAACCCAGATGTTGATGCTTCCCTCTCTGGTAACTGTGATTTGGTATTGATATAATGGTAGGACAGTTTGGAAGCCTGTCTGTTTGATCTGTATGTTCTGTAACTCTGAAGTTCGGGGTGCTGACCTTTTTCCCCTGAACTAGGTAATGTATGTTTGTTTGATTAAAGTAAGCTTGTTAACCCATTTTGAGTTGCTTTCCTTTTGAAAAGCAGATCTAAGAACCTATATTGGCAGCTACCCTGGGGATATTGGGGTGCTTGCTGCTACAGCTAGACAGAACAGCCAAAAACATGCTAGATTTGAAGTCCCACGACTTGGAAGATTCCAGTCCTGCCATGGCTACTTTTGTGGTTTTGGGTGGTCAAGTCATTTGAGCTCTACTTTCTTCGTTTGTAAAAAGAAGGGGCTGGACTCTATTTCTCTGGTGTCATTAAAATATAAATTGATGATCTTAACCAGTACATTCATATAATAATATGAATCTACTTAATGACAGATACTCTTGTTCTAATGCATTGTCTTTTTTCTTGATTCACTCTAAGATAGCATGGTTAGTCCTGAACAGAAGTACATGAAATATTATCAAAATACACAATGTCCTATTGTTTTAAGAGACAAATTAGGGGGCAGAGATATTCTCTGCTACTTTTTTGTTTGTTTACTCAGACACTACATTTATTAGTGACTCCTTTGGAAACATCATGGTAAGATTCCTTGGGACTACATTTCCATTACCCCTTTTCAGAACAAATAATATTGTCCTAGAAACAGGATACAAAAGACCCAATGGATACATTCTTGTTGAGAAGCTGAATGGAAATTAATAGACTCCAGTGGGAGTTTATCTTATTTAAATTAAGAGTAAAGAAAGAGATAGAGTAATGAATAGCCTGCCAGATACTGACAGCCTTCTCTGACAGTAGATTGTGACATTCTACTCATCTTACACATTTTAAAAGCAAGTGCACAAGGTCTTTTTATGGTGGCAAAGAATTGGAAATTGAGGGTATGCTCATCAATTGGGGAATGCCTGAACAAGTTGTGGTATGTGAATGTAATGGAATACTACTGTGCTATAAGAGATGATGAGCAGTGGATTTCAGAAAAACCTGGAAAGACTTCCATGAACTGATGCAAAGTGAAGAGAGTAGAACCAGCAATGTACACAGCAATGTCATACGATGACCAACTATGAATAATTTAACTCTTCTCAGCAATGCAATGACCTAAGTCAATTCCAAAGAACTCATGATGGAAAATGCTATCTACCTTCAGAGAAATAACTGGTAGAGTCTGAATGCAGATTGAAGCACACTATTTTCACTTTATCTTTTTTTTCCTTTTGGTCTGTTTCTTCTTCACAGTATGACTAATATGGAAATATGTTTTACATGATTGCACAGGTATAACCTACTTAAAATTCTTACCATTTTAGGGTGAAGAGAGGTAAGGAAGGAAGAAAATTTGGCACTCAAAAATTTTTTTGTAAATGAATATTAAAAATTGTCTTTACATGTGTCAACTAGACCAAACTGGCCTCTAACTGATGGATGGCCAGAGCTAGAGAAAGGAGAATCAGGAATCAAAGAGAAGTTTAATTTCAAAATTAGGGAAACAGCTTGCAAGTTAGTACACATGTGACAGGGCTCCTGCCCCTAGTAGATGGATGGAGGGTAGTGTGGGAAGATCTCACTACTTATACCAATGGCTACATAGTGAGCTATAGCCCTGACAATGAGGGGTAACAGCAATGAGACAAATTTGATTCATAGCAGGGCTTCATGACCAGAACATGGAAACAGCCATGCTTGTCTAAGCTCAGAGAACACCTGGTGCTGGTCAAAGCAATGCAATAATTATATGATTTTGCCAGAGGGTAAAATCATCCAGAGGGTGCTGGCTTGCCAGTCCTTAGCTCTGGAAGACAGGGTGTCTCCTAATATCTTGACACATGTAATTAGAAAAAATAAAATACTATTTTTTTTAAAAGCAGGCTGCACATATGAAGTTGCTTTGGAAATCATTAGAATCAGATACTGGTGGTAAACCATTCCAGTTACAAGCCTATATTTTAAATTGAATGCAACAAGTCCATTTTGAATCCAAGAGATAGCAATTAGTGTGATTACAAGCTTATAAAACGTTCCCAGCAAATAAATGGGCCAGATAGTATTGATCTCAGCCTGTGACAACAGGTTGAATTCAGAAGAGCAGCCTAGAAAAGCTTCCTGCCTAGTGCATGATCCTACATGGGGTGATTCACATACTTTAGCTGGCTTTCATTTTTGGATGTCCCACTGTTCACCAGGTAGGATGCAGGAGAAGCAGATGAGATCATACATGGAGACGCAGAAGGGACCGAAGGGACCCTCATTTTATAGATAAGGACAAAGGAAGTTAAATGGTTTGCCCAGGGCAGGTAGCAAATGGCAAAGGTAAGATTTGACCTCTGATCTTGGCACTCCATTTTTGATTTTCTTCCTAATAATAATGATAAAACTAACATTTATATAGCACCTACTATGTACCAAGCACTATGCTAAATGCTTTGCAAATATCTCATATGATCCTTACAACAACCTGAGAGGTAGATATTGTTATTATCCCCCATTTTACAGTTGAGGAAACTGAGGCCAGAGAAGTTAAATGACTCACCCAGGGTTGTAAAGCTAGGGAGTATCTGAGGCTGGATTTGAACTAAAGTTTCCTCTATCCCCTGAGGCACCTAGCTGCTCATATGTCCCTTTTTTGTACTCTGCTGGAGAGCTGGGATTCAAACCCATCTCCTCCTAACTATAAATCCTGAGTTCTTTTCCTCATGTTATCTTGTTTTTCTCATTCCCACAGATTATCATGAACGAGAGAGCATTTGTTAAGCATCAGTTATTCTGTGTCAGGCACTAGGAATACAAATTCAAATAGCCTTTGCCTTCCAGGAGCTTATGTTCTAATTAGAGGGTAAAAACCCCAACACATCAGAGGGCTGGGAAGCCAAGAAGTCTTAGGAATGGAGCAGTGGATTTTCCAAAAGCAATTGTGGTTGCTTGGGAGGTGGGGAGAGAACAAAAAGAAAGCTCTCTGGGATGGATAGATATGAAGCACCCACTGGAGTGTACTTGATGTAATGGGCTAGGTGAATTTTCAAGCATTCACCAGAGCAGCTCAGCCCCAGGACAGAGTGCTCAAACTAAATGAATGAATTCCCCTAGGGAAGCAGGGTGGAGAGGGGAATGGCTTCTGAAGCTCTAGCTGAGATCTGACTACACTTGGTAATTAATTGGTTAGGTAAGTGGACAGAGCCCTTGTCCTAGAGTCAGGAAGTCCTGAGTTCGAATCCATCCTCAGACACACTAACTGTATGACCCTGAGAAAGCTACCTTACACCTCTTTGGTTTGTCTCCTCAACTGTAAAATGAAGATTATAATAGCACCTACCTTCCAGGGTTGTTATGAGTCTAAAAGGAGATAATATTTCTAAAGTAGTTGGCATATAGTAGTAAATAAATGCTGTTTATGGTTGTTATTTTTATCAGTAGGTTTTTGCTGGGTCAGTTAAGTGGCACCCTGCCTGAAATCAGGAAGACTTATCGTGAGTACAAATCTGGCCTCAGACACTTAGGAGCTGTGTGACCTTGGGCAAGTCACTTAACCCTGTTTGCCTCAGTTTCCTCACCTTGTAAAATGAACTAAAGAAAGAAATAGCAAACCACTCCAGTATCTCTGCCAAGAAAGCCCCAAATAGGGTGACGTAGAGTCAGATATGACTGAATGACTGAATAAGAGCAAGATGTTCTTACCAGCCTGACTTTTCAAAGGACCATAGTCCTGTGGTATATGAGGATTAGGAGATGGAGATGATTTACCTGCCATTTAGGAATGACCAATCAATGACTTGGAAATAGTTATTCTCAGACATGAAAATCAGTAAATACATGTTGAACTAGTTGGTGGGTTTCCTTTAATTCAACAGGTCACTTTTTAAAGAGGAACCAACAAGTAGTACTCAGTTATAGTCAGGAACATGCTGCAATCAGCTTAAACCAACTCCTGAGGATGCTAAGGATTTTTATTTTATTTATTAAATTATGAACTTAATCAACAAACAGTATCATTTCAATATTCAGCAATATACTGGAATTGCCTCCCTCTTTATTCCTGCCTCCTGGCTCCCTTCAAGTCTCAGCTACTGTCCCACTCTTTTTAAAAATTTTTTTGCAAGAAGCCTTTCCAGATCCCCTTTCATGCTAATGCCTTCCCTCTAAGATAATCTCCCATAAAGCCTGCCTGTATTTTGTTTGCACATAGTTGTTTGCATGTTATCTCCTCCATTAGATTGCAAGCTCCTTGAGGACAGGGGCTCTCTCATTCCTTTTTTGTATCTCCAGCCCTTAGCAAATGTCTGGTACACAGTAAGTGCTTAATAAATGCTTGTTGACTTGACAGAGAACAGAAAAGAATATTGAATGTGAAAACTTAGGTGTCATTTTCTTTTTTTTACTTGTATATTAAATTGAACATGGTGGTAAACAAGCCATTATGTTTGTATATGTCCAGCAGATCAAGTAAAAACTCTTCAAATTGAGGAAATGAAGAGGTCTTTGCCACTCTTTCCCCAGCAACCACAGTTAGCAAGGGGACTTCTTATCACTATCATTGTTATTTCCTTAAACCAAAATACTTATGTTACATTTATAATAGCTTAAAGCTTCTATACAAATTACTCTTAGGCATGACAGCCCCTAAAATCTCATATTCAACCTCAAGAGAAAAGATTTGGGTTGGCTAAGGATTTCTGGCATTTCTGGATTTCTAGATTGGGGGTGGGGGGAGAACATACATAGGAGAAATATTAACTGTGATCTTTTACATCCCGGAGAGGAGAACTAGACCAGATGAGAAGTCACGTGAAATAGATTGTGGCCTCACTATGAGAGGCAGAATGTTGTAGTCTGAGGAGGGCCAGACTTGGAATTAAGAAGGCTTGGGTTCAAGTCCTCCCTCTAATACATTTTAATTGTATGTACCTGGGTTAGTCACTTAGCCTCTCAGTGATCCAGATTATTATGAAATTATGAATTACTATTATCTGTATATCTAACTGGAGAGAATTTCTCCGTTAATAAGGTCACAAATCCAGACGTATTCAAGCCATTCCCAATTGAAAATAAGGGTGAGATTTCCTTATAATTTAGAACTGGCTAATACTTTAGGTAGTAAGTTTCCCAACACTGAAGATCTTTCAAGACTAGGGACATGGTGAAAGGAATTTCTAATACTACAAAGAGCTTGGGACTAGTTGATCTGACGTCCCTCTTAATCCTGGAAATTTATGATCCTATCTAGAATAATATCCTGTTCTTACCAATGCAGCTCCCATCTAGGCTATGGAATCCCAGGATGGCAAGAAATTCCATTTATTTTTTCCTTTTTCCTTGACTCTTTCTTTGTGTTTCATTCTCACCTTTGCTTGGCAGTTTCCATTGGCCATCATCTTTTAGTTCCCACCAAAATGGGAGGGAAGAAAAAGATACCTTTTATCTTTTAAGTTTCCATAATCTAGGTCAGGGATGGGGAACATACAATTTCGAGGTTGGATTCAGTCGAGGACCTAGAGGGCCATATGGGGCCTTGAGGCTGCAGGTTCCCAACCCCTGACCTAGGATCTGTGAAGAGGTTTTTTCTTTCCTTTTTAATATTTTAACAAGCAATATTTCAATATAATTGCATTTCCTTGGCAACCTTATATATTTTATTTTATGCATTTTAAAGAATGACATATGACATTCTAGCAGAAGACAGAAAAAGAACTATTTTTTTTTTGCTGGTAAGGCAACAAATAGTCACTTTCCACAGTCACAGGGATATACTTGAGTGTTGTATGAGAAGCAAGCAAGATAGCACCCCTTTGGAAAGGGGTCCCTAAACTGGGGTCTTTATTGTTGTTTAGTCATTTCAGTTGTGTCTGACTCTTTGTGACTCCATTTGGAATTTTTTTTTGCCAGAGATACAGGAGTAGTTTGCCCTTTACTTCTCCAGCTCATTTGACAGATGAAGAAACTGAGGTTAACAAGGTGAAGTGACTTGCTCAGGGTCACACAGCTAGTAAATGTCTAAGGCTGGGATTTGAACTTAGGTCTTCCTGACTGCAGGCCCCAAGTCTATCCACTATGTGCCATCCACATAAAAAGGTTAACAACTCCTGATCAAAAGAATCTTCCCTATATCAATGAAATCACAGCTCCAATCTCTATCTCTGTGGTTATCTTACAGCACCCCCCACCCCCACCCCCGAGATAACAGCCATAGTTTTTGAGCTAGACAAAGTGATCTCATCCAGGGTCACACAAGTAATTAGGGCACACAGAGGTAGTATTTGAGCTCACATCCTACCAGAATCCTTCCAACTCCCCTGCCCCCAATTCAGCATTCTGTTTTTCATAATCAAGAATCTGTAACTCCCCAGGGCCTGGGCATTCTGGTTCATAATTTTTCAGTATTTGAGCAAAACTGACAAGACAGGGCTGACATACTAGTAGCCACCAAAACTGACCTCCTAGTAACTGACAAAAATAGAAAACCTTGTTTTCAAGACTGGGAGAGCTTCCTCTCGGTCTGAAGGAAGATGAGTGAGGTTTTCAAGGCAGGAGAAAATGCTAGCTTCACAGATAAAGAATCAGACAGTTGATTAACAAAAGCACTCAATTGTACAAATTCCCTAGGCCTATTAAGTACTTTTAGTACATTTAGAAGTAGATACCCACAGAAAATTATCTATAATTTGGACAAGGGAGAGCTGAGTACAGAGCATTCCTGAGCCAACTTTGCAGACCAGTCCTTACAAAAGAAGACTCATAGAAGTTTCTTTCTAATTCTTTATGCCAAGCTCAGGGCCAGCCTAGGTAGCAAGCCCTGTGTCTGAGATAAGAAAATTGTTTTAAAATTGTGCTGTCTCTGAAAGAGGAAGCCTAAAGTTTGAGAAGCCAGTGGGCCAATCTATGCCCTTCTTTCTCAAACAAGGAAAGGAAAAATACTTTGTCTTTTTAAAGGGAACTCCACCATAGATAAGAGTCATTCAATTAATTGCTAATTCAGAAACCAAAAAATGGGAGAACCTAGAAAGAAAACATGGTTGGGATCTGAAGAAATCCTTCCCGGCTTAGTACAGCCATGTCCTGAAAAGTACAAGATCTGGAGATCAAATGAGTTAATATTTGTAAAGTGCTTAGCAGAATCTGACACATAGTAAGCACTATGTAAATGATAATTATTTACTATTTATTATATTGAAATAATTATTTTACTAAAATATATTTGTGTTTTATTATAGATAATGTATAATTATAATTATTATTATGAGACAGAGGAGCTGGAATTAATCTGGATCTCTGCCACTTAATACCAGTGTAAACTTGTGTTTGCCTCAGTTTCCCCACCTGAAAATGGGAAAAATAATAGTATCTATCTCCCAGGATTATCATGAGGATCAAATGAGATAAAAATTATAATTATTAGCCAGAGGAACTAGACTTAATTTGAACCTTTTTCATTTAACTACCCAGGTGATTGCAGGCAAGTCATTTAACCTCTGTTTACCTCAGTTTCCTCATCTGTCAAATGAGAGGATGGGACTACAAAGAACTCTAAAGTTCCTTCTAGTAGCTGTGTGGCATAGTAGATATAGCACTGGGCTTGGAGTCAGGAAGGCCTGAGTTCAAATCCTACTTTAGACACTTGCTAGTTGTGTGATTTTGGGCAAGTCACTTAACTTCAGTTTCCTCAACTATAAAATAACATAATAAAATGATAATAACAACACCCACCTTCCATGGTATAGTGAAGATTAAATGAGATCATATTTGCAAATCATTTTGCCTGGCACATAGTAGGCGCTTAATAAAAGCTTATTCCCTCCCTACTAAATCCAATCAGCTCTTCTTGATTACTTCATTTGATAAACTTAATTTAGTTTTATTAAAGACACACAATTAATTTAACCTTTATTTAATAATCTTACTTTATTTCAGTTATGTCCTTCTTTTCTTGACTCCTTTTGGGGTTTTCCTTGGCAAAGATGCTGAAGTGGTTTGCCATTTCCTTCTCCAGATTATTTTACAGATGTGGAAACTGAGGCTAGCAGGGTTAAGTGACGAGATCAGATTTGAACTCCTAACTCCAGCCCCAGGGCTCTTTCCAGAGCTACCCAATTAGCCCTTACTCAGAAATTTTAAAGTCGTAGAGAGTTGCTTGAGGCTTTGCAGATCAGCTAAATGCCTTGCCTAGGATCTCTTCTCCTTCCCCTTTACATGTCAGAGGGAGGACTTGAACCCAGTTTACTAAGTTGGGAGGTTGTGGAAACAAAGACCAAATTTAAAAATACCTGCCTTCAAGAGCCATGTGATTATTGGAGGAGAGGGGGTGCTTTTAACATGAACACAAAGGAGAAAATCCAAATATGCACAGTATATGGAAGATTGCTTCTAAGGAAAGGGGCTGCTATAAAAAGGAATACATCTTAGAAGACATGGGGGTAGGGACAGCCAGAGCAGTTGTGAGGGCAGGAATAGCTGGTAAAGCCAATAGGGCTAGAAAAGATTCTGAAACAAGGTTAGGAAGTAAAGTGATGATTGGGAGACAGATCATAGAGAGCTTTAAAAAGCCTGCTGGAGGGTTTTATATTTTATCCTAAAAGTAATAGGGAACCACAGAAGATTTGAGTGGGAGGGTGGGAGCACCATGTTTAGATCTGTAATTCAGGAATAGCCAAAATCTCCCCCTATGTGTGAAGGATGTGTTAATGTGGCATGTGGTGGCTTCTAAGGAGTAAGGGTGTCTTCTAGATAGCCCCAGTTTGGAGAAAAGATGATAGATTTAGAGCCAGGTGCTTGGAGGTCATCTAATCTAACTTCTGGTCCAGTGTTGGAATGTTTTGCTATGAAAATAGTGATTATAATTGCTAACATTAGTATGTAGAACTTTGAAATTTATAAAGCACTTTTTACATGTGTTTTCTCATATCATGCTATCATTACCCCATTTTACAGATGAGTAAACTTGAGTCTTGCTTAGGTCATGTTTCCAAAAAGTGTAAAACTCAGGTCTTCTTGACTGAGACCAGGATATACTCTCTCTCTGTCTCTGTCTATCTACCTCTCTCTGTGTGTCTCTCTGTGTCTCTGTCTCTCTCTGTCTCTCTCTGTCTCTGTCTCTGTCTCTCTCTCTCTGTGTCTCTGTCTCTCTCTCTTTCTCTTACCTTATGCCAGTAACTGGTTTCAAATACTATATAGGCTAGGATAGAATTTGGGCAGCTAGGTGGTGAAATAAATAGGGTTCCTGGGACCTGGAGTTAAAAAGACTCTTTGAGAGTTCAAATCTGGCCTTAGACACTTATTGGCTGTGTGACCCTGGGCAAGTCACTTCCCTCTGTTGGCCTGAGTTTCCTCATCTGTAAAGAGAGCTGGAGAAGGAAATGGCAAACCACTCCAGTACCTTTGTTAAGAAAACCCCAAATGGAGTCAGGGAGAGTCAGACAAGACTTAAACGACTGAACAACAACAAAAAGATAAAAATTATACACAATCCTTTGAAATGCTGTGATATTCCCCCTTGCAATTTGTGTCATTGCCAATTGGCATTTATATATTTCAAAATTATTCTCTGCATGAAGACAAACAGTAGTGTGCTCTCTCTCTCTCTCTCTCTCTCTCTCTCTCTCTCTCTCTCTCTCTCTCTCTCTCTTTCTCTCTCTCTCTTTCCCTGTCTCTCTCTGTCTCTCTCTGTCTCTGTCTCTGTCTCTGTCTCTCTCTCTCTCTCTCACACACACACACACACACACACACACACACACACACACACACACACACATCCAGGACAAGAAATGGGGAGAAGAGGAGGGGGAAGGGCAGTAGAAAGAGGAGAAACTGAACCTCACTAAGCCAGCCTGCAAATAACATACTTGTCACATTCCAAGTGCTGGAAATAAGTGTTCTAGCACCTTCCATGTTATTCTCACAACATGAGGTGCCATAGCAAGTTAACAAGGTAATATCTGGGTTTCAACTATATAGTGAAGATTTTTAAAAGTTATTAAATATGAAAATTGGCTCACTAAAAAAGGATAGCTTAAAAAACCCATTGCTGCATTACTATATAGATCATACATAAGGCACATTTCAGAAACTCACAAAACCTTAGAGTCCAGAGAGAACCTACAGGTCAACTAGCCAGTGCCCTGATGGATACTCCAAGCTAGGATATCCCCCAACAAGAGGTCACCCATGCTCTGCCTCCTGAATACCTTCAAGGACAAGGGACTTTCTATAGGAGCAGCCACTAGGGTTAAATCTTTTTCCTCGGCCAATGTTCACAAGACTATTGAGTGATTATTGTTAGCCTATCATACAACCAAAGACAGTTGTTGCCCTTCATTCTCAAAGAGTATCAAAATGGCATCATTATACACACACACACACACACACACACACACACACACACACACACACACGTCAAGCTACAATGTGTCCGACTATGGCTTATCAAACCTATAGGAGCTCTGAATGCTCTACCCCAAGTCAGACACAAATAGTCCATATAAATATTTGGGGTGGATTCTCTAAATTTGCATTTCTTTTGAATTACTTCAATTCTTTGCTCGTAGAGCACAGTGCCTTATTGTTAGAGATAGGGACTAGATTTGTGATTTCAAGGAATATCCAGATGAAATATTTTTTCTTTTGATGAGAGGCAACCTTTGAAATATGTAGTTTTAAGAGGATTGCCTAAGGGCAGCTAGGTAGAGCAGTGGATAGAGCACCAGCCTTGTAATCAGGAAGACTCATCTAATAGAGTTGAAATCTGACTCAGGCACTATCTGTGTGATCCTGGGCAAGTCACTTCACCCTGTTTGCCTCAGTTTCCTCATCTACAAAATGACCTGGAGAAGGAAATGGCAAACCAGTCCAGAATCTTTGCCAAGTAAACCCTAAATGGGGTCACAAAGAGTCAGACATGATTGAAAATGGCTACAATAAAGTACTGAGAAGTGATGGATGTGGTGAAACTTGACCCCAAATCTCTGAGGTCTAAACACTATCCACTATAATACAATGTCTCTTACCTAGAAGAGAAAGATACTTAATCAGGCTTTCTACTTTCAGAGAAGAGAAAGTTTAGGTTATTGCTAATATTTGGGATAGAGATTGAGACTAGACCTGTGATTTCATTAGTATAGAGGACCTCTCAGTAGAATTAACTCATAGCATGAACACTCTTAGAGAGTTGCCCCAAAGTTAAGTGACTTGCCCGGGGTCACACAACCGGTATATATCAGAAGACAGACTTCAACTCAGGTCTTCCTGGCCTCAAGACCAACTTTCTATCATTATACAGACTCATCTCTTGATGATATTAACATTTCTGATAGTAGCACTAACAAGTCCTTGTTGAAGTGAATTTGGTTGCTGGTCTCCTCCCACTAACATCTTTCTCCCATGTTTCATCTTGAAGAAAAGGTGATCCCAGGCTCTTATGTGAGCCAAATGCAAGTTCTCACAAGTCCTGCAAAGTAGGAAGACTTTGAGTATAATCCCAGCAAGGGGCTATCTATGCATTTGCTGTCTGAGAACCAGTCTAGCAAAATTCAGAGACGCTCATAAACAGGTATTTAGCAATCAGGTGAGGCATATTTTCCATCCATGGTAACTCATGAAGACCATCTACTTACTCAAGGCACAGGAAGGCTAATGATGGGCCTTGTATAGGGGGTGCCCCATAGAACAGTCCTAGATTCAACCAACTGACATTTAACTGATGGCCACTAATTTATTAGAGACTGCTAATCTAAGGAACTGTACCTGAGCCTGTATGTATGAACTATGCTTGTATTCTGATTCTCAAGGTTAATATATTGTTATTCTTAAGTTGTATTTGACTCTTTGTGTCCTCATTTGGGGTTACTTGGTACCAATCCTGGAGAGGTTTGCCATTTTCTTCTCTAGCTCTATTTTACAGATGAGGAAACTGAGGCAAACAGGGTTAAGTGACTTCCTCAGGGTCATACACCTAGTAAGTGTCTGAGGCTGGATTTGAACTCACAGAGAGTCTTCCTGACACTAGGCCTAGTGCTCTATTCACTGCACCACCTAGCTATAGCCCCTTTTTGTTGGTATACTAAGGTTAGGGCTTGTTCAAACACGATGGAAGGGGCAGTACTTTGTTACCCTGCTATCCTGTTTTTTTCTATGGTGTCTGAAAGGCATGGTGGCAATGTAGATTGAGTGCTGGACTTAAAGTCAGGAACACTTGGTTTCAGATTCCAGCCTTGACACTTGCCGACTGTGTAGCCATGAGCAAGTCAATGGAGGCTTTGCAGACCTGTTTCCTTTATCTGTAATATGGGTATTTTAGTAATATTAGTTCAGTTTTCTCAACTATAAAATGGATCATCAAATACCTCTCAAGGGTGTTGTGAGGATCAAATGAGATGATGTTTGTAAAGCATTTATTACAGTGTCTGGCACACAGTAGGTGGTGTATAAATGCTTATTCCTTCTCTCTCCCCACTTTCAGAGAAATTTTATCAGTGATAGCATTTCTTCCTATAAAAAATCATAATCCTATGTATATATTTGGTTGGGAATTCTGATTTCAGTGTAGGAAACTACAGGTAGATACAGACTAGAGATTTGTTCATTTTTGTCCTTAGGGAATTGGTCAAGACTCTGCCAGAGTCTTGACCAATGGAAGACTTCTGCTAGAAGACTTCCCAATGGCCTGGAGGAGGGTGTTGGAACTCTAGGCTTTTTTAAATAGAGGCTCACTTTACTCACTATACCATGCTTTCTCTCCATAACAGTCTTTACTCTTACAAGTGCCACCTAATTTCCTTTCCTAAAGTAGGAATTGAATAATATAGTTTATCTCCAGAGGCACAATGGAAAGAATTAGATCTGGAGTCAGAGATGGTTGTTGTTTAGTCATTTCAGTCATGTCTGACTCTTCGTGACTGTATTTGGGATTTTCTTGGCAAAGATACTGGAGTGGTCCTGCCATTTCCTTTTGCAGCTCATTTTTACAGAAGAAGCAACTGAGGAAAATGGGATTAAGTGCCTTGCCCAGGATCACACATCTAGTAAGTGTCTGAGGCCCAGTTCAAATCCCAGCCCTGCTCCAGGCATTTTATTTTCATTTATTCATCCATCTACCCATTAATTAATTAACTTTATCTATCTATCTATGAACTTTTATAACAAAAATATTTCCTTTAAAATGTATAATCACAGATATACATATTTTTCTACAATGTGTGAGAAGCATGATCTCACTTCCCTTTTGCACCACCTCATAGTTTGGGGAGGGGAAGGGAGTTAGATTCATAATTTATCTCAGTTCCTATTAAGCAGTGGTGTCAAACCCAAATAGAAGTGGGAGGAGGATAGGGATAGAGGGGGACACTAAATCATGCAGAAAGATTCCTGTAGCCTGAATATTGACTTAATTTTCTAATGTAATATTATCTATGTTTAATTATATCCTTATTTATTTTGTTAAGTATTTTCCAGTTATATTTAATTTGGTTCAATCCTTGCTTAACAGTGTTGCTGGTCACAAGGTTTTCATATAGAGCACAGTCCTGTGGGATTTTTAAAAAATTTAATTAAATTTATTTTTTTGGTTACATTTTAAATTTTGAACTCTCGGGGCCACTAGGTGGCGCAGTGAGTAGAGCGTCGGCCTTGGAGTCAGAAGGCCCTGAGTTCAGATCCGACCTCAGACACTTAATACACACACAAACAAAAACCTAGCCGTGTCACCTTGGGCAAGTTACTTAACCCCAATTGCCCTCCAAAAAGCAATAAATAAACAAATAAACAAACAAACAAACAAATAAATAAATAAATGAATGAATGAATGAATGAATTCTGAACTCTCTACCTTACTCCCCACCCTGCACTAGAGAAGGCCACCATTTGATACACACACACACACACACACACACACACTATAGATAGATATAGATTAGGTAGATAAGTAGATAGATAGATAGATAGATAGATAGATAGATAGACGGATAGATGATTGGAGGGATGGATGGATGGATGGAGGGATGGATAGAGGAGATAGATGATAGATAGGCAGATATAGATAGGCAGATAGATATGTAAAATTATACTATGCATACTTCTATTTATCAATTCTTTCTCTGGAGGTGGATAGCATCTTCTTTCATGGGTACTTTGTAGTTTATTTGAATATTTACAATACTCAGAATAGCTTAGTCCTTCACATTTACTCTTTTAAAAGTATTACTCTTATTCTATACAACATTCTCTTGGTTCTGCTCATTTTATTCTTCATTATTTCATGCAAGTTTTTCCATGTTTTGTTTTGTTTTTTCCTAAGATCAGCCTGCTCATCATTTCTTACAGCACAGTAGTATTCCATCACAATCATATGATACAATTTGTTCAGCCATTCCCCATTTGATTGTGTATCCCCTTAATTTCCAGTTCTTTGCCACCACAAAGAGAGCTGCTATTAATATTTTATAACATATAAATTCTTTTCCATTTTCCCTGATCACCTTGAGAATCAGATCTAATAGTGGTATTGCTGGGTCAAAGGATATATATACAGTTTTATAACTCTTTGGGCATAATTCCAGATTGCTCCCCAATATGGTTGGATCAGTTCACAGTTCATCCAACAGTGAATTAGTGTCCCAATTTATTTCAAATCCCCTCCAACATTTGTCATTTTACCCTTTTACAGTCAATCTGATAGGTATGAGATAATATCTCAAAATTGTTTCAATTTGCATTTCTGTATTCAAGAATGATTTAGAGCATTTTTTATATGACAATATATAGCCTTCATTTCTTCGTCCAAAAAGTGCCTGTCCATATCCTTTGACCATTTATCAATTGGAGAATGACTCATATTCTTATATATTTGACAAAGTTCTCTCTATGGTTGAGATATGAGACCTTTATACAAGAGTGATCCAGTATTTAAAAAAAAAAATAAAACAACCTCTTTGATCCAGAGGTGTTTATCTTTTTTGGGCCCCAGTTTCTGCATGTTTAAAATGATAGGGTTGCATTAGCTGAGTTGAGGTCCTTTCTAACTCTATACGTAGGATACTTCCCTCCATACTCCTTGAAACTTAAAAACTCTCTCAAAAGCAATTCCCTTAAACGCATATAAACAACTGAGTTTTCAAAGGTACCAAGACCCTACAAGACCTTATTTATTTTATTTGGCAGAAAAAAAAGAACCTTGATGGTCTTCAAATGCCAAACCCCATCCTTCCTGAGTGATCTTAGAGACCGATGAAGCTTGCTTACTTTCTGTTTCTCTGAAGGTATTTTGTACAAAACCTCATTTTTCACATGATTGCATATTTTAGGTTAGAATGTTTCTTTTAAGTCTTGTTAAGTGTGTCTGTAATTTACTTCCTGTTGTGGGGTGGTGGTGAGGGTTAGGGGAGTTCCAGCAAGTACATTGGTGACTATTTACAAATCCCAAAGCAGGCCAAGCAACAAGCAAAATTGTGACACTAGTTTTTAAGTCCACCAGCAATCATCTACCCTTAAACTGAAGAAACTGAGTTCAAAACAAACAAACAAACAAAAAAAAACCAAACACAAAGAAACCCAAATAAACCAACTAAAATGTTTCGAAGGATTAACAGCTTCTAAAATAGCTATTCCCTGACTTAACAGATCTCATTACCAGGAATAGGGGAAGACTAAAATTTAGGTGGCAATTAAATTTCATCGTCATCATCATCATCATCATCATCATCATCATCTTCAAATAATATTTATATAGTGCCAACTATATGTCAGCCACTGTGCTAAGGTCTTTACAAGTATTATCTCATTTGATCCTCACAACAACACAAAGTAGGGGCTATTACTATTATTATCCTTACTATATAGATGAAGTGTCTTGAGTCCAGGATCACACAGGTAGCAAGTATCTAAGGCTGGATTTGAAAGCACTAGGGCTCTATATACTGCGTTACCTAATTACCTCTACTTAAAGGCTAATTCTTCACATTGTAACTAGTATTCACAACGTAGCTTCATTCACAATAATAGTGTTATTTCACTATTCCACCCCCAGTACCATTCTTTAGGACAGGGGTTCTTAATCTTTTTGTTTGTGGTATGGACACTTTAGCATTCTGGTGAAGCTTTCCTACCTTCTTCTTTGAATGTTCTAAAATGCATAAAATAAAATGCATGGGAAAACAAAGGAAACTAATTATGTTGAAATAATGTTATCCCAAAACAACTACTACAAGTTCACTATCCCCAGACTAAAAAATGCTGCTCTAGGACATGAGGAAGTAGGGGACAATACTGTATTATAGAAAGCCTTGACTCTTCTGTAAACACTTCATTTCTCTGGGCCTCGGTTTCCTCACTTGTAAACATGACAGGGTTAGACTAAATCTTCAAGGTCCTTTTCTCTCTTATTTCTCATAACTTTTAATTTCCCTTTTCACTCTTAAACTTATAATTTCCTCTACCACCCCCTACTCTCCCTCCCTCTCCTTTTTTTTTTTTGGACAGAAACTTAAAAATGAAGAAAAATGAACAGAAAAGTGAACAGAAAAGAGGCCAACTGGAACTCTGAAATTAAAATAAAGCACCTCTGAAGTATGGGTGTAAGTCAATGGGATAATGTGACTTCACAAAAACTTGATATAGGCAATTTTCCAGACATTTATTTAAAATGACAGATAAAGTATATTTATGTGATCACAAATCATTTTTTAAAAAATCAATTAAAAAACCCATTAGAATCTTTTGCTAATCTGTCAATCTGTGGGGAAATAGGGTAATTTGGGATTTTTTTTTCTTTCTTCCTTTTTTTAAGTTTGTAGAAAAAAAAAATCCCCTTTCAGTTTCTCCTGAAAAAATAACCTCAAGTATTTACTTCCTTCCATATCATATATACACTTTTACCACAGAACTTAGTCTAATATGTCGAGAGGAGATGCAAGAAAAAGCCCAAATGTCAGCCATCTGTAGACCAGAACTGACAGGCTTAGGAGGGGAGATGAAAACCTCTCATTTTGTATAACTAAAAATGGGTCCTTGTATACACCAGAGAGCCGGCTCCATACCACCCAATCAGGAATTCTATAAATATGTAGCCCAGTCACATAAACAGTTTCTTTTCCATTTCTAGATTGCAGTTTATCTTAACAGAGCTGAATCAATTTAGCTTGGGAGAGAAGAGCAGGGGAGAAACAGAAGAGACTGGTTTAAAAGCAACCCCAGAGATAGACAGGCCTGAACTTTTCAAATAGTCTGGAACAGGGCCATGTGGTGGATTTCACTTGAGTATAAGCAACAGGGTAACAACACTCTCCCTTTCTCTTCACCAGAAGGATAAACAATGAGCTTTCTCCAATGTTAGACCTTTCTGGTGGTTTGCAGTTTGGGTCAGTTACAATGGATATTAACAAGGTCAAATACACACAGAATTAGGCTGTACTGTTGTGTCATTTACAAAAATACTAACAAGGTCAAATAGACCAAGTTTGACTGTACCGTTGGGTCAGCTACAATGGATACTAACAAGGTAAAATAGATCGTTAGGCTGAACTGTTAGATCTTACTGGTGTTTTCCAGTTGGGTCAATTACAATTGATATTAATAAGGTAAAATAGACTAAGGCAGGCTGAAAGAATAGTCCCTTCCTACCCTACTCAGTGGTTAATCCAAATGCAAGGAAAGTGGGTCATGAAGATGGGGTGTTGGGGGAAGAAAAGGGAGTGTCAGTTATAGACAGGGTTTTGCTGGTAATGTTTAACAACCAGTACTCAAAAAATTTACACAAGATGTACTTATAAATTTAACCTAAATTAACATTTTCTTTATCACTTTCTTAAAGCAATAAACCAAGCCCTGATCGGTAGCATTTGCTGATCTGGGGTGTAAATGCTTACATTGAAAATTTAACAGTGAGGTATAGGCAGGTTCCAGCATGCCCCTGAATAGCCACCTCTAGGGTCTGATGGTTGCAAAACAGGAAAGTAACTCACAGAAAGCCTCTCTAGTTCATTGTAGATGCATTACTTAAATTTGTTGACTTTTTCATTTTAGAGGGATGGTCTTTACAAACATGTACACATGTATGCACAACTTAAAACAAACAAAAAAATGGCTCTTGTTACCCCTTCCCCATCCCAATCCCCATGCCCATGCTTTATAAGGGTTGGTTGTTGCTCTCTTACTCTTTTTTTTTTTTTAATAGCAGTCAATCAGCTTTCCTTCCCAGTTGCTTAATCACCTCCTTTTCAGCCTTGCCCTTGATAAGACTCTCTTCTGATCTCCAAGCACCTAATGAGTATGCTGGTCTGTTCTGATTCACTGAAGCTACCTACCATGATGGCATTATACTTTGGCATTCTGTGCCTGATTCCAT
This sequence comes from Gymnobelideus leadbeateri, assembly GCA_011680675.1. Taxonomy (NCBI): domain Eukaryota; kingdom Metazoa; phylum Chordata; class Mammalia; order Diprotodontia; family Petauridae; genus Gymnobelideus; species Gymnobelideus leadbeateri. Next base: position 154,341 of record WOXC01006858.1, read on the forward strand.
AAGGAAAAATCAGCTTGAGAGGGATGTGGGTGACTTGGGGGTGCCTTTCAGTTTTTCACAGGGTAATAATACTGGATTTATTTTAAGGCAGTAGTTCTTAGATTGGTTTAGGCCCCAGCTTGCTCAGCAGAAGTAGATGCCCTGCCCATTAGATTAGTCTCTAAGATGCTCACCTGATGGGCTAATGAGGAAGAAATAATGGGTTTTCACCTCCTCTACAAAGCCTGTCAGATCTGGCCTATAGATGGCTTTTTTAGATTTTCTTGTATCTGTTTTAGCTCTTCTCTTGTATCTGTTCTTCCTATTTCTGTTTCCTAGCTCAAAAGACAACCTACCCAAGATGTCTATGGACAATAGGACTACTTTGGGTGAGTATTCAGTAAAGAACACAATAAATAATTTAATAGATGAAGAGTAGGGGTAAGAAATGACCATCATATTACCAAATTCATAAAATATCAACCTTTTGGACCAGCAGAATGCCCTGGTCAAAGAAAAGAATTCTGAGAACTACATTTCGAGAATAACTTTTATGAAGTGACACTTTCTGGTCACTCTGAAACCATGTCCCACCATGAATGTATACATCTTTATAGACAGTCTTTCCCAGTAGACTATAACATCCTTGAGCGCAGGAACAGCTCTGCTTTTTCATATTTGTAACCCCATCATTTAGCACATTGCCTGACAAATGGAAGGCATTTAATAAACCCTTTATCATCTATTCATGCACATATAAAAGTTGCTGCCCATATTTAAAAAGATTGTTTTCTCTTTTATTTAAGTATTATTTTATTTACATTATTGTAACTTAATGCTGCCCCCAAAAGTTTTTTTTCTTAATAAAAAATTAATGAACAAAATCTATTTTCTCTCATACCTTCCCCATTGGAAAAAAAGAAAGAAAAATAAGGCTTTTGTAAGAAATATGCATAGTCAAACAAAACCAACCTGTACATTGGCCATATCCAAAATTTTATATATTTTTATATTTATGTTTATTTATACTTATAGACATATTATTATTATTTATATATGTAATGTGTATTAATATATTATGTTACATAATCGAATTCTAATATAATATTATCATGCTGACATTAATATAATATGTGCATATGATATATTGTATATTTAATATATATTTAAATTTCATTCCAAATGCTTAATTCATCACCTTCTTGTCAGTAAGTAGGTTGCCTACTTTGTCATTGATCCTCTGGAGTCATGGTTGCCCATTCCATTGGTCAGAATTCTTAAGTCTTACCAAATTGAAAAATCTTGTTTGGTTACAAAGAAGTAAAATTAAGCAAAACAAATGAACACACTGAGCAGATCTAATAGCATATGCCTCATCTCTCATGCATATTTCACCACCTTCTTCCTGAAAAGATGAGAGGGATGTTTTTTGATCAGAATTCTCATCCTCTATTTTTCTTTTTAAATTTTTTTTGGAGGGCAGTTGGGGTTAAGAGACTTGCCCAAGGTCACACAGCTAGTTTTTGTGTTAAGCTTCTGAGGCCGGATTTGAACTCAGGTCCTCCTGACTCCAGGGCCAGTGCTCTACTCACTGCACCACCTAGCCACCCTTCATCCTCTATTTTTAAATTAAATTTTATATATTTATTTTTATAAACTATTTAATACATATCATCTACTTAACCACATGTACTGGACTTGGCATCAGAGGAAAGGAATTCAAATCCCAAGGCTGCTACTTAATGTCTTTGAGAACTTGAATAAGTAATCCCATCTCTGGCCCCCAGTTCCTTCTTTATAAAAGAGAAGGTTTGGAGTAGGTGCCTTCTAAAGTGTCTTACACTTCTAAATCTATGGTTCTATGTTATTTTGTGATTGCAGGGCCTCAAAGGTCTCTTCCAGCTCTAAACTGATGAACCATAGAATGAAATAATGTAAAAGGGATGGGGAAAAAAAAATCTCTATTTTTACCCATAATGGGAAATCCAAGCAACTGTCATTTCATGTTGAATGGTAGCTTGAGTTAGCTACACAATTTTTTTTTTCATAGGAATACATAGACTACATCATAGGATCGTAGCTCACATTGTTTCATTTTATAAAGTGAGGAAACTGAGGTCTAGAGGGTTTAAATGACTTTTATGAACAGAAAACTGAGACCCAGAGAATTAAGTGATTTACCCAGGGTCATGGAAACAACCAGCAGCCCTCTTTGAATGCTTGCCTCCAAATCAATTGGTTTCTTCACTGTACAATTAGATACACTAACATAGAATTGCTATGTCACATATTAGTTTCAGATTTTCAAAATTTCACCCCATCTTCACTTATCCGGCCCATCAATTTTCCAATTTTATTTCAAAGCAAAATTGTATCTATACAAGTCCCATTTTTTTGGCAACGTAAATGACAATATACATGCACACAGCCTTGATGCCAATGGTCTGTAGCAAAATTTAACAAGAAAATTGTATGTTACTTCTTGGAGACCATCTGCAGAAGATGAAAATATATTTTTCCAATATCTAGATACACAACAGCTTTCTCCAGAGACAGAAAGTTTTTCACTTGGGGTAAGTATTACAAACGGCATTGAGGGCAAGGGGGAGGAAAATATTGAGATATAGTTTCATGGTGGGGGAAAGGAGGTAGTGGAGGGGGAGACAACCTAGGAAACTGGTTCATGGCCATCGCTCAGGAACAGTGGTAGGGGAAATAAATAGAGTATAGGTGGGGGAGAAATCTATTCTAGTTCTATTTCTATAGTGTGGGGAAAGTACTTTATTATTTATTAATATTATTTGAACTTAGCTTTATGTGGCTAGAAGGTGTCTATCCCAAAACTGTAGGTAATACTGACCCCAGAGACCCTTCAGGGAAGCTGAAGTGCTTGTTTTGAGTTTACCTAGGACTTGGGTCCATCCAAAAAGTTTGTATTTTGGGTTCCCCAACAGTATGTTTTGGCTATGTCAAAATTTTATTGAGTGTTTATTCTTAACTGCTATCTCAAGTATCGCTACCTGAAAACTTCCCTTTTCTAGAAATTGTCTGTGTGCTGGCCACCTATTTGCTTGTTCTTAGACCCTTGTTTAAACTCTATATAATGTAAATCTCACAGAAACTGGAGGAGGGAGCTGCATCTTTTCACTACTCTTTCCTCTGCTGAACTGACAACTTTCTTTTTCTAAAACCTTTTTAGTTTTCAGGTTTGTTCTTGACTGACAATAGTCTGTTAGTCCATTACCATTTAATAAACACCTCCTATGTTCCAGGATATGTGGACAAACATGATAAGTAGATAATACAGCTCATATGATTCCCATTTTTCTTGGGCTCTTGAAAACTAAGTGACTTGCCCAATCAGTCAGCAAGCATTTATTAAGTGACTACTATATACCAGTCACTGTGCTAAGGGCTGGGGATACGAAAAAGGGGGAAAAGACTCTTGTTGTTTTCAGGGAGCTCACAGTCTAATGTGGGGGACAACATGCAAACAACTCTGTATTTATTAATAAGATACCCACAGGATAAATTAAAGATAATCATCAAAGGGAAGACAGTAACATTAAAGATATGGGGGAAAGTTTTTTGCAAAAAGAAGGATTTATAAAAGTTATTTTATAACAAAGTTATTTATACAACCCAAAAACTGAAGGAAACCAAGAAAGCCAGGTGAGAGAGAGATGAAGAAGGGAGGGAGTTTCAGGTATGGGAAGGACAGCCTGTAAAAATGACTGGAATAGAGAGATGGAGTGTCTTTTGAGAGGAAAATGACTATCCACGGAATCACTCTGTGGGTGTTTTCAACACTCCCTCTCAGGTTAGCCCCTTGGGAAAAAAGTCCTTGTGGCTTCACCCTAGTTATGGCTCTGATTGGACATACCTTAACATGACCTCAGTAGATGTCAGTCAGTTATGTCTGTCACAAATAGAGAGTAACAGAACTGAAAACTTGCCAGTCTTTTAAGTATTTTTTCAACCAATTTCTTTTAAAAAGAGATGCTGTCAATAGCATAGTGGTCAAAATATGTCACATGATCATGTCTTCCTTCATCACTTGTTTTTTGGTTTTTGTTTTTTGCCCAAATATCAAAGGTCTTTCAAGTTTTTCAGAACAACATAGAATTCTTGGAGATTCTTAATGGACTTTACTTTGGCTATGCAGCATGGTAGGGTGAAAAGTAGGATGGATTAGTACTCAGAAGACCTGGTTTCAGATCCTATGTGACCTTGGACAAATCACTAAACCTCTCTATGCCACATTTTATTTGTTTGGTTGTTGTCCTTCATTCTCCCAGAGGACCAAAATGACATCACTGTTAGAATCAACACTGTGGCTGACTGTGACTGATCAGACCAATATAAGCTTGGAATGTTCTTCCACAGGTCAGGCACAAATAGTCCATGTGAACATTTGGGGTGGATTCTCTGAATTTACATATCTTATGTTTCTTTTGAGCTACTTCAATTATTTATTTATAAAATGAAGGGATTGGGCCAGATGGTTTTTAAGGTCTCTTTAGGTTTTTAATCTCTATAGTAGAAATCCTTTTCATTTTTTAATAATTTGCCTCTTGGCAAATTTTGACCCCTTTTAACCAATAACTTCAGTTACACCTGTACCTTCTTCTTATCCTTTCTTTGGTGGCCCTTGTGAATATAATTGGTATTTAATCTATTTAGTATACAAGGATTGGAGATCCCATTTCAGTCTGACTGAATCTCAGATTCTTTACCAGGAACATGGGGAAAATAATGTTTGCATTGCCTCCCACAAAACCAGAATCTGTTCCCCAAGAGTTCTGTAAAGCAGTGGTATTGGACCAAATGACTTCTGAGGGTCCATCTAGGTCTAGATCAGGTTGCCTATGATGTCTTAAAGAACACTGGAGAGGGATAAGGTAACCTATTATAAAGGTGATGGTCACCAAGGCACCAACACATTTTGATGGGATGGAGAAATCAAGATCTTGGCAGAAATGGGTATTCAAGTCTGAGGACATATTTTGCAATGAATAAGCTAATCAGTCATCAAATGTTGACTAAATCTTTTCAATGGGCCAAGTCCTAGGGATACAAAGAAAAAGCAGAAATAGTCCCTATCCTCAAAGATCATTCCCAGCACCTCCCATTTCCTCTCTTTTGAAGACCATTTGTGACTAAGGCTAATGTTCTATTTATCCCTTCTAGCCACTGTTGTCCCCCATCTTCCTTTGTTTTGTTCCTCTTCACATGTGTATATAAAAATCATAAAATCATAACTCTAGGGCTGGAAGGGACCACAGGGACCGTCTAATTCAGCCCCCTCATTTTAAAGATGAAGAATCCAAGTTCAAGGGAAGACTTGTCCAAGGTCACACTTAAAATGGCAGCTCTGTTGGAAGGAGCCTGAGAAGCCACAGAGTCCAAACCCTTCATTTTAGATGAGGAAACTCTCAAGTGTCTTGAAAAGTAAAAGAGAGAAGGAGATAATGTCACTTGACCAAGAAGTCATTAAAGAGGTGAGATTCGATCTCAGTTTTTTCATCTCCAGAGTCAGTGCTTACCCTAAAATAGAAACTCGTTGAGGGCAAGACGGGCTTCATTTTTGTCTCTGCATCCACAATGACTAGCACTTAATCAGTGATTGATGACTATCCAATGATTGTTGAATCAGTGATTATTGGCCATTGTCCCTTGTCTCTGAGTTTTTCATTTAAGGCTTTATATCTCCACTTGGTCTACTTTTTTGCATATCACTCACTGGCTTTAGGTTAAAAATCCTAGTTGCTGAGGAAACTGGGACAGAGACCTATGCCTTGTTTGGCTGGTGGAACCAGTTTCTTTATTTTGTGGACCCCATATGTGCCTTTCTTTTCTGTCCTGCTTGAAATAAACTGTTAGAATCTTTCTTCAATAATTCAGCAGAAAAATGAGTCCAAGGCTATGGGGGAAAGCTAGGTCTGTGAAGTTACGTTACATGATAATGATGAAATGCAGATTTCCCATTAACAGGCAAAATCCTTCATTTCCAAAGTTTGAATAGGACAGTTTTTAGACAAAATTACTTCCAGTTAAATATAGGTTGCTGAACAATTCCAACTCTAAGAATACTTTTTGGCTTCTAGCCCAGAGCATTTTAATTTGATGGTGAATTTGGTTAATTTTAAACTCATGCTAAGCTCTTGTGTTTCCGTATTTTGCTTTTTAGAGACAAACACATGTTTATTGCTCTGTTGCCCTCATTAATGAAATTTTCCTTCTTTAAATCATTTTATTTGGGAGGTTTTGTTACATAACGATAATAAAAGATAGAACTTGCATTTGGAAGAGCTGAATTTTCATCTTGGATTTGCACAAATAGCTGTGTGACCTTGGGCAAGTAATCTGACTTCCCAGGCCTTCAATTTTCTTATTAATAAAATGAGATTGTTGAATAAGATGGTTCCTAAGGTCCTTTCGGCTCCAGCTTTCAATGTGTCTATGAATTTGTAAAGTAGAGTAATAAAACCTGACTAGTCCATCTCACAGGGTTGTTGGGAGGCTGAAATGAGATAATTATTCCATCAAAAAGCATTTATTAAGTGTGCACTATGTCAGGTACTAGAGATAGAGACACTGAATCAGTGGGAAAGCATGTTGAGAACTGGACAGAGGTGTCAAACACACAGGCCCTCAGACTGGCAGGAGTGTAGGACCCCTTCCCTGACCCAGATTAAAATATAGTTTCGATCTGATTTTAATGTGTTGATATATATTTTTAAAAGAATTATACAAATATGTCATTTTCTAAATCAATGCTTTGCCCACAGGGTTTTATGCACCATTTTTATGGTCCCTGTTTCTTATGAGTTTGATGCTACTCTGTAGATTCCCATGCAAATATAAACAATATCATCAGCATCATGCTGCCAGCATCCTAGATTTAGGTCTAGAGGGGATCTCAGAGGTCATCTAGTCTAATCTTTTCCTTTAAAAATTAAAAAAAATTTTTTTCAATGAAAAAAAAAATGCACATTCTGTCTCCTTCAGTCCCCACCCCCAATGAAAAAGAAGGACAAAACCCAAATAAATCTAGTAAAAATTCATTGCTTGGCCATGTTTGTTCTGATCCCTGAGTCCATTGCCTTTCTCTGTCAAGTGGTGAGAAACATGTTTAAACATGAAGCCTCTGGAAGTTTGGTTGGTCATTTCATTGACTAGAATTCATAAGTCTTTCAGAATTGCTTGTCTAAAATGTTATCATGATGGATGAATGGAAGGAAAGAAGGAAGGAAGGAAGGAAGGAAGGGAAGGAGAAAGGGAGAGATGAAGGGAGGGAAGGAAGGAGGAAGGAAGGGAGATACTAGTTAACCTAACGTATGTATAGTGCTTTGCAAACCTTAGGGATCTATATAAATGCTATTATTATTATTATCCTTAATATTAAATCACATGGTTACATAGTTTTACTTTCTTATGAATCAATTGTGTTTTCTTCCCTCTTATTTTCAACATCATCCCTTTCTCTTATTTCAAACTATTTGGAAAAAATAGAAAACCCTTAATATACTTAGCTCCCTTCAAAACTCAGTCCAGGCCCTACCTTCTACAAGAAGCTTTTGATATTAGTGCGCTCTCTCTCTCTCTCTCTCTCTCTCTCTCTCTCTCTCTCTCTCTCTCTCTCTCTCCCCACCCCTTTCCCATTCACTCTCCCTCCCTCCTACCCCCCACCTCTCTTCTCTATTTCTAATTTTTTTCTCATGGGACCTCAGTTTCCTCAACTGTAAAACGAAAGGGAATTGGACTAGGTGTCCCCTTCAAATTCTAAATGAAGAAGCCTATGATATATAAAATGGGTTTATCTGTAGCTAGTACGTGTCAAGATGGGACTTGAACATGGCTCGTCCTGGTTTTGAGGCTAACTTTATCCATGACTTCCAAGTACAAGAGGACCTTAAAGGGACATACAGATGCCAGCTATTATTAATCCTGATAGACAGTGCAACCTTGTGGATGGCAGGCTAGTCCTCTAGTCAAAAAGACTTAGATTCAAGTCTTGCCTTAGAAATCTGACTGGGTGACTCTGGGTAAGTCACTTCACTTGTCTAGGCCTCAGTCTTCTCATTTATAAAATGAGGAAATTCTATTGGATGACCTCTGAGGTTCCTTCTATATGTGCCAGGTATAGAAAAGTTGTTGATCTGTCTGGGTGAAGGATGATCCGGGTATGATTGACCCCATGGGGGTCAAAGACTTTTCATACTGGAAGTCTCCCTCCCCACTCCTCTCTCCCACTCCCCAATGAAATCCCAGATCTGGACAAAAACCAAATTTTTGCTTCCTTTGTTAGTCCACCTGGATCAGTTTACCTCAAAAAACAATAAGCCTACTGGTTTGATATAAATGCACACACAGGAATTTTGAGTCTGTTCTTTGGCTTCAGAAAGGGTGAAGACAGAATCTTCCCACTCCTTTTAGGTTTCTAGTAGCAGCTGCACCAGCTTCGTCCTAGTTGTCCTTGTGGTAAATAAATCAGCAGGGGTGCATAATCCTGCTTTGTAACCTCCCACAAATCTCATGGATGTGCAGAACTCATCAGCACGGGGTGTGTGAGCTGATTATTGGAAAGAGAGGCCCGTTCACTCACTCTCTCTGGTAATTCAGACCAGATGAAAGGCTTGCCTTTAACAGGGATGGGGTGCTACCTGTGGGTCACCTTCAGCAGGGCTGCCTATGCCCGGGCAATTGCATCCGCAGCCTTTTAGAATCCTGAAGAACCATGACAAAGGGGCTTGGCTACCTGAAACTCTAACCTGATCTGTTACGTGATTGTGCTGCTTGGTCCCTTTTGCTTTCCCCCACCTTAAAAAAAAAAAAAAACCCACCTAAAATGTGCATTTGGAATGTAATGCAATACAGGCTGGATAGTTAATACTGGAGACATTGAAATGAAAGCCTACTTACTGCTCCCCATACAAAATATCTCATCTCTTGTCTGTGCTTTTGCAAATGCTGTCCCTCATGCTTTAAAAGCTTTTCTTGTTCACCCTTGCTTCTTGGAATACTAAGCTTCATTCAAAGCTCAGAACAATCCCATCTAGGTTCCTCAGTTGGAGTCACCTTCATCATCTCCTCTCTAGGAATTTAGGGATATTTTGCATTTAACTATTTATGTGCATGTTTGTCTCCCGCAGAATATTAGCTTCTTGAAGGCAGAGGCTGTTAGCTCATAGAACAATACTTGGCATATAGTAGGTATTTAATAAATGCTTGTTGGATTTAATTTTTTTTAGGAGAGAGGAAAGAAAGGTGGAAGGAAGGAAGACAAGGAAAGAAAAGAGAAAAGAAGAAAGGTAAGGAAGGGAAGTAGGGAGGAAGGAAGGAGAGTAGGGAGGGAGGGAATGGAGAAAGGAAGGGAAGGGAGGGAAGGGAGGGAGGGAAGGAGGAAGGAAAGAAAGGAAAGAGAGAAGGGAGAGAGGGAGGAAGAAAGGAAAGAAGGGAGGGAGGGGAAAGCAGCAAGGGAAGAGGGAAGGAGGAAGTAAGAGAGGGAGGGAGGATGGAAAGCAGGAAGGAAGGAAAGGAGGCAGAGAAGGGGAGAAGAAGGTAAAGAAGGAAGAAAGGAAGGAAGGAAATGAGGACAAAAGTATTTTCTTTACTTGTTTGATATTATTTCATTCATTTAGTTCTTCCTTATAAAAGACTCAGAGATTGAGATAATCATTTGCCCCTTGTTTTGTATCTGTATTTGATTTTTATTATTGTTGACAGTTATTCAAGTTTAGGTATGATTTATATCTATACATATCTACTATGCACACAGGTATGCATGTATACACATGTGTGTTTGTATGTGTGTGTGTAACCACAAAGTCCTTTCTCAAATTGGAAACCTTTCAGTTGTTTGGGGATGGGGGTGTGGGTGGGGACTGGAAGGGAGGCCCAAGTTGGTAGGAGGCAGTCACACCATTTAGCCCTAAAGATTAAGTTGGTAATAAATAGCTAAGGCACCATAGTCACTCTGACCCTGCTACAGAAGACTGTCTTCCTCAGGTCTGAGCATGTCTCAGGGAGCCGGTGTCAGTTTCCCACTCAGAGATTAGTCTGGTAGGAGTCAGCATGTCTGGTTACCAGGGACAAGAGCCGTCCTTGACCCCCACCATTCCATGGGCTCATTGCAGCTGAAACTGCTCTCTGAGAGATCCCAGAGCCAGGTCAGCATGAGGAAGGGAAACCTTGAGCTTCTTAATTATCCCCAAACAGCAGATGTTTGTACAGTAATAGGAAAATATCATTTACTTTATCCAGTGATGTCAGCTTGTTATGTGGGTTTGGACATTTCGCTGGCAGACACAATACCTAGTGAGACTGGTACACTAGAACCTTTCCCATTGTCTTAAAACATAAAAAACTAAAGTTATACCAAAATATCAACTAGATTTTTTTTTTGGAGGAAAGATGGTCTCAGCCTATAACTTAAAGTTTGAGACCTGCCTGGGATGCTGACAGGTTAGGTGAGATCTGGGCTAGGCAAACTATTTGACTTCTCTGGGCCTCAATTTTATCATTTGCAAATTTCAGTTGAACTTAATGGCTTCCAAAGTCCCCTTCTGACTCTAAATCTATAATCCTTTAATGGCAGACCCAAATTGCAAATATAGAGCCTTTTCTAGGGCATCATGTATACATTGGTATAACGAGGCAGTGTGGTATCATTGTTAGAAAGCTGGACCTGGGGTTTGAAAGGCATGAGTTTTTATATCCTATTTTCATATCCTAGCTGCATTACATTGGGAAAGTCAGTTTCCTCATCTATAAAATGGGTATAACTGTAGGACCTACCTAACGGGGGTGTTGTAAGTCTCCAAGGAGATTATTAGCTCATAGATTTTGAGATGGGCTGGATCTTTGAGGCCATCTAATTCAACCCTCTCATATTACAGTTGAGGAAACTGAGGTTTAGAAAGCTTAAGTACCCCTCCCAGACAGGAAGAGCCAAATCCAGACTTTTTTTCACCATAACATGATGTATGTAAAGTGGTTTGCAAACCTTACTATAAAAATTTAGTTATTGTTGTCATTACATTGTTATTATTATTAAATTTAGTTACTATTGTTATTATTGAGGTTGTTATTTTGTGCTGGTAACAGAAATGAAACCTACTTCTTTCTGACTAGGAGGCTGGTCTTCTTTCTATCTACTACATCTTGTTGTCTCAACTGGAATAACTTGGCTTAATTAAGAGGATGAATAAATAACTTGTTGTTTGTGACTTCCTTCCATGTTTGGGGATCGTAACCTCTTTCCATCCATTCTGCTAAATAGGAATCCACAGAGCCCACCTAGAGGGAAATGATCCTTGAAGAGTCAGTCCAGTCTCCTCCAGTGGTGTTGGCTTGTTGGAGTAATCTGACCTTTCCCTCTGTGGCCCACGTGCAAGAGTGTTTACCAATACCAATGTTACCAGGATGGTAAATACTCTGAACAAATAATGAAGAAATCAATGTAAATAGATAGAACCAACCCCCATAGTTCAGGAAAGATAGACTAACTTTCTCTCATCCCACTTCTCCTACCCCCCAACATACACACAAGGCAGGCTGACATACCAAGTATGTTCTAAATTTATAGCCAAATTACGGGCAGCTGGTGCATACAACCAGTGAAGTAAATTGTTTTCCATAAGTCATGTTTGTAATTTGCACTGTAAAAGTAAATGCTAAAACTGTAATTTTTAATGATAAATAGCAGAGGAAAACATTCAATTTAGAGACAACAGCAACAGCAACAAAAACCAGTTCCTAACCCCCCAAACCAAGATGTGCTTGCAATCTAAATTTGGCTATCTCTTGCGGAACTCACTTTCCTCTGCTTCCTCCAAATTCATGTGAAGTTGTGATATTTAGGATGATTAAAACCTATTTGCAAAGGGGAGATTCTAGAGATGCTTAGAAACTGGTATGGCATCAAGATGTTGGTTTTTTTTTTGTTTTGTTTTTAATTGAATAGGCTCTAAATTTTAGCAAGAATTCCATTGACCACATGTCCACTTAATGATTATTTAGAAACAGGCAAGACCCTACCAGCCACTAGTAACTCTGTATTAATAGCACAATTCAAAGAGTAGCCCAGGCTTCAGATTGCAAATTGCCTGGAAGAGTTTGATTCTAGAAGCAATATATAGCCTCATATTTCCTTTAACATGAAGTCTCTGTTTTCATTCTGGCGTGACTTGAGGCTCTCCCCAGATCAGGATCGGCCCCACAGTCAAAGTTCTTGGTGCTTCCTCGTGGCAACCCCAGTTATGACAATTATTGTCTTTCCATTTGGCTCTTCTTTCGACTGGAAATTTTCTTTCTTCTTCCCCATCCCTTCTTAGAAGAGCAATTTCCTTTATGAAATCCTTTTACTTCTCCCTATTATGACTATATCACATTTAAATCAAAATAGTCTATTTCATTTTTTTCCCTCAGCAAATCTAAAAAAGTAAAATATTTTCCCAGAAGGTGGGTGATGGGGAAGATGATTTCATGGCTATAAAGAAGATTTCTCCTTTCCCTCCCAATTTTTAGTTTTTCTCAATAATTTTTTCCAAGGTCTATCCTGATGGTCAGGATAACAAGCCAAGTCACAGTTACCTAAACAGATGGCTATGATTCACAGCCTCTTTTGATTTCATGTCACTGACCTCATCAATTTGGCCACTTAGAGATGGACTAATGGTGGGACCCACCAGTTACAGACATGCTCAAAGACTCAGATTGAAATTCAGATCGGCTTGAAGATTCAGAATTATTTTGATATTGGATATTTTCATAGGAACCCTGATGAAAAAGTCTTCTATAGAAATACTTTGACCTTTGAAATATTACATGATATCAATTCAGATTATTTTAAATGTCCTTGTTTTGTTTGTTTTTTTAAACTGCCAGATGAGAATGTTGGATGCAATTGACCTCCACTTTAGAGTCTATTTCAGCAAGAAAACAATCATTACAGTCTTCATATACCTTTCCAGGGTGGACAGCTGAGCTTGGTCAGCCTTGAATAGTTTATCAGTGTCTTTTATATCTATTGTTGGTTTTTTTCCCCTCTGCATTCTAAGGAGGTCAATATGTACATTCAACCTTTGGGATACCTTTTCTACAAAAGTTTATTTTAGAACTTTTTTTTTAAGGTGGAGAAGATGGGGCCAATTTTGGTAATCTTTAGCCTGTTTATGAGCAATCCCCACATAAAAAAACAGGCCCCCAATGTGAGAGAGAACAAAGCAAATGTACATCAGCTCCCACCCTTCTTAACATTTTCTCACATGTAATCTTGTTTTTCTTCTTTGAGATACAAGCTGTTTCACAGTATGGCAAGCATCCAGATGAAACTGCAAAATTCAGTCAATTATCCAAACACTGTGTGTCTGAATATATTAACATTCAAATTGAAGTGAAAATCTTTAGGAAATGTCCAGATTTTTGAATTGCCCACTTTAGAGAGGTCACTTAGAACTGCTCTCAGAAGCAAGAAAAAAAGTAAATTTTGTCATATTTTCTCTTGAAAAAGAGAGATCAGACATATATTGAAAATGTATCATAGGGAAAAAGGCAGCAGTGGGAAAACACATGTACACACATGGATGCATCCAAGCACATATGCAAAATCAAACAGCCCAGTATTCTCTTTTTCCATTTTCTTTGGATTATGGCTTTCTTGAAAGTGGCCTGCATCCCCTTAGGAAGATCATCCAACCCACAGCTTGAGAAATAGGACTTTTTGTAGCTCTGAGCTATGGGAATGAAACAAGATCATTGCCAGGATGTTTATATGGCCAGAGTCTTTGGTTAGTGAAATAAAATCAGTAAAATAAAGCAGGGACAATTATAAAAAAAATAACTGTATTAAGTGTCATTCTTAAGAGGCTCTAGTCCTTGGTCATGGCAGTAGTTTTCAGGGGTTGGAAGGAGCAGGAGGAAGGAGATACTGCTATGATAACTGACAGCTGGGCAATATAGTTGGAGGCAACAGTTCTGTCAGATGGTGTTGAAAAAGACCTTAGCATTTTAGACATATACACATCAATACATGCCTGCACATTTGTGCAGAAATAGCAGAAAGAATGGGTGATTCAGCCCTGGACTTTAAGTCAAGATGATGAGTTCAGATCCTACCTCTGAAACATATTAGTTATTTAATCCTGGGTAAATTACTTAAAATTGATTGTCTTAGTCTTATCAACTGAGTCATAGATGGTCTACATCTGTTTCAATGGAAAGAGTTCCCACAATAGGGGTTTCCCACATTGAAATCAAAGGTCTTTCATGAATTTTAGCACATATGTGAATATAGTATGATCACTCATTTATTAGAGAGAAAATAAAAATGAGAGAAAAAGATTTGATATACATTGAAACAATTCAATTTAGACTTACTCAAGTTATGAGGAATAGAAAACGGGCAATAAAGAGAAGAAAGGACATTGGAACAGATTATAATTTTATGCAGAAATTAAATTGATATAAATTGATTTCCATAACAAGGAGAACCAAAGAAATTAATGAACTCCTTAATCAGCAAAATCAGCAAATACTTGACTTACTTGCCAAGTGGATAGAAATGGCAGCCAAATTCAGCATCAGTTTAGATTATAAACTCATTTATGAAATCTTTTTTTAAATTAATTTATTAGTTTAGTTTCAGTTAACAAAATTCAATTCCATAGTTCCTTGATTTTCAAATTTCCTTTACTTCCTTCCCCCCACCCCCCATGACAGCATATAGTCCAGTATAGGATCTGCAAATACATTCATATTAGACATTATTCCAATTACAAAGGCGTATTGTACTAGGTGGGATGAAAGATGGTAAAGAAGAAATAAAACCAAACAATGAAAAGAAAAAGATCATTTAGTTTGCTTCCATCAGGATTCAGGCTCAGTTCTTTCTAGTTATATCTCTGGATGGCGTCATTTATGAAATCTTAAAGAGGAATATGGTGGAAGATTATGAGCAGTGTCATCTCACAAAGCAGAATGAAACAGAGGAGAGTAAAGCTAGTTAAAGAAAGGTTTAACGGGCGCTTGACCTAAGCCATTTCAAGAGCATTTGTGGATGAAAATGGAAAGATAATAAACAGAAAATAAAATGTAAAAGATGTGCAAGGATTTTCATAGACTATTGTCATCATCAAAGACAATAAATCCCTATGCTTTAACTCTCATGTTACCAAAAAGGCTAAAAAATGTTTCTGTTCTGTGTTTATAGACAGTAGAAATGGAACTAAAGAGAAAGACATGAAGAGCAGCTGGATTAGCTGGTACATATAGAGGAGAGTGCTGCTGAAGACAATGTAGTTATTGGAGCACTAATGGAAAAGTTTGTAAATTATTTGAAGAGGGGAAAGATGCTAACAACATTGAAAAAAGTTGAACCTTATTAATAAAAATAAAAAACAAAGCCACAAAGAGAACATTAACAACTGTTGTTCATTTATTTCAGTCATTTTGAATCATTCAGTCATTATTCAGTCATGTCTGACTCTCTGTGACCTCATTTGGGGTTTTCTTGGCAAAGATAACTGGAGTGGTTTGTCATTTCCTTCCCCTTTTCATTTTGCAGATGAGGAAACTGAGGCAAACAGGGTGAAGTGACTTGCCCAGGATCATGCAGCTGGTAAGTATCTGATACTGGATTTGAACTCATGATTTTTTCCTGATTCTAAGCACAGTGCTCTATGCACTGCACCAGCATCAAAAACTATTAACCTGTAAATCTATATTTTTCTCAATACAACACATCAACGCATGGGTCAAGGACTTCCTTGATGACAATATTTCCAGTAAAACTTTCCCAAGTAACATTCCACAATGGACCACATCTTTACTATCACGTAAATGACTGAAAGAGAATGTGTAACGAACAAGATCTGTCAGTCAACAAACATTTATAAAGTGCCTTCTATGTGCCAGATATTATTCTGGGGGCTAGGGATGACAAAAAATTCTAATCTCAAGGAACTTACACTCTGTCTATAGGATTCTAATGTTATTATTTGTTGATAATGAAAAAAGCCCTATTTGATTGGTAGAGCAAAATGACATCATGAAAACTGGTACAATAAAGGGTCTCCCAGCCATACTTTAAAATTATTCAATATTCATTGAAAAAATATAACAGCAGAGATAATAATATTAAATAACCTTCTGATAATAAGTATCATGCAAGATGTAAGATAAGGAGATAGAGAAATGATCACTAGAGATGTTTGCTTTTGTGTTGAATAAGATCCAGCACAGAGTAGAAATTGAAGAGGAAGTCCCTGTGCATGGTAAGGAGGGCTGTATCCATTGGATAGGCGTGGATGAATTTTTATCTCCATCGTTAGAGGAAACATCCAAAATAATGGGACCATTGTTTTGAGACCAAATGGGACCAAAACAATGTATAACCTTGGGCAAGTTATTTAACTGCAGTCTGCCTCAGTTTCCTCCACTGTAAAGTGGGGATAATCAAAGCACCTCCTCCCAGGGTTGTTATAAGGATCGAATAAAATATTCTTAAAACACTTAGCACAGTGCCCAGCACACAGTAGGCATTATATAAATGCTTATTAACCTTCCCCCATTGTCAAAGTAAAGCAAATGATACCCTTATTCATAAAATCATAAAACCACAGAATTTTAGAACTGGAAGGAAACCTAGATATTATCTAATTAAATACTCTCACCTGTAAAAAATAGGTATTTTATAACTAATTTACCCTTCAAGTCTGCCAATGGTATTTATTTTAGCCTGACTTCACTTTTATAAAGTACTTCAGGGGGAGGGGGCAGTCACATAAAGTGGTTTTTCCCAGGTCTCATATCTAGTGATGGCATTAAGTTTAATGTATATTATGAAATCCTACACATCAGACATAACTCCTCTATTTGCTAATCCCCAAAGTGTCTGACCTCTATGCTTGGAATATTTCCATCTTTATCTCTGTAGATAGATGAATAGATAAAGAGAGAGAGATGGATGGATGGATGGATGGATGGATAGATAGATGGATGGATGGATGGGTGTATGGATAGATAATTGAATAGATAGATTAACAGATAGTTGGGTAGATAGACAGGTTGATAGTTGGATTGATGGATGGATGGATGCATACATACATACATACATACACAATACACATATATATATATAGGGCATTTATTAACTGTGAATTGAAGCCAAGAACTCCAGAAAAGTAAAGTTGATTTGAGAAATTAACCACTGCTTTGACAAAGTGATTTGGATGTCTCGTCCATCGCTTAAAGCAATGGTGTCAAGCTCAAACAGAAATGGTACCAATAACCCATATGTAAAGATCTATTGGCTTAGAAAACTATATATTAACATTATCTACTATCTAATGTATTTTATTTTTAAAAATATTTTCCAATTACTTTTTAATCTAGTTTGGGCCACATTCAGGAGTGTTGCAGGCCATGTTTGACACATCTAGCTTAAATAATAAGAATGAAGGGCCCCTGATCAGTAATAGCATATCTTTAGAATGGAGGACCCAGTGAGAGCAAGTAAAAATATAGTCACCTGGAATCTTATAAATCTTATCTCTAAAATGGAAATGGGAAGGAGGGAATGTAGAAAATTACTGGTGAATATCTTCAAATCAAGATACTATTGATGGTAGCAGACACATCATAGCAATAAGAATTTAATATCCAATAAGAAAGCAAACTAGCAATAAGACACTTGACCTCATTTGTTCATGTGGGAATGCACAAAGGGTAAATAACAAATAAAATGAACTATTAATTTTATCTCAAGAAGGTAAATGTGACCTTATAGCTGAGGTGTGCTGGAGTCAGCTCAGACTGCTTTCCCCAAGAGTCTGTTGTTAAAATTTCAGTGTATGCATTTGCACCTTGGTAAATCTGCAAACTCTACAAAAATTGGGGCTCAATTTATTGTTTAGTCAATTATCTAGATTTACAAAACTGATGGGAAAATGTTAATATTGCAAATTAAACTTAAAGGTGTGTCATGTGTACATTTTCCCTCCACGGGGGGGGTGGGGTGCAGCGGCGGGCAGTTGTTCAACATTTATCCATATACCATTGCCATATAGCTGGGACATAATTAGTGACAGGAATATAAAAAACAGAAGGCCATATCCAATTCGAAAGAAACAGAGTGGCTATAAGGGGTTAATGGAATACCATTTTATATTAAGAAGGTATGACGATGTAAAAAATCCATGGTCTGGAAGTGCGACAAAAAGGTAGATACCTTCCCCAACCCCTCTTAATTCTAATGACTTCCCTCAGTTAATTACTTCTTATTTCTCTCATATGTAGTTTGCTTTGTATATATTTGTGTTGTCTCCTCCATTAGATTGTAAGTTTCTAGAGGGCAAAGGCAGTCTTTTTCTTTTTTACAGCCCCAGTGTTTAGCACAATGCCTAGCACGTAATAAGCACCTAATAAATATTTATTGATGATGGAAAGCATTTGGGTAAGAATCAATCAATGGAAGGGGGGAATGTAAGTGATATTTTCATGAGAATATACTACATTGACCTGAAAGTCAGAAAAATCTGAATTCAGCTCCTGATTCTGATACTTATTGAGAAGTGGTTTTAATGTTTAAGTTCCCTCAGTCAACTCTCTAAGGTTATAAGATGAACATTATCAGTGAGCACAGGTGAAGGGCTTTTCCTCACTGGAAATGCTAGGTCCTTAGGTGCAGCCTTTTGACAGAGTCCAAGTTTTACAGAACAAATCCTTTTATTAAGAGGATTTGTTCTGTGAAGTTTGGATTCAGTCAAAGGGCCACACCCAAGGACATTGAGGGCCACATGTGATCTTGAGGCTGTAGGTTCTCCACCCCTACCTTACACCAATGAAATCTACCTCCTCTTGATGTAGAGTTCCGTAATCGGGAAAAATTGCTTAACTTTCTTGCAGTCCTGAATCATTTCCCCTTGCAGGGGATGGGGCACTTAGGTTGTGTCCCAAGATAATTACATGGGGACCCCTGACAGGCAGAGGGCCACCACAGAGGGGAAAGGAGTGGTTTTGAGTATCTATGAGCTTGGGTGTGAGTCATTTGTGTTTTCTTTTGGTTAAAATGAATCCTGTTGTAGATGAGACACTTTGCTAGCCTGGGTGCTTACATGGTTGCTGTGGGGACCTAGAAAGAAACTCATTTTTTGATGTTGCCAAAGGAAATGTTGGGTGAGGAATAAAAACCAGGAAGATTTTAAAAAGAAGATCCCAAGACTGAATTTTTCTGTGTTGGACCAAAACTTTTTTTTCCTCTCAATAATACTGGGTTGTAGATTACATGCATTATTTATGAAGATCATTA
Source organism: Gymnobelideus leadbeateri (assembly GCA_011680675.1). Classification (NCBI taxonomy): domain Eukaryota; kingdom Metazoa; phylum Chordata; class Mammalia; order Diprotodontia; family Petauridae; genus Gymnobelideus; species Gymnobelideus leadbeateri. Next base: position 173,632 of record WOXC01006858.1, read on the forward strand.
TCATAAAAGCATCTCCTAATCTTGTTCATTTTCCAGTCTTCTCATTTAGTTTTCATTAGTATTCATGTTCACAGCTCTAGATTTAGAGAAAAGGTTCTGAGTTAGAATCTACTTACTGCCTGTGTGATCTAAGCAAATCATTTAATCTCTCTGAGGGTCTCAGTGTCCTCATCTGCAAAACGAGGGAGCTAGGCTAGCTAGTTAATGGATCAAGGAGAAATTAATTTCCTAGCTTGCCTAAGAAGGCTTCAGAAGTTTAAGAAAGGGACCAGACCACACTTTGTTCTCTACCAGAAAACTTCTCAACCTCTTCTTCTTTGGGTTTACCCAATGACAACAATAACAATTATTTTCTGTTCTGGCCAGAAACTTTGAGAGTCTTCCCCTCCCAGACTGTTATTTTTCGTGGTGGTAAATTAGGTCATCCTTTGTCTCATCATTGAATGGGTGTTGCTTCAGCCAAGCTGAGACCTGGGAAAGGTTTAATTTAGACAGGCCAAGGTCACCCACTGCATCCCAGACCATCACCAGTCATCCTGACTTTTGATCTTACCATTGAATTCCAATGACACTGGAGGAGAGAGTGAGGCTGACAACTTTGCACACCTTTACCCCACTTAAATCCAATTCACACACAAGTCAAGACATTACCTTCATGATATCGTTGGTTCTCTTCCAGAACAAAGGAGTAAGGCCTGGAATGAGACTAGGATGTGAGATAGAGACAAACATGGCCCAATCTAAGCCCTTGTAATATCTTCTCTTCTCTACCTCGATGGCTAAGTTCTTTGATAATGAATTTGAAAGACATGAAGAAAACAAAGGTGTTTCTTAGGGTAAAAAGATGTATTATTTTATGAAACCAAATTTGGATTCTCTTTCAGTCAAGGTGTAAAGCCAAATTCCAGACATAGGTCTCTTTGTGAATGCTCCAATGGCATCAGTAATTAATGCAACATAAAAATTTGGGTGATTCAAAGGCCAAGGAGAGTTGTGTGGTGGCTATAGGTCAGCTGTACCATATTATTAATTGTATATATGCATTGCAAGAAGTGGTGTCAAAAATGTAACCCAGGAAATGATTGGGAAAAAATTTGGGTTTATGATGTGGCAAGAATGAAAGATTAACCTTGCCAAACCTGAACCCTGTTCTGGTGTCTATGGAATATTAAGGGACCTAGAAGAAATCCTTTAAAGGACTAAATCTTCTATCAGAGTACACTGAAAATAATTATCCTGGGGGTGGCTAGGTGGTGCAGTGAATAGAGCACTGGCCTTGGAGTCAGGAGGACCTGAGTTCAAGTCTGGGCTCAGACACTTAACACAAAAACTAGCCATGGGACCTTTGGCAAGTCACTTAACCCAATTGCCCTCCAAAAAGCAAAAAACAAAGAAACAAAAAACAAAAAGCCCAGAAAAATAATTATCCTGGATGAGAAAGCACACATGAGTTGTAATCTCTACCGTTCAAGAGGGTACCCACATTGTTAATTGGAATACCGGAGTACTGAAGAACTATCATTCATTCACTCATTCAATCCCAGCTCTGCCATTTGTGACCTGTGTGACCTTGGGCATATCTTTCTGGGTCTCAATTTCCTCATCTACAACAAGAAGAGGTTGAATTATGGAGTCTCTTATAGCTCTAATCAAGATAATAAATTTAGATCTAGAAGGGACCTTAGAAACCCTCTCACTCTATTTCCTTAATTTACAGATCAGGAAACTGAGCCCCAAGAGGGCAAATGACTTGTTCAAAGTCACACGGGTAATAAGTAGTACTACTGGGATTAAAGCCAAGGACCTTTCTCTCTCAATGTAGCATTCTTTCCACTGGGCCTTATCGCCTCCATCTGTTAGAAGCCAGGATAGTCAGTGAGTTTCCCATTGTCATACTATGGATGATCCTTTAACATAATTTTATTTTTTAAAATATATTTTTACTTCTTTCATTAAATATTTCTCAATTACATTAAAAAGTTTTAAAGTGCATTAAAAAAAATCTTTGAGTTCCAAATTCTCTCCCTCTCTCCTACTCCTTTCCCACTCCTTGAGAAGGCAAACAATATACTATTAATTGTGCATCTTTAACGTAATTTTCAAAAGCATAGTAGCTTCCCCAAATTTCAGAGAGGAGGATAATTTTAGCCTCCTTTTACTCAGTTCCTTCCTTTTTCCTGGGTTCCTTGTTGGACAAACTTAAAAGTTGATAAAGGATGACGAGAGATGCCTTTCCCAAAGCAGGCCAGCTTCAGGCATCAAGGGATATGCCCCAAATACAAACATTCATGTTGCAAGAAACTTTTCTGCTGTTATAGTATATATCCTCCATTTTGTTTTTAAAGCTCCATAGGGGGGTTCAATATCCTTCATATGACTCACTGTTTTTAAAAAAATGTTTTCCTTTAATCCCTAATAAGTTCCTCCTGAGATTTCTGCCATCTGAATGTGTAACAACAACTCATTTGTTTTACATTAAATAGCAGGGTTAATATCAGCATGAAGCATCTTACAAAGATATTTGTAAAAGGTCACACTCTGATCCATCAGGTCACAGTCTTGGAATGCCCTGATAAAGTCCATTTTTTTTGGGGGGGGGGGGAGGAAGTAAACTTTTCTTTTCCAGTTAGCATTTTGGTAGAATGTAATTACAAAGCAGCTCTGATAGAACTCTCACCTTCTGGGCTGTCTAAATGAGGTGCTAAGTTCCATTCCAAAAGGTCTCTATTTTAGGACAGTTAATTTTTAAATCCCTTGATGGACTGAGCCTAGGAAATGCATGCACTAATCTTGGTAATCCAATAGCAGCTGAGACAAAAGTTTTGCAGTGTCAGCATTGAGTAGGCCCTAGCCCTGATGATCAAAAACTGATGAGGCATGAAATTCAGGGACCTTCTGGGCTGCTCTTAATGGATTAATATAAAAACAATGAAATAGAAGAGAGTCCAAGATTAAACTCTATTTTATGTTGTTTCTGACTTAAGAAACAAGGAATAAATATACTCAATGGCTTTAACCAAGTTAGAACTGCATTCTCCTATAAATGAAGGCTCTTTCTAACCACAAAATGAATATGTGAATGAATGAAAAAACATTTATTAAGAAGTTATTATGTGCAAAAACACTGTTGTTGTTGAGTCATTTTTTAGTTGTTTCTGACTTTTCATGACTCCATTTGGGGTTTGCTAGGGCAAACAAACTGGAGCAGTTTGCCATTTTTTTCTCCAGGTCATTTTACAGATGAGAAAACTGAGGCAAACAGGGTTAAGTGAGTTGCCCATGGTTGCCTAGCTAGTAAGTGTCTGAAGCTGAATTTGAACTCAGGTCTTCCTAACATCAGGGATGGGACTCTATTTATTGTACCCTCTTTGCTGCCCTGAAAAGCACTAGGGATCCAAATATAAAAATGAGACAGTCCTTGCTTTGGGACCTCCCCAACACACATCACACATAAGATAGGAATCTAGACATTTTCTCCAATCACTATAAACTCTTAAAACTCCCCACTCTTAGAGGTAAAGTAATTGCATCTGTCTTCAATGGACAAGACACTGAGAAGCTCAATGAGGTAACAACTATATAAATTACAGTGGAGGTTAATCCTTAATTTCAAATATACTCAATACCCCCTGCCCCACTACCCCCTATGCTTGGTAGGACATCACACCCTGACCCATGGGCTTGTTCTCGGAGATTGCTCAGCAATTTCCTTGCTGCTGCTGCAGTTTTTACCAGTATACACTCCCCCCTGCTCTTACTGTATTATTTTGTAGCAACTAACAACAGACCTCAACCCAGTCTTTTTCTCTCTCTACCCCTCATCTTCGACCTTGTGGAGAAGGTGACAGCATAGGAAATTTGAAGCCTGCTGTACCTGGGGAGGCAGCAGACTATGTTTACTGCAGCACTCAGTCAGAGAATTAAGGGCCAAAGGGAAATAGGGCAAGGTGACAGTGGAAGGGGGAGGTGGGATGGGAGCAGAGGAAGGGAGGCTGTACCAAGCCTGAAGGAAAAGAGACTGGCATCCAGTTAGGACCAGTTTTATCTTTTCAGGAGTTGATTGGGGAAAGGACTAAGGACAGTGAAAAGTAAATTTTCCAATAAGGGAAGATACTGAAATAGCTTTGAGATCCAGCTCTTAAGGATTTTCCATAAAAGGGGAAAGAGTCAGATAGTGAGTGATAATAGAATATAAGGGGGAAAAAGACTGAATTTATCAAAGAGTTCAGCAGGAATAACAACTTGGCCAGAAGCAGATAAAGTGACATAGAAGATACTTAGAAAGAAGGGAAGATGGGTTCTAGAATACCTAAATGAGTCCAAATATCTCTTGGGTAAATATTATAAGACAAAGGCAACAACCAATATCTAATGAGGCAGGGGAGCCTGTGAATTCCCAAGAAAACATGAGACCAGAGCATGATATCTTTCTTAATAGTTCAAGAGAGAAATAAGAATCATGAAAGCAGAATTTATGACCTATGCAAGAGAAATAAAATGGCAAGAAAAGAAAAACTTGAATCTATGGTGGTGAGTCTCTCCAAAGAAGCAAAACAGACAACTGATTGCAAATGCAAATATAGAAATTAAGGACAATCTAGAAGAAGAGAAGCAAAAAGAAAGAATGTTAAAAGAAAGCATAATATCTATATAAGCAAAACATGATCTCAAAGACAAGATGCTTTACTGACAAAATAAAGAGTATAGATCTCCCAGAAGAAAATATTAAGCCAAAAATTCTGAATGGCATAATGCAAGAAGTAGTATAAGAAGTCTGCCTAGAACTTCTGAATACAAAAAAAGAACTGATTGAAAAAAATTCATCAATTGCCTCCAAATCCCCCCCCTCCCCCAAAGCAAATAAACCTTGTGTTGCAAGCTTCAAGACATACATAGTGGTTAAATGTAATCATTTCAGTGATAATCCCTACTCTTGAGGAGTTCACATTATAATAGAGGAAGACAACAAACATAGGAAAATTTAGCTGTAGAGCAGATAAAAAGCTCATTCACCATTAGGGTATGGTGGTAAAATTGATGCATTTTTTAAAATGCCATTTCCATGGGAAAAATCATCTCTGTTTCAGATATTGAATCACTTAGCAGTGCCAAGGACTCTGGTGATGAAAATATCTGTTCACCCCACCCCTATTCCCACCATGTCTGTATCAGGTGTGACTGCTAAGGAAATGGGGGATGTAGCACCTAATAAACAATTGACAAAGATGACTTCAGAAGCAGATCCAGAACAAATGTATTGTAATTGTTTTATTTTATTTTTCAGTTCTTTGTTAATGTAAACAATTTGAACCATGGGATTTTATTTGGAAATTTATTTCATGTTTGTTTTGCTTATTCCATGAAGGTCCTTTTCCAGCATCTCACTGTGTCATAAAATGAACCTAGGGTCTAGCATATTGTTCTAAGAGGATGTACATTTTGTGTGTTTCATCGTTTTGGAAAAACTTTGGGTGTTATTCCAGTGATAGATTGTGTCTGTCATCTGAAGATCAGTCTCGCTATCTATTGTTCATAGCAATAATCTTTGTAGTCACCCGTCCCAACTTCCTTATTTTATAGATATGGAGCCAAGAGTTAAGTTACTTGACCAGGGTCACACAGGCAGTAAGTGTGGTAGGTAGGATTTGAATCTAGGTCCAAGTTCTTTCAGTTGTATAAGGGATGTTTTTCATAAGCTTAAACATAGGGTAATGAATTTGGGGACAATAGCAAATCCCAAGGAATGCCAGCTACCTTGTCAAAGGACTGCTATATGTGCAGTAATAGGTTCACACATGGCATCAGACACTTGAAATGTTGATTTGATTATTTGAAAGTAAGATCCCTGGCCTTCTTCCACACTCAGTCTCAGTGCTATCTCCAAAGAGATACTTTTCCTGATCCCCTTACTTGTTATCATGTCCTCTCTCTGCCTCAGATGATCTCGTAAGTAACTATCTGCTTACATGTTGTATCTATCCAACAGAGCAACAGCTCCTTGAGGGCAAGTTCCTTTTTTTGTCTTGTTTTTGTATATTCACAAGACCTAACACAGTCACTTACATGCAGTTGGCACCTAATAGATGCATATTGGACTGGGTTGGATTAGTTTGTTTTTTAGTATTCATTATGAATGCTGTAATTGTAATAATAAAAATAAGCATACTGATGAGTTCTAGATGCTACATACTAGATAGTATTTCAGTTCTAGATACAACAATTAACTAATGAATCAACAAGCATTTATTAAGCATCATATGTAACCACCTACTATGTGTTAGGCACTATATTAGGCACTGGGAATGCAAAGATAAATATGAAACAGTCCCTGCCTTCAAGAAGACTATGTTCTAATGGGAGAGACAATATGTACAGATATAAACATATACAGAATATGCATAAAACTATTATTCAGTTAGAGCCTGACTCTTTGTGACCCCATTGGGGTTTTCTTGACAAAGATGCTGTAGTGGTTTAGCATATCCTTCTCCAGCTCATTTGACAGATGAGGAAACTGAGGCAAGCAGGGTGACATGAGTTACCCAGGATTACACAGCTAGTAAGGGAAGCCAGGTTTGAGCTCAGAAAGATGAGTCTTCTAACTCCAGGCCGGGTGCTCTAGGCACTAGCTGCCCATGCATAAAATAAATTTAAATAGGATACAAGAGAAGGGAAAACAGTAACAGTCATACTGAGGTGGCTTTTGAGGTAAATTCTGAAGGAAGGGAAATATTCTCTAAGAAGTAGAGGTGTGGAAGGAGTGACTTTCAGGGATGAGGAAAAGACTGTGCAAAGATACTTAGATGAGACAGGAATGCTATATGTGTGAAGCACCAAGGTTAGTTTGGATCCTACAATGCAGTAAGGGGAGTCATTTAGGAGAAGACTGGAAAGATCGATGGGTTGTAGTTTGTGAAGAGCCTTATGTACCAAGCAAGGGAATTTGTATCTGATCCTGCATGCAATGGAGAGTGGAATCAGAGTGGGATAATTACATGATCAAACCTACGGTTTAGGGAAATCGCTTTGGCATCTTCAGGAGGATGGATTGGAGAGAGAAGAGAAGCAGGTAAGGAGACCGGTGACCAGGTTATGTCTTTCACCAGTCTAGATGAAAGACAATAAGGGTTACATAAATAAAAAGAATCACCAACATGACATAATGGGGGATAATTCATTTTCCTTGACTTTAGATTTCGAAATAATTACTGGTTTCCTGTTAAATTAGTTTGTTACCAAAACAAAGATTTTTTTTAGTTGAGTATCAAAAAGGGGACAGATAAAGGAAATTGGCTTCCAGCCATTTTCTGTTTATGCACGTGAGGCTAATTCTATCCCTAGTCCTTCTTAATTTAATTTAGTCTTCTTTCAAGCCACTGTGACCTCTTTTCTCTAAATACCATACTTAAGTGGTGACCCAGTGTTGGGAATGCATCAGATTTCCTCTCTTCCTAAGAATGAAGGATATATTTTGAAAGAAGTATAAGCATTTGGTATCCCCCCCTACCCGCTAAAGGTTACCAAGACTGAAGATACATATAATTTAAGCTCTTCTATTTTCTTCCTCACCATATTAAGGATCATATGACCAATTTTTTAAAAAAAGGTATGACACATACATGTTATTTTCTTTATGTGAATGAATGGGTAAAAGTAGCCACAACTGGACATTGGAAAGTCCATGGGTCCTTGAATTACCCGGTCTTAGGCTACATCATGTAACTTGATTGCTATTTGCAACAAAAGATGGTGTGTGGGTAGCATACTGTTCTTATCTTCTCATTCCTTCATTATATAGCCCCTGAAAGTGTAGTTGAAAAGTGGGTAGTGATTAATGAAAATTTTAGTGATTAGTGAAAACTCACATCTGTACATAGTTGAGGTTTCCAAAAATTATTTGAGGCAGTTGATGAAGTTATTGTTACTTTGCACTTGGTCCAATCTGTGGGCATTCTTTCTCATGGTGTGTGAGCTCTTCAGTATCCTCTAGTCCTGTGCCTGTGACATTCTTACACACATTCTTTCATAACTCCTTCATAGAAGAGCCACCTACCCTCATGATGGTAACAATGATGAAGATAATGATGATGATGATGATGATGGTAGAGCTAACATTTGTTAAGTTCCTATTATGTGCCAGAGAACAGCTAGGTGGTGCAGTGGATAGAGCACCCAGCTTGCAGTCAGGAAGACTCATCTTCTTGAGTTCAAATCTGGTCTCAGATAGCTGTGTGATCCTGGGCAAGTCACTTAACCCTGTTAGCTTCAGTTTCCTCATTTGTAAAATGAGCTGGAGAAGGAAATGGCAGACCACTCCAGTACCTTTGCCAAGAAAACCCTAAATGGGATCATGAAGAGTCAAACATGACTGAAATGACTGAGCAACAACTATTAAAGGCTTTACAAATATGACCTTATTTGATCTTCACAATAACTATGGAAGGTGGTTGCTATTGTTATGTCCATTTTACAGATGAGGAACCCAAGGGAAACAGATTAAATATGACTTGCCCAAGGTCACACAGCTAGTAAGTGTCTGAGGTAGGATTTGAACTTGAGTCTTTCTGTCTCCAGGATCAACCCTCAGCCTATTGTGCTACCTAGCTTCCTCCAAATACACTGGTAGCCTTCTGCTAGGAGTTCATTGATCCTCAAACTTCTATACATTTTTCCTAACAATACTTTCTTTACCAATGCACAAACTGAGATCCTTTGAAGTCTTTCATCCTGTTACATAATTTCACCCTATCACAGTGTTTATATAAACCTTTAGATTTTACAAAATACTTTACAGACATTACCTCACTTTGTCCTAACACCAACCCTGGGTGTAGCTACCTTTTATATTTGCAAAATACTTTCCTAAATATTTCTTTTCATCCTCACAACAATGTAGGTATTATTAATCCCCATTTTATAGATGGTGAAACTGAGGCAGGCAATTGTTATTTCTGTTCAGTTGCTTCAGTCTCATCCAACTCTTTGTGACCCCATTTGGAGTTTTTTCAGGAAAGTTACCAGACTGTTTTGTCATTTCCTTCTCCAGCTCATTTTACAGATGAGGAAACTGAGGCAAACAGAGTTAAGTGAATTTCCAAGGGTCATACAACTAATAAGTGTCAGAGGACAGATTTGAACTCAGAGCTCTAGCCACTGTGCCACCTAGCAGCTGAGGCAGACAGAGGTGAAGTCATTTGCACAAGGTCTCACAACTAGAAAATGCCTGAAATAAAATTCAAATTCAAGTCTTCCTTACTCCAGGTCCAGTGCTCTATCAATTGTATCACCCTCTTTTACCTACCTCCTACAATATGCATGAAAACACATGTTGTTGTTTTTTTAATGGCTGATGGTATCCATCTTGTATTTACAATTTTCTACCAACATTCTGCTCATAAAACTAATTTCAGCTTTTCTGCCTAAGAGCAAAAAATACTCCAACCACACAACCAACAAAACAAACAAAAAAAAAACCTGGTAAATTCATCCAATTCAGTGGGAGAGAAAAAAATCATTTCAGCATTGTGTAGACAAAATACAAGTTGATTGAAATGACTGCTTTTAAACATTTGTTTTGCCATGTGTGCACAAAGCAAGACTTAATGGCTGTTGATGAATGGTTTATGTAATGTGTTATTCCTTGATTAGGGAAGTTAGTAACTGAAAGCAATGGTTGAACATTCCAGGCTAGAATGGTGTGCAAAAATTGTGATTAAACTGCTTGAAGAAATGCAAAAAATGTCTTCTTTAATTAATTGGCACAGTGGATAGAGCATTGACCTGGGAGTCAGGGGGACCCGGGTTCAAATCCAACCTTAGACACTTACTGTGTGACCCTGGGCAAGTCACTTAACCCCAATTGACTCAAAAAATTAATTGGCACACTCAAAGTATGTAACACTTATTTTCTGTTATATACTTTGTGTAGTAAAAATAGGATTTTGGGATTCATGAGATCTGAATTTTAATCTAGGTTCTGTCACTAGCCTGTTTGAACTGATAAAAACACACAGTCTCTACCTCTTTTCTTTTATTTGTTAAAAAGAGAGTCAAACTGACAATCCTTATTACCTTTGTGGTTTTTTGACTGGCATGCTTGACTCGGTGTCAGGAAGACCTGATTTCAAATCACCCTCAGAAACTTACTACCTATTTGACCCTGGGCAAGTCACTTAGCCTCGATTTGCTCCAGTTTTCTCTACTGTAAAATGGGTCCACGTCCAATACTCATTCTACCACCTCATGTAATTTCTACAATATACAGTACCCTTGATTCTCAAATACATAGAAGGACAAAATTATCAAGTAGGCAGAGAACTTAGTGGCTTTTTAGTCCAATCCACACTCAAAAAAATGTCCCTTCTATAACATTCCTAGTGATCAGTCATCAAATCTTGGCCTGAAAGCCTCCAGTAAGTGGGCACCCACTGCTCTCAAGGCATCACATTTTACTTTTGTTGTTGTGAGGATCAAATGAGATAAGATTTGTAAAAAGCACTTAGCACAGTGCCTCACACATAGTAGGCACTATATAAATGCTGTCTTTCCTTCTCTCTTTATGTCTCAGTTTTTTAAGCACTTAAAACAGTTCCTGGCACATAATAGGTGCTATATAAAGGATACCTTTCCTTCTCTATATTTCAGTTTTCTAAGCACTTTGAACAGTTCCTGGCACATAGTAGGTGCTATATAAATGCTATTTTCTGTTATTTCTCTTTTTATGGCTCAATTTTTTTCATCTATGGCATGCAGATAATAATCTCACCCACCACATAGAGTTGTTATGAAGCTCAAATGAGATAATTTATGCAGAACATATTGCAAACCTTAAAGTGCTATACAAATGCTAGCTATTTTAATAATATTTTATTACCCCCCAATTGCATGAATAAAAACTATTTTTAACATTTAAAAAAAATTTTGAGTTCCAAATTCTATCCCTCTTTCCCTCCCTTTCCCCCTCCCTGAGATGATAAGCAATCTGATAAAGGTTATACATGTGCAACAATGTACAACATCTTAATACTAGTCATTTTGCAATGTTAGATATTATTAATGGTACTTGATTTTGTTTAATGATGATAATAGCTAGCATTTATTAAGCACCAACTTTGTTCCAGGCACCATGCTTTTAAATATGGCAATGCCTCTACAAAATCCCTCCTCTGGTACATTGTCTTGGTAAGGAGATGACCCTGGATTCATGAGGCCTGTGCCAAACTTCCTGATGCTAGAGTTAGGACAGTTCTCCATCTACTACCATTCCTTTTGAGAATAACCTCACATAACCTTTGGTCCCTCCAATTCCTTGAGGTAACCATTAAATCAATCCTTCCTTGTATGTTATAAAAATTGAGCATAAATAATGAAACTGGTTAGAAGCAGGAGAGAAAAGCAGAACTCATTCTAGGGAGGGGACTTGGGAAGTTTTTGTTTTCCTTTTTGGAATAATACAGTGCATTAATTTCAGAAGAAGACGATAGAGAACACTGCTGATTACATTACTAGAGGCTTCTTGACTGGGTTTCAGCCCACTGGTGCAGTAATTGACTAAATAGTACCCTTGTGGCTAGAAAGCCTTAATGGCACTCATGAATGTATTTAACTCCCTATCAGAGATTTATTTGGGCACTTGGAGAAGCCAGTAATGGTCAATGTGGGTACCACATTTTAGGGAAAGACATTGATAAAATGGAGACTGTCCAGAAAAGTGTGATAAGGATGGTAAAAGGTGTTAAATTTAGGCCATATGAGGATTGGTTGAAGGAAATGGGACTGGTTAGACCAGAGAAAACAAAACTCAGGAGAGACATGATAGCTCTGGGCTGTCTTCATCTGTCTGCAGGGTTGTTATATGGGACAGGGATCAGACTTGTATACTATACTTCCCTAGAGGGCAGTGGTAGAAGCAAAGGGACAAATTAAGGGCTGATATCTGGAAAATCTCCCAATAATTAGAATGGGCTGCATTGAGTGACAGTAGATGCCCACTCATTGGATGCCTTCAAGGCCAAACTTGATGATTGCTTGTTGGGGATGTAGCAGAGGAGACATTCTTTTCCAAGTATGGATTGGACTGAAAGACCACTGACTTCTTTGCCCATTTGAAAATTTTGTCCTTCCATGTATTTGAAAATCAATATTACTCCAGTTTTTAGAAATATCACAAGGTAGTGGAATGAGTATTAGATGTGGACTCAAGAAACATTATTTCAGATTCCAGCTTGGACACTAATTAACTGGCATAGTCATGGGAAAGTTGCTTACTTTCTCTAAGCCTCAGTTTCCTTCCTTGAAAAAAAAAGGGTATCAGGGCAGCTAGGTGGCTCAGTGGGTAAAGCATTGTCCCTGAAGTCAGGGGGACCTGAGTTCAAATCTGGCCTCAGATACTTAACACTCACTAGCCGTGTGACCTTGGCCAAGTCACTTAACCCCAATTGCCCTGCTCCCCACCCAAAAAAAGCAAAAAAAGGGCAGTAATATTTTCACTCCCTACCTTATAGCCACAGTGAGGAAAGTGCTTGGAAAACCTAAATAGACGGTTGTTGTGGCTGTTAGCAAGCATTCTGTAGTAGATAGAGTGATGGAATTGGAAAACGAAAGACCTAGGTTTGAATTTTGTCTTAGCATTTATATATTCCTAGTAAAGCTTGATTCAAACCTTTCCAATATCATTCACTAGTTTATTCAGTCATTTCAGTCATGTCTAACTCTTTGTGACTGCATTCAGGGTTTTCTTGGCAAAGATCCAGGAGTGATTTGTCATTTTCTTCTATGGTTCATGTTACAGGTAAGGAAATTAAGGCAAACAGGATTAAGGAACTTGTCCAGGGTCACACCACTACTAAGTGTCTAAGGTCAGATTTGAACTCAGATATTCCTGACTCCAGGCCTGACATTATATCTAGCTGCTTCATCACTGGTTTAGATGGATTTTTTGGTGGGGGAGTGTAATGGAAATGCAGATTTAAAGATCTTCCCTGCCCCTAGGCCCTTTGATTGGCTTAAGAGACTTTGATTGGCTTTAAGAGACTCTGAAAACCTTCCTTGATTTGAAAATATGCTCTGCCTCCTAATAGGCTGAATGTGGTCACATGGAGCCTGTGGTGGGAGGCTTGGTTTTCAGGAATGACCACACCTTGATGCTGTGTGATTGGGCAGTGGATCAAAAGGGTGGTTACATTCTCTGAGCCCAGAGAAGGCTATATAAGCCCTGAGGAGAGGCTTTGCTTTGGGGCTCACTTTGAGAAGTGTTGTGTGATTTGACCAGATGAGACTCTGGGAAGCCGTTGTTGAGAGCCCCCCGGCTTTGAAAACCCAGATGTTGATGCTTCCCTCTCTGGTAACTGTGATTTGGTATTGATGTATGTAATGTTGGGACAGTTTGGAAGCCTGTCTGTAACTCTGAAGTTCTGTAACTCTGAAGTTTGGGGTGCTGACCTTTTTCCCCTGAACTAGGTAATGTGTGTTTGTTTGATTAAAGTAAACTTGTTAACCCATTTTGAGTTGCTTTCCTTTTGAAAAGCAGATCTAAGAACCTGTGTTGGCAGTCACCCTGGGGATATTGGGGTGCTTGCCGCTACAGGGAGGAGTGGGGTGGGAGGGAAGGAATATGAAAAGCATCGAAATATTGAAAGTAAGCCTTTTAAATTTTTTTTTTAAATGTTCAATTAACAAGCATTTATTTTCTTTCTCACTTCCCTCTCCCAATTGAAACAAAGAAAAAAAGCCTTGTAATATAATACACACTATACGACACAGAGATTTGTATAATGGCTATTTTCAAAACCTATGTCTCATTCTACAACTTGAGTCCTTCACTTCTCTATCAGGAGGTGGAGAGCATGCTTCCTCATCAGTCCTCAGGCATCATGGATGGTCATTACATTGATCTTTCCTTAAGAGTTATTTGTCTTTACAATGCTGTTGTCATCACACACATTATTCCTGGTCCCTTTCCCATCATTCTGCATCCATTCATATAAGACTTCTCTAGTTTTCTTAAAGAATCTCTTTTTTCATTTCTTATGGCCCAATAGCATTGCTTTACATTCATTATATGCTAAAATTTGTTCCTCAATTCCCCAAGTGATGAGAATTCTCTTGATATCCAGTTCTTTGCCACAAAAGGGCTGCTATACATTTTTTAAAATATATGGGTCAAAAGGAAGACTTTGAAATCCAATCTAAATTATGAATATCACCCTTTTAAATCACCCAGATTAGCTCATTAGCAATGTGTGTGTTTTTTAAGTGTGAACATAGTTAATAGCATTGGATAATTTTTTTAATTTTGCAGAATTGTCCTAGTAGTTAACAAAATCAACTTCTAGCTACTTTTGAGTAGTCCCAAACTATTCTTTGAAATGCCAGTTATAAGTTATGTGCATATATGCATATGTATGCTTGTATTTACACATATATATCTTGCATATATATGTGTATGTATGTGTGTGTATATATCCATATCTAAGTAATATGTATTGCCATGGAGACGAGATGTTCTAACAAAAGCTACCTCACCTCAGAGTCCACCAACGAGGGCCCTTTTGGAGCCAAGATTTCTGGGAATATATTTTGTGAAGACTGCTGGGATAAAGATGCTAAGAGGAGAGGACATGGAACTGTGAAGTTGATGAATTCTTGGCTGGAGTGCCAGCCTTTCATGTGGGTGCAGATGGATGGATCCGGGGAGGCAGGGAGGTGCTGCTGATGTTTTGCTCCCCAGGTTTCCCCTCCTAAGAGATTGTGATGAGTCATTACTAAGGCTACTCTGCTGAACATATAGAAGTAGGACCTTATGATGAGAATGATGATTGATGAGACATCTCATCAACATCATTTACATAAAGCTTTGAATTTGGCAAAACACTTTACAAATATCATCTCGTTTGATCATCACAACAACTTGTTGAGGTAGGGGCTATTTTTATTAGCACCCTCATTTTACAGAAGGGCAAACTGAGGCAGACAGAGGTTTAAGTGGCTTGCCCAGGGTTACACAGCTAGTAAGTAAGTCTGAGGAAGGAATTGTTGCTCTGACACCAGCTGCTTTTTTAGGCATTACTGTACCTTTTTCTCTTTTTTACACTCTTCATTTTAGCCAAACTGGCCGGCTTGATATTCCCTGCATCTGACTCTTAATCTCTGTTTTTACATGGGGTGACCCTCATCCCTGGATTGGACTTCTTCACCTTTGCCCCTGAGTTTCTCCACGGCTCAGCTCAGGAGTCACTTCCTCTGGAAAGTGTCTCCCAATCCCTACAGTTCCTTGTCCTCTTCTTTTAGAAATTGCCTTCTACCTTGGATAGAAGAAAGAGGATATTAGAAGACATGAGATTTGGTAGGTGACTAGCAGAGGATGATGGTGGCTGCAGACCCAATGGGAATGGTGAAGAGAACAGTGGAGTGATCAGATCAATGGAAAGAGAGGTAAACGGTGGCTGTTCCCCATGCCTGGAATGCCATCCTTCCCCCTCTCCATCTCCTGGCTTCCCTGATTTCCTTCAGGTCCTAGTTAAAATCCCAACTAAGAATCCTCCCCTGAACCCTCTTATAATGCTGATGCCTTTCCTCTGTGATTATTTATCAGGTTTGGACATAATTGTTCGGGCATCATCTTCCTCATTAGAATGTGAGTTCCCTGAGGACGAGTATTATTTATTCCTTTCTGAATCTGGCACATAGTGGACACTTTGTAAATTCTTATTGACTCAACTTGACTCCAACAGCCTGAAATAGCTATGAAACTGTCCTAACTGACCAGACCATGGTATTTTAGGATGAAAAAGTAGAATGTTTCCATTTTGGAAGTAGAGATAATACACAGCTATTCAGTACTGTCGTTTCTAAAGCAGCTCTTCAACAGGCACAAATTTCCATTTTCTTTGTCAAAACCTAGATTTCCTTCTCTCTCTCTCTCTCTCTCTCTCTCTCTCTCTCTCTCTCTCTCTGTGTGTGTGTCTGTCTCTCTCTTTCTTTGTCTCTCTGTCTCTGTCTCTGTCTCTCTCTGTTTCCAGGCATGTTTTCTCAGAAACAGGTACCTATGTTGAAGTCAGTAACAGGAGTAATGCAGTTTCACATGGCGTCTGCACTAGAGTCTTTTGGTCTTCTGATGCCCATTGACTATTTCTCTGATAAACTCAATCCATTTGCTCAGCATTTCTTGTTCTCCAAATTCCATTCTTTGCTGCCTACTCCAGCTCAACCAGATGGAGTTTCTCCTAGGCTCTATCACTCTTCATTTCAAACAGTAATTTCTTCATTCCAATCTTATCGGGGTTTTTAAAAATACATTTCCCTGCTTTCATTAGGGTACTCTTCTCTTCTCTCCTTAATCTCTCTTGGTGACCTTCTTAACTCCCATGAGTTTAAGTAGTATCTCTAAGAAGATGACTCCCCTAGTCTTATTTTCTCTCTTTAGCTCTAGTTACACATCAGAAATGGTATATGAGTCCACATGATTTTTTACTTTCTCATATAAAAAATTGAAACATCACATACATCAAAAATGTAAGCATCAAGGGCCTTACCTTTACTATTTTCATTATCCTATACACGGTAACCATATAATTTATTTATTCACCATTTATTTATACATTCATTCCTTCATCTATCTATCTATCTATCTATCTATCTATCTATCTATCTATCTATATCCATCTTTCATCCATTCATCCACCTGCCCATCTAGCTATCTACCTACCTATCTATTACCAAACCTATGACTTTATTGAGAATCTGCTCTGCCACTTCTAGTGTTTCTAGAAAGTTGTAGAATGTTCTAGCTATTCTAGCCTAGAACTATATTGGGCACTATAAAGTAAAGGGACTTGGCCAGGGTTTCCCAAACAGTATGTGTCAGAGGTGGGAATCAAATACAGGTTTTCCTGGCCCAGAGGCCAACTCTCTAGCCATCTTACTATGCTCTTAACCCTCTCATGACCTCTTAGCCACACAACAATAATTAAATAATATACTGTTTACCTGCAAACTCCATCCCAAATGAAAATCTCATTTTCCCTCACATGGTTTAGACCGGAAGCTGGCAGATGAATTTATGAAACGTATTGGAAGGAAAGAAGAAACACTATTATTGTCTTATTTTACCATCTCTGTTAGATGTTAGAAATGTTTCTGTAATATCTTAGGACATCAGACATTGCAAGTTTAGTTTTATGGAGCATTAAAACCTTCTAATAACAACCTCTGAGAGATGGCTTAATATTTTATCCAACAGTAAACACTATCTCAGATGATGAGGCTTACGTGCCATCAGGCTATATTAAACTGTAAACTCTGAAATATCCACTTTCATTTATCTCTGAAATTATTTAACAAGCAAAAGGAAGGGGTGCTTTCCATTGTAGAATGAAGAATGAAGAAAATAAATGTGTTTTCTATCTGGAAGAAAAATACCATCCCTTATTCTAAATCACAGTCCCAAAGCCCTATAAATGTTTGTTCCCTATTTCATCTTTCACCTACAAGCTACATTTTCATAGGCACACTTCTAAAGCTTCAAGTAAATCTATTTCTCATTACAAGCCTTTTGGAATTAAGTGCTGTGATTTGAGAAGCCTGACTTCATACAGGGCTGTGGACTTTGCTAATTTGTTTTCATTTATTTTATGGAAAAAAAGTGAAACAGACTTGGGGCAGATTACATAGAGCCATCATTTAAACAAAGGAGGAGGAAAAGTCATCTTCTAAGACTGGGCGTGGGGAGCCTGGGGCCTTGAAGAGATTGGAAAAGGTTTGGAACAGCTGTCATGGGGAGTTATTAGGGGATCAATCATAACCGAGTAAGAGATTTTCCATGGAGCCATGAAGGCCCAGTTGAAGTTAGAAAACATAAATCGATAGCGGGTTCTGTCACCATGGTGTATGATTTTCTCAAGTAGTGAGTTTCTGGCAGCAAGAATGGCAGCAGATGGTCATAGGGATCCAGGGTTGGAAGCTGGCAGGATAGGACAGTGGAATGCCAAGGTGAATTAAAGGTGTTAGAGTGGGCACAGTAGCTGATGATGGAGTCCATGATGGGTAGGGAGTAAGTATAATCA
Organism: Gymnobelideus leadbeateri; assembly: GCA_011680675.1. Taxonomy (NCBI): domain Eukaryota; kingdom Metazoa; phylum Chordata; class Mammalia; order Diprotodontia; family Petauridae; genus Gymnobelideus; species Gymnobelideus leadbeateri. Next base: position 191,694 of record WOXC01006858.1, read on the forward strand.
GAAGGAGGTTATTAGACTAGGTGAAGTGAGAAGAGCTAAGTGACTAGAGTCCCCAGTAAGAAGGACATATAGATTGAGTAGGTGGGGACGAGAAGGGAGATAACTGATAGGTAAGTAGATTATAGTCAGAGGAGGGGAATATCAAATCAAGATCCTGAAATTGGAACAATGGCTAATGACAGTTTGATGCAGAGTTTGGTTTTGTTGGTTGGTGGTTGATACGGAGTAGACATGAAAGTCAATGGGGTTGAACAGGGTGAGGAACTGGGAGAACAGATGAGGGATGGATTGTTGACGTAGATATTGAAGATGTCACTGATGATAACAAGAAATAAGTGGGAAAGGGAAAATTTGAGTGAGGAGGTATTGTTTCATTGGTGGGCAGATGTCCAGTATAGAAGACATCATATTAAAAGATGATATGTATTTAAAACAAGGCAAAAGAGATTGTTAGTGGCTAATGATATAAGAATGGTGTTAGGGAGCAAAGAACAGGCAATCCCCATTATTCCCATGAATTCAGGAAGATGGCCAGAACCTTCAAAGGAGAAGCTCAAATATAATAGGGAGGACAGGAGGGAGATCCAGCTGAGACATATGTCACCCCATTGATTCCCAGAGTTGATTTGGCTGATCTGCCTGACTAGGTGGGTATCCTCTTCCTCCCTTACCATTCCACGTGCAGCCTTCCTGAAGGCTGTGAGATAGCTCAAAGAAGATGACCTTCACTGATAGAGGTATGCTAATAGCTACACTCCCTAGCTAGAACTAGGTCTCAGTTACAAGGAACAAGGAAGAAATGAGGATAACCTTGAGGATAAGGTGAATTCTGGGAGTTCAACAGGGCATAGAATAAGGAGAACCCAAGGAAGAGGAAAGATGAATTATACTTAGAAAGCTATTAGGGGAAAGAGTTTGTCCTTTGAGTAGAAGGTAAGGATAACAGTGAATGAGGGAGGGTCTAGATTGGTAAATAGTAAAACCACATAATCAGAAAAAAATTGGAGAAAGATGAACAACTGAATAGGCACTAACTTATTAACAGAAGAAATTAGAGAATTAGATGAAGGGGTGCTAGCAGAAGCATGCTGGTCAGCTTACACTGGCTAAGAGGGGCAATCAGAAATGGACAAATGCTGCAAATCAAGTTTATTCTTTTGTGGATCATTTAAACTTAGGAAAGTGATGGAGAAAACATTAATGCAGATTAAACTTCAAACTGTGCCTTGAATTTTTTTTTAAATACAGAACTGGTTGTTGAACATTTACTAGCAACACCCCAGTCATTAAAGAGGAGACACAGTAACATACGTCCTTCCATCCCCACTTCTGCCCACTCCAACAGAAACACCTATTATTGTTTAAAGAGTGAAGAGACCTGGGTTCTAGGAACAGAAGCTGCAGAAACATTGAGATGGCCTTGGTGCCAGCTGCTAGGGTCATGAAGGGAGCTGAATGTACTCACTGAGTATTTCTGTTTTATAGAAATATGCCAGTCTGCTTCTTCTCCATGTGTGTGTTTCTTGCCACTGTCTGATTTCATAGTTGGATACCTCAGTTTGCTGTTTCTATAAAATCTGGGTAATTCCCCCCTCAACGTTAATTTACTGCTTATTTCCTTCATAGGAATGTTGTCAGGACTAACAAGTTAATTTTTGTGCCACAACTTGAGATCCTCAGATGAAAGTCTTTTTATAAGTCCAAAGTACCATTATTACATGATTACTTTTCCTCTTCAAAGAGATTTTGAACTATCTAATTGTTTTCAAAATAAGTCAGTAATGAAAGTAATGTACTAAGGACTCTGACCCTCCTCTATATACGAATAAGGTTCTTATAAAGCCTGTAGATCCCTATAGGATGTCTTAGTACAGGGGTGGGGAACCTGAGGCATCAATGTCACATGTCCTCGGGTGCAGCCCTTTGACTGAGTGCAAGTTTTACAGAACAAATCCTTTTATTAAGGGGATTTGTTCTGTGAAGTTTGGATTCCGTTAAAGGGCTGCACTTGAGGACCTAGAGGGCCACATGTGGCCTTGAGGCCTCAGTTTCCCCACCTCTGTCTTAGTACTTTTCTATCCCTTTATTATTCAGTCACTTCACTCATGTCCAACTCTTGGTGGCCCCTTTTGGGATTTTCTTGGCAAAGATACTAGAGTGGTTTGCCCTTTCCTTCCCCAGCTCATTTTATAGATGAGGAAACTGAGATCCAAGGAAGTCAAATCACCTGCCCGAGGTCACGCAGATAGTTAAGATAACAAAGTGTCAGAGAAACAATTTGAACTTTGGATCCCAGGTGATATGGCTAGATTACAATTCATTTGAAAAGGATCTGAAGGTTTTAGTGGACTGCAGGCTCCATATGAGTCAATAGTCATATGGCAATCAACATCTGCATTAATAATAATAACAATAATGGTTAACATTCATATAGTGCTTCCTCTGTAGCAGACACTGTGCTAAGCACTTTACAATTATTATCATATTTTATCCTCACAACAACCCCTGGAGGTTAGTGCTGTTATTATCCCCATTGTACAGATGAGGAGACTGAGGCAAAGAGAGGTTAAGTGAATTGCCCACAGATAGGAAGTGTCTGAGATTGGGTTTGAACTCAGGTCTTCCTGACTCTAGTTCTGGGCTCTACTCATTATGCCATCTAGCTGCACCAACTAACCTACAAAGTATAATCTTAGAGAGTTGCCTGGCAGTAATGAGAAGTTAAATCACTTGTTTATGATCATATAGTCAATATGTGTCAGGGGTAAGACTTGAACCCAGGGTTTCCTGAGACCAGATGCCTTTCCATTGCTTCTTGGTACTTAGCTAGGAGAAAGAAAGGAAGAGGCAGGGAAGAAGGAAGGAAGGAAGGAAGGAGAAAGAAAGAAAAAAAGAAAATCATGGTGTTAAAAGTTTCATCTTGCTATGACATCTCATTTTGTCATCCTTTAACCTTTTTTACCCTCTTTGAAAGAAATATCTTTATCCTCTTCCAATTGTTTTCATTTCATATAGAAGAAAGAAAATCTTTCATCATTCTTGATTATATGTCTAGAATCCAGTGATTTCCTCTAACTGGCAGCCTGTAATGTGTCTCAGAATGCAATGTGATACACTCCCCTGTATTTTATAAAAACTAGATTCAAAATCTGCAGCAACCCCAACCATGTCGGTTCCTTCACCAGTTTTGCAATGATTGTAAACAGTTGTTTCTTTCTGTTTTTTTTTTCATTCATTTGTTTTTTTTTTTTAATCAGTAAAGAACCTTGGTGTTTTCAGTTCCCTGAAAGTCTGGATTCCCATCCCTACACTGTATTCTTTCCTTCGTGAAAGACAGTGAAGTACTGAGTGCCCACGTATCCTGATCTAGAATAAGCTTCATATCTGACTTTGCAGCCTGCTCTTCCATTTAATGTAAAGTATGTAGCTCTGCTGAGGCAGGCTAGGAAGATCACCCTAGTTTATCACTGAAGACAGTAGAAACCCTAGTCTCTGGGGGAAAAAAGATTTAATGTTAATGTGATAAGTCGAGTTCAGGTTACTTAGCAAAGCAATTTTTTTTTTTTTGCCCTGGTTTTTATGAAACAAAACCTCGTGGCCTAAGCCTGGTACAAGTTTCTTCTGTAGGTTTTTGCCTGGAGCTCTCTCAAAGGGTTATATAAATTCACTTCCTGACATATTACCCTCTTGGAACCTATTAGCATTTACTGATCTCATTGCACAAGGGAAATGGTTAGATTTTAAGTGGGCTATCTCAGGAAAACATTCAGAGTGCCTACATTACATTCCTTCTTAGAATTCTGACCTAGCCATGAAATCCCAAGGGGGAGCGGTTTAGAATAATCTTACTCTTCACCCCCACCCCCCATGGATGGTACATTTTCCTTCTATTGGTTTGCCTCTCCCCCCTTTTATTTTTCTGCACTCCCTTTAACAATCCTATGGATAAAGTGCTGGACTTGTAGTCAATGTGGACTTCCTGTTCCTGGGTTCAAATCTAGCTTCAGATACTAATTAGTTTTGTGGCTCCAGGCAAAGTGGCTTTTAATTTTTTTAAAATAATTTTCAGGGATTAGTGTAATGCTTGGCAAGATACCAAGTAAGCACAGAAACTTAGTGTAAGTTTGCTGATTGACTAATCTTTCTGGATCTCAGATTCCTCATCTATAAAATGAAGGCAATTGAACTCAGTGACCTCTAAGATTTCTTCCAGCTTTTGATCCGAGATCCTTTGGGGAGGGGGCGACTGAAGGGGAAACAGAGGGAATATGACGTCAAGGCCATTGTACAGAGGAGGAAGAATTAAAGTGTTCTGCCATCAAAATAATTGGTTCCCAGGCTTCCCTTTATGATTTAGTTTATTACCAGCTCTTCATAACATGTATAGGGGGACCATTCCTTCCCTGCTCAGAAGGCAAACCTCTATCCTTCCCTATTTGTGTGGGAGTAATGGTGGACTAAGTCATCTAGCCAGACCCTCACCTCTTGGGCCACCAAGCCTCAGTGCATCAGAGGAAGGCAGAGAGAAGGTCCTTACCTGGGACTGGAGTCAAACACTCCCCTATTAAGGGTTAACTGCTCTCAATGGTTTCTGCCAACAGTCTAAAAAGCTGAATTTTAAATTCAATGGAAATTCTAACTAGGAGTTAACTGTTCATTTAAACAGTCAACAATCATTCATTATGTGAATACACCATGCTGGGACAGCTAGATGGATAAAACAGCTGCCCTGAAGTCAGGAAGACTCATCTTCCTGAGTTCAAAATCCAGCCTCAAACACTTACTAGCTGTGTGACCCTGGGCAAGTCACTTAACTCTGTTTACCTCAGTTTCCTCATCGGCAAAATGAGGAGGAGAAGGAAAAGGCAAACCAGTACAGGATCTTTGTCAAGAAAACCCCAATGGGGTCACGAAGGGTAGGACACTACTAAAATGACTCAACAACAACAAAAACTCTGTGCCAGGCATTTGTGCACTGGTGGGGGTACCACACAAAAGCATGGTTCCTGCCTTCAAGGAGCTCACATTCTAATGGTGGAAGTTTCCCCCCTAAAGAAAGTAGTTATCCCAAAACCCAAACAAAGTTAAACTACTCTACCGGTAATTTTCAATGCTAGGATAATTGATAGTGGGGACACTTGAGGATTAATTAGTCAAGGAATTCAACACACATTTATTAAGTACCTATTAAGTGTGACAGGCGCTGTACTAAATGCTAAATATTCCATATACATAAATATTCATATACAACAAAATATTTGATCATTCACCAATCTGTGGGCACCCACTTTGCTTTCAAATCTTTGCTCTCACTAAAGTGTTGCTATCAATCAATCAAGTAATAAACATTTATTAAGCCCCTACTATGTTCCAGGTTCTGCACCAAGCACTATGGATAGGAAAATAGGCAAAAGACAGTCCCTATCTTCAAGAAGCTTACAATGAAATGGGCAAGACAACATGCAAACAAATATAAACAAAGTAAGCTATATACAGGATGAATAGGAGATAATTAGGAGATGGAAGGCACTCTGAGATGGGATGGGGAAGGCTTCCTGTAGACCATGGGATTAATGGAGAAATCATGCCCTTAATCCAGTTGGACTAACTTCATTATAGATTCCTTGACAGGTATAGCTCATTGTGGGCATATTAGATTTTCAGAACAGCACATGAAGATAGGGGCAAGGTATTTCCAATATGTCAGAGCTTTGGACATTAAGCTCTTTATTATAGGGAGTTTTGCCTGTGTTTTCATTCTAAAGGTTTGTCACATGAATGCATTTACAGAGATATTGGCCCTAAAACTTTCTCTTTGAGATATCCTGATTCTCTCTGTCTCTCTGTCTTTGTCTCTGTCTCTGTCTCTCTCTGTCTCTCTGTCTCTCTCTCTCTGTCTGTCTCTCTGTCTCTCTGTCTCTCTCTCTCTCCTTTCCTCATGTTTATAACCCTTTAGATGGTGAGTACTATTTTATGTTCTAATAATATGTTTCCATGACCTTTGCCTTTATTGATTGGTGATTCCCCCCCTCCCCCATGTTTAATGGAGCATCTAAGATTAAAGTCATTTTTCTTCTGCAAGAATAGGTTAACAGTACCTTTGCTTTTAAGAAATGGAAATCATTTTGATAAGTAAAAAATTGATCCATCACTCAATAAAGTATCTTAGAAAGAGGCCTGCTCTGAGAGCTGCAAGACATAAAATACTCAGCCACCTTTGTGATGTTAAAAAAAAAAAACTTGATATAGCTGTAACAAAAATTATCTAAAGGAAACAAATGATCAATGCAAGCAAGGGATAATATTTTTCCCCCTGAGCTATTTTTCATCTCTGTCAAAGATAGGGAATTTGAAGTTTAATGTAATGTGCATTCAAAAAAAAATTTCCCATACACTTCCAGTCGGCTGCTTGTATAAAATATGAAGGGGAGGGGAGGAGATCCAACTAGAGAAGCAATTTTATAAAAATTCTAATAGCAGCAGTTGGAAAGTATATTTCACAAATGAATTTTCCTGCCAGCATCGAGTTTATTCAGAGACACTTCCCTGAAACAGATTTATGATTATGATAGGATTTTACAGTCTATTTGCTTAGCTTCATTACTATATTAAATAAGTTAATAAACTAGCTAATATTTTTATTTTTATAGTACTCTGCCCCCACCCCATTAAACACCCCACAGTGCCAAGAACAACATTTAAGAAGGGAAGGTTGTCTGGTTTTCCGTTCTTACTCTGTCATAGGAGCCTTCACTAGGAGAGAACAGGTTCCCTTGGTTTCTCTTCCCTCTGTAATTCATCAAAAGTCAGTATGTTGGAAAAGAAAGAATGCTGACTTTGGGGTTTGAAGACCTGAGTTCAAATTCTGTTGTTTTTTTTTTTTTACTTAGTATATCTGTGACCTTGGACACTTTCTCTTGCTGGATCTCTGTTAATTTATTCATTAAATGAGAGTGATGGTCCAAGCAGGGGTGGGGAATCTGTGAGACCCTTGATTGAGACAAAGGGTCACACTTGAAAACCTAGAGTGCCACAAGTGACCTCAAGGCTGCAGATTCTCCAACCCTTTGTTCTAGATGATCCCCTCAGGACTCAGATCTAAGTCCATGATCCCATGATATACCATAGGAATGGAATCCAGTCAATGGAACTGGTCAGCCAACAAATATTTATAATATTCAATAAGTATTCATATATAATATTAAATTATAATAAAATCTGTATTTTATTTGTATCAATAAATCATTTTATATTATTATATATAATATATACATTATTATTATATCAATAAATATTTATCTTTACTTAATGTTTAAATATTTATTAAGAGCCTACTATGTGCAAGGTATTGTGCTAAGTGCCATACACCTGCCCCATTCTTCTCCAGCTCCATTTTCTCTTCCAGATTTAAGATGATTGTTTTAGAGCTAGAATGGTCCTCCAATCCAACCTCTTCATTTTACTGCTTATGAAATTGAGGTTTAAAGAGGCACCTACTAGTAGTATCACTAATCATCATGTCAATAGAGTCAGAAACAGAATAGAATGTAAGCCCCTTGAGGACAGGGACTATTTAAAGTTTTGTCTTTGTATCTGACTGATTGATTAGTCAAACAAGGACACAAAACCAGCTCCTCTGACTCCAAATTTAATCCTTTCCACCAGAATACACTACCTCCTGTTGAACTAAACTGATTCTTTATTTAAAAATGGTGACTCACCTATTACATCTTACTGCCCCTCTCCCCCTTTCCCCCACCTCCGCCCTGGCCCTTTAAGGTTTATTTTCTGTAGGATGATTGATGGGAATTGAATCTGCCAGTTTCATCCAGAAAATCTCTCCCATCCACAGAGGGCTATCCTACCACTGAAAATTTTGGTTTCTGTTAGAATGGCATTACACAGAAGGGACTAGCCGCTTGCCCTGTGACAGAACCAAACATTTCCCGTATAGACATAGCATAACAATGCTGTTTCACAGAGTGAAGCTAATAATCTTCTGATGTTCCAATGCATGGTTTAAACCCTGGATATGAAAAATTATAAGGATGGCAAGGCAGTCTCTTCATTCTCCATTTAAAATGTCACAAAGAATTCTTTGCTAATCATCTCTGATTAAAATGTTACATGAGCTCAAATAGAAAATCCCAATGTCATTTATTATATTCCTCGCCTGCTTTCCCACAGTCTCTTCCCTCTTCTCCCTGGTGTACAATTCCCTATTCAGATTATTTGTGCTGTGTTTGTATTTAATTGCTACTGCAAAAGCAAACACATTGCCGAATTGCCTGTTAGCTTATAAATTTTCAGCTTCTAGCTGGAAGGTCTCTGTTTTCCTGGAATCCCAACCAAATTCAGTCCATTATTCCAAGGGCTCAAAAGCTGATGTTTGGAAGCTTTCAGAGTTGCAATGGAATTTTCCAGTTTTCTCAAGACCTATTGGTATTGTGTTGGCACAAGATATGTCTACACTATGTCAAAACACCCGGTTGGTTCAATAAAGAATTCAACCAATTTGGTGAAGGGGAAAAAAGAGGAAAATTGGTTCTTTAGCTATGGATGGGTCAAACAACCAGTTCACTGGCTCAGTATCCTATTCTCCAACGAGCTGTTGGGCTGTTGTGAAGAAATAGTTATGACCTAAAAGAATAGAAAACTTGTGGCAAACAAGCCTGTCTATTGTGATTTGGAGTGTACTTTGGGTAGAGTATAGGGAAACATATTTAGTCATCCAGTCAGATGGTAGTGTATTTCAGTGGAAGAGAGTTTTTTTTCCCTAAAGGTATCTGATTCGTAGTCTGAATTTAGCTTCTATGTAACCACCAGGACTAAGAAATTCATGCAAAATACAGGAGGTAGCTGCACTCCCCAGGAATAACCAGACTGAGAACTTAATGCTGGCTGATTAAAAGGGGATGGGGTGTGTCATCTGGTGAAAACAATTGCCAGGGGATCTATATTGCACAGACTGTGGAAGGAGGGGCTGGCTTTTGAGGACATTTTGCAAATACCCTTGGGTTTTTCCAGTCAGTTTCTAAGTCCGGTCCTTAAGCTCCTAGGCATATGGCCCAGGCTAAAGCATCAGGTAGATGGAATAACGATTTTCAAAGTCTCAAAGAAACCCAACAGTTTTGAAATCTTTTAAAATTATATTTATATTTATTATACAATGCCCAAGACTGTGTTGTGATGGTGGGGCACTGAAAATGACTGGTATGTTATGAATTTACATTTGTATTCCTGTCATCTGGCACAGTGGCCTGGCACATAGTAGGTAATTAAATGCTTATTGATTGGTAGATCAGAGTGCTTTCCTTCCTCCCTCTGAGATGGAAATGTCTCTTGATCATAGGACTACTAGAAGGTGTCTAGCCAAACCCCCTTCATTTTACAGATGGGGAAACTGAGACCCAGACATGTTAAATGTACTTGTCCAAGGCAAGGGAATGAGAATTCAAGCTCAAGGTTCTCTGATTCCTTCTGCAACATCATATTGTTCCCCCCCCCCCTTTTTTAAATGATTTTGTTAATGAGACACAGAGCAACAGAATGAAAAGTCAGTTAGCCAGCATTTATTCAAGTCTACAATGTTGCCTAGCCCCATGCTAAGCACTGGGAATACAAAGAAAGGCAAATCTCTCCCCTCACCTCTCCCCTCCTCTCCCCTCCCTTCCCCTCCCTTCCCCTCTCCTGCCCTCCCCTCCCCTCTCCTCCCCTTCCTCTCCCCTCTCCTCTCCTTCCCCTTCCCTCTCCTCTCCTTCCCTTCCCATGCCCTTCTCTCCCCTCCCATGCCCTCCCCTCCCCACCCCTTCCCTCTTCTCTCTCTTTCCCTTGCTTTCAAGGAACTCCAATCTCATAAGGGAGACAACATGAAAATATGTACAAATAAGATAAAGACAGGATAAATTTGGGTGGTCTTAGAGGGAAGGAACTAAATAAGTCTGGGAAAAGCTTCTTGAGATAAAACAATTCTCAGATTGTTTGTTCTACACTATCTCAGATGATTGATTTTTCTTTCTTTCTTTTTGGTGAATTAACTACATTGGATAATTCAGAAGAACGTTATCTACAGGGGTAGGCTAGAGCCAGCTAGAACCGGCTCATGAGGGCTGATTGTTAAATGCTCAACCTGAACATTTGCACCTTAGAAATCTGTAAATGCTACACAACAGGGCTTGTTTTATTATCCTACTAACTGTTTGACTTAAGAAAGTGGTGGACAAAATGTTAATAATGAAGATTAAACTTTAAAGTATGCCACGTGTACATAAAAAAGAAGGTGTCAGTTGTTAAAGATTTACTAGAAATCCCCTGCTTTACACGGGATGAGAACCTACATGGGATGTGATGGCTCAGAAACTGCTTAAACTCAGCTATATGAAAGTCAAATCAAGACGTTATTTATTTATTTAATATTTTATTTTCCCCAATTATAAGTTAGAACAATTTTAAGCATTTTTTTAAAGTTCTGAGTTGAAATCAAGCATTTATTATGCACCTATGTTCCAGGTACTGTGCTAAGTACTAGGAGTACAAAGGAAGGCAAAAATAAATTAAAAAAAATTAAACCGTCTCTGCACCCAAGGAGCTCCCATGGAGGAGACAATATGCAAACACCTCAGTACAAACAAGATAGAGACAGAATAAATTGAAGATAGTCTCAGAAGGAAGGCATTAGGAAGATAGGTAAAGGGATCCCATCTTTCCTGAACTGCAGAGTCCAAATTTCCAAGAGCTTCTTGAAAGTGCATTCATTGGAGCTCTTCACAATCTAGGTGTAACCATGGATTCCGATTCTTCCCAGATTATTTTTGACACCTCCAAACAATTGCCAAGGGGAAGAGAGAAAGTGTCATATTAGATGTTGTGATGAATTAACATTATCGATTTTTACCTTTGGGGACTGGGGCTCACTTCTCAGTGGGACCACAAATTGCTGCTCACATCCTTCCTTTCCCAGCTGTGAAAAGCATAATAGCACTCCAAGCAACCCCAACTGATTGTCAGGCTTGCCTTCAAATTCAGAAAGGAGAAATAGATGAGATGAGATAAGAATTGACACCCATAGGCAGTCAGGGAAGATGTGTTCTCTGCACTCAGCTTGATTCATGTATTATTGTCAGTCTGTTTCATTGGAATGAGTGTGTGTGTGTGTGTGTGTGTGTGTGTGTGAGAGAGAGAGAGAGAGAGAGAGAGAGAGAGAGAAAGAGAGAGAGAGAGAGAGAGAGACAGAGAGAAAGACAGAGAGATAGAGACAGAGACAGAGGAGGGATTGATTACAAAGTAATGAGAACACAAGTCTTACAAAAGAATAATAAGTAGAATGTATCCAGCGTTTTAAAATCTGCAAAGGACTTTATGTATGTTATCTCATTGGAGTTTCACAATACCCTATAGGTATTGTTTTCATTTTAGAGGTGAGAAAGCTGAATCTCAGAGAGGTTCAATGACTTACCTAGGGTCATCACATAGCTAACAGTGTCAAAAATGCAAGTTGAATTGAGGTATTCCTGATACTAGGTCTAGTGATGTGTTTTCTGCCATCCTGCTCCTCAGAATTCACTATCATCTCTTCATAAAAATGCTTACTATACCAGAAGACAGTTTAGTGATGACTCTGGAGTCAAAGGACCCCAGTTTAAATCTTTCCTTTGACAATGACTAACCTGCATGATCTGGGGGAAGTTACTTAAACTGCCTGAGGCTTTATTTTCCTAATCAATGAAATGAAGGTCCTTTGAGATTCTCTCCACTTTGAGATCTATTATCCTATGATATTTAACCATGAATCTGTGTGTTTGTATGTGTTATCTGTATGGGACTAGATCTATGATTTCATTGGGATAGGGAATATCTGATGAGGAAATTCTTTCTATCCCTGCAGATCAGTATTTGTTCTATGGCTTATGGTTTTAGAGTTGCCTTGGGCACAGAATGGTTAAATAATTTGTCTGAGGATGCATAGATATCATGGGTCAATATATCAGAGGGAATATTTGACTTCCTGACTTCCTGAGGTCTTCCTGACTCTGAGGTTGGCTCTCTATCCACTGCTAAATGTCCCTGCTATATACATGCAGATATTTATGTTATCTAAAATAATACATAAATATATAAATTCTATATTGAAAGATAGCATAGTATAGTATAGTATGGTATGATATGGTATGGTATAGTACATAGCATAGCATAGCATGGCATAGCATGGCATAGTATGGTATGGTATGGTGTTGTATGGTATGGTATGGTAGAGTATGGTATAGTATGGTAATGGTATAGTATGGTATAGTACAGTACAGTATAGTACGGTACATAGCATAGAATAGCAGAGGGGAGCAGAGCATTGTACAATATAGTATGGTATAGTACAGTATGGTACAGTACATAGCAGAGCAGATTATAGAATAGTATAATATAGTATAGTATAGTACAGTACAGTATAGTGTAGTATAGTGAAATACACTGGGAATCAGGAGAGAGAGAGAGAGAGAGAGAGAGAGAGAGAGAGAGAGAGAGAGATATGGAGAAAACACTCAACATTTCCGAGTTTCAGTCTCTTCATCTATAAAATGAGGCAATCAGACTTACTGACCTCCAAGATCCCTTCAAGCACAAAATCTATGATCTTATGATATGTGTATGTGTGTGTATGCATGTGTATGCATGTGTGTGCGTGTGTTTTAGTGGTTCATAGTGGAAAGAATCCTGGGCTTTGATTCCAGAGCCCTAGTTTGGAGTCCTAATCAATGGCTGGGCAATCACGCACAATTCAGTTTACCTCTATTTCCTTGGTTTGTGCAGTGGATAGAGAGTTGGACCTGGAGTCAGGAAGATGAGTTCAAATATGACTTCAGATACCACGTAGCTGTATAAGCCTGGGCAAGTCACAACCTCTGTTTGCCTCAGTTTCCTCAGCATTAAAATAGTAATGATAATGGTGCTTCCCTCCCAGGGTTGTTGTGAGGATCAGTGTATAAAGCACTTGGCACACAGTAGGCATTATATAAACATTAACTATTATTCTTGTTGTCATTATTAAAACGAGGCCATTGGGCAGATGTTCCTTCCATATTCTGTGATGATATGCTCTGCCTTAGGAATATTTTTTATTCAGATACACATGCATGCCTGTGACTTGTTCTCCCTCCCAAGGTGACATTGGCCAACATTTTAATCATTTATGAGCTGCCTGGCGAGGTCCCTTGAAACCTTTTGCTTTACAAGGTTTTATGCCTTTTTTCTTTGAGATAAAGCCAAGTCAGAAATACAGCCCCAAGGCTGATTACCCAATTCGAACTCAAATAGCAGATTGCTTGGAGGTTGAAAATGTTTACATGTTCCTGTCAATAAAATTCAAGAGTTAATCTGAAGACTCAGCTTTGAATAAGTAAGGTACCCATCTAGCTAGCTTTGGCCCCTCTCAGCTTACTGACCTATTACCCACAGTGATTGCTTTTAGATTCTGTGTACAAGAAGCAAGAGTTTTCTACTTTCTGTGCAGCAGAAAGGTAGTCACTGGAGCAGCATGTTAACTTGATTTGAATGGAACCAAAGTAGCAAAAGGAATGATCAAAATGCAGGCCAGGACCCTGGATTACATGCCTTATGACATCATAGAATCTAGTGCTGAAGGAAGTCATTGAGTAGTTCAATGCTCTCATTTTATGGATGAGAAAACCAAGGCACAGCCAGATAGAATGGCAACATTTACAGTAAGAAAGGTAATATTTAACAGAGCTGAGATAGGAGCCCAGATTCTCTGACTCCAAATCCAGGCTACATTAAGCTCCTTCTAATTCATTCTTTACCTTGCTTCCTGAGCAATCTTCCTAACATGGGTGTCTAATCGGAGTCCCTACCTGCACAAAGATCTCCAATGTCCTTATTTAGATAAAGGCTAGGCTGACACTCAATACCACAATCAAGCAACCAATTGCAACATGAAAGATTCTGACAAGGAAATCACTTGTTGATCTATGATTGATGCCAAATAACCCATCTGATTGATTTAAGAAAAAATAAATAAATGTTTCAAACTATGCAGAAATAGTCAATCAACAAGCATTTATCAAACATTCACTTGGTCATTGTTTGGGCCCTGATTGACTTTCTGAAATCCTGAAAGTGTTCTCTCCCAGATTGACTTTCCTTTCCTTTCCTTTCCTTTCCTTTCCTTTCCTTTCCTTTCCTTTCCTTTCCTTTCCTTTCCTTTCCTTTCCTTTCCTTTCCTTTCCTTTCCTTTCCTTGGCCATTCTCTGCTTCATTTTTTACCTAGCCTTAAACATTGAATGGGTGTTGCCTCAGTCAAACTGAGACCTGTTAAAGACCTTAGTTGAAAAAGGCCAAGGTCTCCCACTGCATCCAAGGCTATCTTCAGTCATCCTGATCTATAATTTGCTACTGGACCCAGATAACTCCAGAGGAGAAAGTGAGGTTGGTGACTTTACACAGCCCTCCCTCACTCAAATCCAATTCACTTGCATGTCATAGCATCATCTCCCTGATGTCATGGTCCTCTTTGAAAAGGAAGGAGAAGGAACAGCAATAATCACTAGGCATTGTACTTCTCTATAGATACAAAGAAAAGTAAAGCAAGGTCCCTGCCCTCTGGAAGCTTGAGAGGACACAACATGCAGACAATTACATATTTACAAGATACATAAAGTATAAATGTGAGGTGATCTTTGAGGGAAGACTCTGGAGGGTATGGGTACTAGGAAAGGCTTTTTTTAAACTTTGATGCAAACATATAGCTTTAGCCTTTATTCATGAGATGGCCATTCTGAGAAAGAAATAATTATGACTAGACAAAAGTAAAAAGTATTTAGGAAGTTAAGTAACATGTGAAATGAAGGACCAAGAGAATAGACTAAGAGGATAGAGAACCACTCTCAGAAGATCTGGGTTCTAGTCCTGCTTCTGATAGACTGCACTAGCTGGGTGAGCCTGGGCATTTAACCTCTCAGGGCCCAATAAACAATTTAAGAAAGAGAGGCTTTACCTTTTGTTGATGGCATCTATCCCTTGAGCAATCTGATGAAACCTTGGACATCTCAGAATATTTTTAAATGAATAAGACAAAATACATACAATTGCAACCACATAATAATAACAACATTAATAGCTAGCATTTATATAGATCTTAAAAGTTCTGAACATGAAACGAAGTTTTTGAAACCTAAAATAATAAAAGCAAAAAAAAAGTTCAGGTACCATCTAGGTTAAGAACCCCCATTCTAAGAGACTTTTAAATTGTAGAGTACTCTGGTATCTTTGCCAAGAAAACCCCAAATGGGATCACAAAGCATTGGAAAGGATTGAAACAACTGAACAAGAACAATGTATGTGTGTGTGTGCCTATATCCACACATATAATTAAACATGTTAGTTTCAAAGCTATCCTACCTGTCTGTGTCTTCATTTGAATTTTCTTCTTTTCTCCAACTTTATTTTTAAAAAGACCACAAAATCTGCATCAATCACAATCTAGCTTTCTCTCTTTAAAAATCACTATCACTAGTCCTATTAGAAGGGTCCCCTTCTCATTCAAAAAATAAAAAAACAAACAAAACAAATAAAACCTCCCTTGTAACAAATAAACACATTCAAGCAAAACAAAACTACATACTGACCATGTCCAAAATATGTGTTTCATTCTTATCCAAATACATATGTACATGCATGTCTATATACATATATATGTAAAGGTTTAATACATAAATTCCACTAAAACTTTTGGAACACACATACATACATATGTACATATAAATTATATATGTATACACATAAAGTTCCATATATAGTTATGCATATATGTATATATATGCATGCATGTGTATGTATATGGGTGTATGGGTGTTCCAAAACACCCAGAGTGCATGCAGTTTTGTGCTTTTAAAGTTTTATGATTGTGTCTCTACATACACACACATATATGTTATGTATGCATATATGCATTTCTTGTAGTCGTGTCCAACTCTTTGTAACTCCATGGACCATAGCACACCAGGCCCTTGTATCTTCCACTGTCTTCTGAAGTCTGTCCAAGTTCATATTCCTTGTGTCCATGACACTTTCTATCCGTCTCATCCTCTTCCATCCCCTTCTTCTTTTCCCTTCCATCTTTCCTAACATTAAGGTTCTGCTTTGTTTTGTTTTGCTTACCATCGAATCCCATCTTCTCATTATGTGGCCAAAGTAGTAAAGCTTCAGCTTTAGTATTTGACCTTCCAGTGAATGGCCTAAATTGATTTCTTTAAGTATTAACTGATTTGATCTCCTTGCTGTCCAAGGGACTCTGGAGGGAAAAAAAAAAAAACAACAACTTTGGGGCACTTTCTGAGAGAAAAGTAAAAGAAGATACATGACATCTCTAATTAACATTTCCTTGGGGGGATTTTCTTCTTCCTGATTTCTGCAGATAAATCCAAATAGGCAAAAATGCAGTCCTAATCAAGAGAATGAACTCTGCATGAGAGCTTAGCCCTAATCCGTTCATCTGTTCAGTTCATCTATCTGTCTAGCTCTCTGAGATATTCAAATGATAATTGGAGTGGCACATGCCCAGTTATCATTTTTTCCTAGCTAGCATTTTTCCATAATCCACCCCACCAATATCCCCTTCCCCACACTAGGAAAAAGCAGTGAGTTTCTCGAAAAACCACTTTGATACCACCATGTCTGAAAGTGAATCAGAAGCCACCTGCCTGACCAGCTGTGGGTCTCTGGTGGTATTCTAATCTCTGCTTCTTTGGATTCTTAAAACTTCTTGATGGGCAGAAATGGATTATGAACAGAGACTACTCGGGAAAGAAATAGGACTATAAAAATGGAGTTCTTACAAGTTCTGACTTTCCTCTCCCTGCCATATCTGCCTCTGTTATTACCATCACCGTCTTGTTTTCATCTTGTCCAATAGAAGTTAGAATCCAACAATAAATTACTATCCCACTGTATATATTTTAAAAATATATTTAATATTTTGGTTTTCAGAATTTAATGAAAAGTATGAGGAGGTTAAGTTCATCTTCTCAAGACTTACTGGAAGAATCCTTAGTAAAATTCTAGCAACAAATGGAAGGGTGGGAATGATAGATACCTCATTCTTTTCCCATGTGATTTTGATATTTTTTTCTTCTGGCTCTCTCTATTTTAAAAGCTCTTCCACAAAGTTTGGAGATGATGAATATCTGGTTTGGTGCCATTTATTAAAATGTTGGTCTTAATGGATAAGTTTTAGGCAGATGCCTGAGGCACATGGAAGTTGCCTTGCCCAGTGATTCCCAGCTAATTTGTGTTAGGACAACTGAGTCTCCTTGGCCCCAAACCTGACATTCTATCCACTACACCAAAATTGTTATGTTAAAATATGAATAGTACCAAAAACAGATAATAAATTTATACTGTACCATGTTGGTTGGGTTAAGAGCAGACACCTCTTCATTTCCCACCTGAACTGCATCATTGTCTCCAGAAGCTCATCTTGCAAGATCCAATTAACTCTGAAACTCACCACTCCTCAATACCCCCTGCCATTCAGGCTTTCTCTCCTTTTAATCGGAGAGGGTGGAGGGTGGACATGGGAGAGCTCCTGGATCAGGGAAGATACTTTATCAATTCCCACCTGGCTGAAGGACTGCATTATGCTTCCACACTAAATATCCTCCTTCCCCTTCCTTCTTTTTATGTATCCTGTTCTCCCAATAGTTTGTGAGCTCCTTGAGGGCAGGGGCTGTCTTTATCCCACATAGTGGGTCCTTCATAAATGTTTGTTGACTGACTTACTGAATTTCCATGGACAACCATGTATCAGGCACACAAGGCAGCCAAGAAGGCAACAGAATTTCCACCTTCCTCTTTCCCCTTTTCTTCCCACCTCCATGGTACCTTGATGACTAATCTTGTGGCTTGGATCAAATAGCATACCTGTGTGTGATAGTGGAAGTTCCTGGTGCTCCTTGCATGAGTGTTTTTAAGGGTAACCACACTCCCCCGCAAAATAGGTTATTGAATAAGATCACTAGTATGCCTGGCACTTTTACTACAGGATGTTCCACCTAAATAGCAGCTACCTGGAGTCCTAAGTCCAAAGCACAAATTCCAGGAGTATTTGATTCACAGAAAGACCCAAGAACATCTAAGCCAGTCTGCCCTTGTCTAAATATACTCATTAAGGAGACTGCAAAAATAGGCCTTTGACATCGACTCCTTAAGGATACATAAAACTAGAGAGAAACCATTACATTTTCAGGTTTTCCCCATTTCCACTGATTCTGGGGGTTTTTTTTTTTTGTTTATTTTTTTTTTTGTTACCACAGGATATAGTAGATAGAAAACTGACCTCAGAGTCCAGAAGACTGGAGTTCAAATCCTCCCTTGGAGGTGTTCTGGATATATCCTCCTGGGCAAGTCATGACCTCTCAGTGCTCTGGAGGATTCTTCAATCTATGGATTGCAGAAGAGAGATGATCAGCTAACACAGAAAATGTAGGTGTACACATATGTGTGTGTGTGTATATATATATATATATATATATATATATATATATATATATATATGTGTGTGTGTGTGTGTGTGTGTGTGTATGTGTGTGTGTATGCATGTATAGTTACGCATATATGTAGATTGTGTTTGTATGGTCATGTTTGGCTGTATATATAGGTAAACACATGGATGTTTCCATATCTGCCTCTTTCTCCTCCCTTGGGAAGAGTTTTCCACTTCTTTCTTTTGAGATTCTGCTTTATGAACAAATACAGCTCCCAAAATCTTTAATGACCTAGGACCCTTCTCAAGGCAATCAGTCTAAGCCTTGCTGGAAAGACCATTATGCAAGGAATATATACATATGTAATATATAAATATGTGTTGTAGATAAACAAATGTATAACAATGTAATATATAGATGTACGTATGTAAATATTTGTATAAAATATGCAATACATATGATATAGAAATGTACACATGTAATATATAAATATGTGTTGTACATAAACAAATGTATAATGCATGTAATATACAAATGCACATGTGAAAGATGTAAATATGTTATGTACAAGCAAATATGTAATATATACAATATTTGTATATATATGTACATATATAATATATAAATATGTTACATGAAAACAACTATGTAATGAATGTGATATACAAATGTATATATGGAATATATAAACATGTGTTATATAATCACATGTAATATAAATGTACATATGCAATATATAATATAAACAAATATTTAATATATAATATACAAATATATAAAATATATACCACACATATAAATGCATATACAGCCCCCTTGTATGTGTATGGGTGTGAATATATATATTTTTGTGAGTATGCATATATACATAGACACACACACATGCCTATAATATTTATTATGAATCTAACCTTGGTCAACTAGGTGGTGCAGTAGATAGAACACTGGGCCTGAAGTCAGGAAGATCTGAGTTCAATCCAACCTCAGACACTTAACTAGTTATGTGACCCTGGGCAAGTCACTTAATCCTGTTTGCCTCAGTTCCTCATCTGTAAAATGAACTGGAGAAGGAAATGACAAACTACTCTAGTATCTTTGCCAAGAAAACCCCAAAATCAGATCATGAAAAGTCAGAGGAATTAAGAATTAATTTTGTTATTGTTGAGTCATTTTTCATTTGAACCTGACTTTTCAGGTACAGGTAAGACTAGGTGGCTGATGGGTCCTTTTACACACTGTGATTCTGAATTGAGAAAATGGTGAATGTTGAGGAAACGGGATCATCAGGTAGAGACTATTTTTTTCCACGATATTTGTATATGATGGGGCAGCTAGGACTGAGCACTGGCTCTGGAGTTAAGAGGACCTGAGTTCAAAATTGGCTTCAGACACTTACTGGACGAGTCATTTAACCCAGATTGCCTCTGAAAGGAAAAAGAAAAAAAAAGATATTCATGCATGAGGACTGGAGAAGTACAACAAAAACCTGAATGGGGTAGAAAGGGAAGTATGTTTGCAAATAAACAAAAAAGATCCAGTAAAGAGTGAGAGGCTGTAGATGCCTGAAAGAGAGGGAATGATCAATTTGTTTGGACAAGGTTCTGGAGAAGGTATGAAAGGGAGAGGTCAAGGATACAGGTGGAGAGATTAGTTTTGGCAAGCACAAGGGTTAGAGTTAGAGTCAGGGTCTCTTCCTCTGAAACAGAAGAAGACAACATTAAGGAGAAAGTCCTCGGAAGGTAGGGAATATTTTGTTTCTTTCATTTCCCATCCTGTACCTCTCACAGAGCCTGCCACCCCACGTGGCAGGTGCTAAATAAATGTTAGCACCTTTTGACCATGGAACCTTTCTATCTACCCTGAAGCTGGACCCTCCTACATGTGTTGCCCCCTCCTATTAGTATGTGAACTTTGGGGGAAGAGAGACCATCTTCTTGGCTTTTCTATTTGTGCCCCTAGGATTTAGCAGTGTTTGGCACAGAGCATTTCATAAACACATTTTCATTCAATCCTTTTTTTGATTGAATCAGATAAAAAAAAGATGGGTAATAATATTGAGAAATTTTGAGGATCTGAGAAGAGAAATTGAGGACATTCAGCGCCTAAGGCTTCAATCTTTTCAATGAGCAGAGGGATCAAGATATTTGCTATAAACCATAGTTTCATAATTTCATTGACTTAGAGCTTGGAGGGACTTCTGAGGTCCTGTAGTCCAACCTCCTCACTTTTCAGATGAGGAAACAGGCCAGGGAGTCTAAGAGCCCAAGGTCACATAGGTAGTAAGTGGCAGAGAAGGGACTTGAACCCAGGACCTCTGGCTCCAAACTAAGGGTTTGGAAAGGTTGTATACATGATCACATAGAGAGTAAATATCATGGATAGGATTCAGATTTAGTTCCCTCTTGTTCTCAAGTCTAGTGCTAGTGAAAACAAACAAACAACTTTGGAGACAGAGGATTTGGGCTTGAATTCTACATCTGTTATTTGCTGCCTTGAACAAATTTCTTAATCTGTTTGGGCCCCAATTTCTTTAGGAGATTAGAGTAGTTCATCTCTAAGGTCCTTTCCATAGCTAATTCTCTGATCCTATTATCTCCAGTCTAGGAGGTATGTGAATAAGTTTGGGAGTTTGGAGAATAAAGAAAGGTTTTGAAAGTCCCAGTGGAGAATGAGTTTGAGTATCCCTGAGACAAAAGGACAGAGTGGCAGGACTGTTAGGCAGCCACCTAACACCATCCACCTCTAATGCCATTGACAGCCAATTAAGAGGCTTGGAACCAACAGAGGAGTCTTGCTCAACCATGAATTAAACCATCTTCCCAAAGGCAGAAAGTATCAGTTGGAAACAGATGTTTTGGTTCCACATTTTCATTGGGGAATGTAGTTTTGCTGTTAAGAAACTATTGTCTAAGAACTGGATTATTTCTCCAGGGGACACTTGTTTATGATCATGGAGGCACAGAAGCTAGAGAATGATGAAATATAGAAACAAATGTCAAGGGAGTGTAGATAAGATTGAGAGCAGGAAGAAGCCTTTGAGATCAGTCTACCATTTCACATATGAGAAAACAGATAAAAAAGAAAAAAATGAAATAATCCCTGCTCTCAAGGAGTCTATACTCTACTTATGGGGGAGACACCATCAGCATACATAAATACACATGCACATACACACATATATAATTATTTATCTAGCATCTATCTATCTAGCATCTATCTAATCTGTCATCCTGGGCCATCTCTAATCATCCTCATCTATATCTTGCCATTGGACCCAGATGGCTCCAGAGGAGAGAGTGAGGCTGGTGACTTTGCACAGCCCTCCCTCACTTAAATTCAATTCACCTGCATGTCATGGCATCGCCTTCCTGATGTCATGGTCCTCTTCAAGAATGAAGGACAAACAACAACAATCATCTGTCATCTAGCTATCTATTCTCCACCTATCGATCTATTCATCTATCTTTCCTCTATCTACTATTTGTTATTTATCAATGATCTGAAATCATCATCATCATCATCAACCCATCCATTCAACATTAAGAAAAAATAGATACCTTTTCAATGATCTTTTAATGGAATGGTTTATATCTGACAAATATGTTGGGAAATATATCAATTATTACACCCACCATAGGCTAAACTCTACCATTTTTATTTTGTTTCCTGTTGCCATCAACTCTAATTTGAATAAAAACAAACATTTATTATATATGTAATATTGCAGAAGATGCAACATAGATTAGTGGATAGAGAACTGGCTTGGGAATTAAGAAGTTCTGGGTTCAAGTCTTGCCTCAGTGGGAGAATCATTTCTACTCAGTGTTTCAAGTAATTCTCTCAGACTTTTAAGTTGCAGAGAATATGTCAACATGCACTGATAGAAGGAGCTTCCATTTCTGGAAGTCTCCTATTTCAGTGGAATTGTAGGCACAGCTTTAGCTTATCTTCTCATTCCAATAGTGAAATTGAAGCAAAACCTGACTTAGATGAGAGTTCCTGCATACTCTTCTTTTTTTGCTAAACTTAGCAAGAATAAGTGATTGTATACTAAAAAATTTAGGAAGAATTATCAAATTGGTACAAAGCAACCTAATCAGAACCAGGAAAAAGATATACACAATGATTATAACAATGCAAATAGAAAGAACAGCAACAAAACAAAATTAAACCTCTCTATGATGATGGTGATCAAACTTATCCCCAGAGAGGAGAAAATACACCTCCTTCCCTCCATCTTGGCAGAGTTGGTGGACCATGGATGTAAAACATCACATAGAGGGACTGATACAGTTCATTTGTTTTGCTGATCTGCCTTTTTTCTTTGCTTTCTCTTTCTTTTTTATTTGTTATAAGAGTTGACTGTCTGAAGAGGAAAGTATTAGGTAATGAGGTGTTATCAAAACAAAGAATTTCAATGAAAATACATTTAAAAAATAAACGACCAGTTTATTTTAGCTTAGTTAAGTCAAGACTTTTAGACTTAATGGTTACCACTGTTTCACAATGTATCATCTGGGCCATTCAGACTCTGGCATTAGTTTTGTGACATGAACAGTATTGTGATAAGATAAGTACCATGGGAAGAAAAATGTCTATTAGTTCCGTGCCTTTCCTGTGCTTTCTCCCATAACAATAATTGAACATAAGGATCAGTGTGGGAGCAGTTTCATCTGGGGCCTCTGGAAATAGGAAATTTATGGACTAGCACCCCACTGCCTTCTCCCACTCCTTGCTGTCTCCAGATAAGAGCAAGAACAGAATAGGATGCACTTGGGCTTTTCCATGACCTGTTTGTGATACAAAGGAATTTTATTTGGAATAAGGAAGGGTGAGATTAAATTAAAGATGAAATTAAATTAATTAAATTAAAATATTATGATCCACATTGTCATTTAAATTTTAAGTGATACTTATTAATATTTTAAAAAACCTTACTTAATGTGCAACATTATTTTCATGATACCTAGGAACTCTCTGAAACACTAAACTGTATGGTAACTACTCTAAGGTAGTGATGGTTTTGTTTTTATCTGTTTTAGCCAAAAGTGCCTGGCCCATAGTAGGTGCTTACTAAATGCTTGCTGCTTGATTAGAGCCCATATTTAGAATAGAGACTTGACATCAGAACACTTTAAAAGCTTGCTGACCCAAGAACAAGCATGTAAGTAATTTGTATGGAAATGATTGTTCTAAGTTGCTTTGAAGTTACTTATTCTCTTGAATGCTCTAATTTAAGTCATTCTTTCAATATTATTTACACTACTCATTTAGTAAATTCCCTTTTGCAGACTGCATATGTAAACTTCAATCTGTTCTTCATGTGAATTATCACACATTTTTAATTAGACAAGTCCAAATTAATGAGATTCTGTTGTTATTATTAATGGTTATCATAAGAGCTGACATTTACAATGTGCTGTATGGTTTACAAAATGCTCTACATAAATCAGGTCATTTGATCCTCCCAATAACCTTGTCAGGTAAGCAGGGCAGGGCTGGATGGGAATTATTATCTGTTGGCGGATGTGGGAGATATGGTTCATAGGATATAGGTTGACTTGCTTTAGCTATAGAGACTGAGGACATATAGCTATTAAGTGATAGGAATGGAAATGAAACCTAAGATTCCTGACTTTAAATCTAGTATATCAAAATGATTTGATTATAAAATAACTAACACATTCAAGTTTATTTAATGGACTTTAATAATAAATAATAACTTTGATTTTCATAGTTTCATTAATAAGTAATAATCCTATTATAAGATGTAATTACTTTAATCATCATACTATTATATTAAACTCCCATTATTATAATAATATGTTATAACATTTGATGTTAAATAATTTTATTTTGGCAAGATATATACTTATCTAAGATGTTGTAACCAGTTATTGCATATTTTGACAAAGTTATGAGATTGGTAGCCCTGGGGAAGCCTATAGTTGTAATATAGCTGGGTTTTAGAAAGATACTTGAGAAATCTTTTATGATATTCTTGTATATAAGTGGGAGAAATGTAAGCTAGAGAATACTCCTTACACGGATCTAGTGATAACACAGATTCAGGAATTCTCTCTAAAGATGCCAATCACAAACATGCCTGCCATCCTGTGTGACTCTCATCCATGCCTTCCCATAAACTGGTCATTGTGAGTCCACTCACTCAACATGTTACAGACCATCCTCACTCCTGAGATCATTTGAATATCAGCAGAAAACTTTGGCTATCTACTTGTCAACCCAACACCGTCATCACTATGAGCAGCCTACCTCCTCTTCCCATCACAAAATTCCTTCATGATGTTCCTGTTCTTTGAAGTTTGACATGCAATATATATTGCAGCCTACTTTCAGCTGCCATGTGCCTCTTCTTTGCTCTTTGTGTGATATTAACTCTACTTGCTTGTTTCATTAGATAATCATGTAGTGAGATGAATTTGAAACTGACTGAATGACTGGATCCAAAGAGTATTGGTTAATGAATCAATGACAACTTGGAGGGAGTTTCCAACAAAATTTCCCAGGGACATGTTCTTTTTAGCCTTTTTGCCCATGATTTAAATGACAGTATAAATGGCATGGTTATCAAATTTGAAGATGAATAGGATCTGGGAAACATAATTAGCACAGTGAACAACAGAATCAGAGACCAAAGAAATGATGATGGATTACAATTGCTTTCCATGAAATATAAAAGACCTAGAGAAAGATATCCATTATATTTGGGGGGCTCTTAGAGAGAGAGCAAAGATTGACTTTGACCTTTCTCTGTATCCCTAGTATTTAGCAAAGTGCCAAGCATTTAGTAGGTGCTAAATAAATGCTTATTGACTGAAGGATATAAGGGAGACAATAAAGAACAATTGTACCAAATTAAGAGCATGGATCAATGCAATCTGCATTGATATAAGGAATGATTATATTGGCATTCAATGGTGCATAGCCACTGGAATATTGAAGTTGATATTACAGAAAAGTAGGTTAGGCCAATGTTGCACCAAGAATGAGAGATAACAGTCTCAAGGGAAAATTGGTGTCACTGAAATAACAAAAATAAGACGTCCAGAGTTCTTGATCTCCACACCACCTTCCCACCTCAGAGAAGCTTCAGTCATGGAAGCCCTTTCTTCCCTTTCTGATTGGTAGCCCTCCTGAATCACAGATCTGGAAGGAGCCCTGTCCAGGCTTGCTTCATCCCCAGTTCAATATGTTATCTTTCCCCATTAAAATATAAGCTCCTTGAGAGTAGGAACAATTTAATTTTCTTTGCTTGTATTTGTGTTCCTAGCACTTAGTACACTAATACAGTGCCTGGTACATAGTAATTGCTTAATAAAGGCATCCATTTTCTCTCTCTCTCTCTCTCTCTCTCTCTCTCTCTCTCTCTCTCTCTCTCTCTCTCCTTACCAACTTATCTATGGAGAACTTATGATGGAAGTTTGAACACTCTCTGAGAATGAGAAGACATGAAGGTGTTTTGCTCTATATTGGTGTAATGAGTAAGCAAAATAATAAAATTAAATAAATGCTAAAGTTCAGAGATACAGTAGGGGCTCAATAAATGTTGGTTGAAAGAATAAAACCATGAAAAAAATGACCATTATCACCCCTTCTCCTTGTTTAGGTTGTCTAGCATACTTTTATGTTTTCTTCTCCAGTATTTTTTCTTTCTCTTTTTTTCAAGATGGCCTTTGATGCTCATTGTAACTAGTTTTTGCTTGGGTGAAGATGCTGGAAGAAAGAGGAAGGTCTCACACTATGACTTACCTGGGCCCTGGAAACCCTGCTTGGGTCGAGGCTATCTGTTAATCTTTCCAAATCCCATCTTGACACCAGCTATGGGACATGAGCAAGACAACCCCACCTCTCTGAGCCTCGGTTTCCCTCATTTATTAAATGGAAATGATGATGCCTGTAGCACTTACAGGTATTATTGTGGTGCATTGTTGTGGAGACCAAAAGAAGCCAATTATATGAAACATCATCTATAAAATGATGAGGTTGGGGTAAATGGCCTTTAAAACCCTTTCTAGCTTCAAAACTATGATCCCATGATCCTCTTATCTCTAGGCTCATGAATGGCTCTTTTTGAACCGGGAAGTCTGATTTCTGCCATTTTTATGGTGTTTGGTTTATTGGTACATCTGGGTATCAGTGAGATTAGAATCGTAAACAATCTCATAAAATTCATACTCAGCACTAGTCTTAAAAGTTGCTTTTAACACACAGAAACGGGAGTGTATCAAAGTTTAGCATACATTTCCTCCAAACTACACTCCCAGCAATTATCCCATCCTTCATCATCCCAATTTTCAAAAATATATTTAGAGAGAGGGTGTGAGGATAGCTTAGAGAGCTGATAATGATCGAGGTCTGTCCTATCTGTCCCAGATCAGTGTTAATTGTATGTTTGCTTTTATTATCTGTTGGCCTCCTTGAGCGAGGGACTGAATAACATGAGAACCTTTTATTTTTTTGGACTGGACCTTTGATTTTATTGGCATAGGGAACTCCCTGGTGAGAAAACTCCCTCTGCCAAAGCAAATCAGTACCTGTTCAGCAACTTAGAACCTTAGAAAGATACGTGGGCCACCTAGAGGTTAATTGACTTGCCTCGGGTCAACATACCCAGTATGTGTCAGTCGTGGGACTTTAGCGCAGGTCTTCCTGGTTTCAAGGCCAGCTCTCTCTTTATCCATTAAACCATGTTGACTCTCATGGCAACCTTATAGGCTTCTCTAGATAAACTGTTCTAGCTAAGTTCACCAGCCAAGTGAAACCCCTGATATGGCTGAATGCTCCTGTTCTCCACCCACGTCTAAATTTACTAGTTGGTTGAATGGACCAAAGTGATTGTCATAGAAATGTCCTTTTGTTCTTTAGTCACTTTTTTAGTCACTTCCAACTCTTCATGACCCTATGTGAGGTTTTCTTGGCAGAGGTATTGGAGTGGTTTCCCATTTCTTTCTTCAGTTCATTTTACAGATGAGGAGACTGGGGTTAAGTGATTTGCCCAAAGTCACTCAATTAGTAAGTGTCTGGGGTCAGATTTGAACTCGGGAAGGTGAGCCTTCCTAATTACAAGCCTAGTGCTCTGACCATTTTGCCACTTGGCTGCCCCTAGAAATGTCCTAAGAGACATTAACAGCCATAGGAAAGAATGTTCTAAATCACTACTAATGGTTAAATATAAATCTAAACAACCTGAGATTTTACCTTATACCCAGCAAAGTGGTAAGATGACAAAAAATAGGCATAACCAATGTTGGAGGGGCTGTGAAAAGAAAGGCACATTAGTGCATTGTTTGTGTAGCTATGAATTGGGATAAACATTTTGGAAAGCAGTTTGAAATTATGCCAATAAAAGTACTAAAATATATCCATGTGGCTAGGTGGCACAGTGAATAGAGCAATAGCCCTGTAGTCAGGAGGACCTGAGTTCAAATCCAGCCTCAGACACTTGACACTTATTGGCCATGTGACCTTGGGCAAGTCACTTAACCCCAATTGCCTTGCCTTCCCCTCTCCAAAAAGCAAAAAAATTTAAAAACTATCTATGCCTTTTTACCCATAGATTCCACTATTAGGCATATACCCCAAGGAGATTATTGATAAGAAGGAAGCACCCCTATATTTAAAAATATTTATATCACAGATCTTTTATGGCAGCAAAGAATTGGAATAAATAAAGATATCCATCATTTGGGGCATGAATGCAATGAAACATTACTGTGCTGTAACAAATGACAAATGAGACAAATATAGAAATGCATGGAAAGAATTCTATGACTTGATGCAAGGAGAAGGAAACAGCCAAGAAAATATACAAAACCACTACAATAATGTAAATGGAAAGAAGGACCACAAAACAATGAGAATAAGCATAACCACAAATAATAAACTGAAGAAAATACCTTCACTCCACTTCTTTGCAGAGGTAGGTCCATAGGGGTGGCAGGTTGCATAAATTTTCAGCCTTTTTTGATGTATTGAATGGTTTTATTGCCTTTCTTTCTCTTTTTTTCCTTAATTTTTTTTGTTGTTGTTGTTATAGGGGATGGTTCTTTGGGAGGGTTAGCCAGTCAAAAAACACTAAAAACCTCCTATGTGCCAGGCATTTTGCTGAGAACTGGGGATACAAATAGAACAAAGAAAGGCAGTCCCTGCTCTCAGGGAGTGTACAATTGAATAGGGAAAGATGGCATATAAAAGAAAACTGAAAAGCAAAGGGGTGCAGGATTGAGGAAGAAGGTGCTCAGTAGGGGAAGTCTAAGGAATGTGGCAAGTAGGAAATGAAGAGTTGGCCCATCTACTAGCCTCTTCTTATGGGAAAAGATCTTTTCTTTGCCCTCCAGCCTTCCAATCAGAGTGGCAGAGGGTACTGAAGAGGTGAAGTTGATGCAAACTTGCAAGATGGTAGGGTTTCTTATAAGAAGTTTCCTGGAAGTATGATGGTAGTGGAATCCAGTCTAAGGACTACACTTGTGGGAAATGAATGGAGGGGGAAGGAAAGAGATATCGGAGAAAATTCTGGTGATGTCATAACAAGATGTATACATGAAATGTATTAATATTCTAACATGTTAATATATTAGTAAGAATACCTATTTTTTAAAAAGAATCCTATAAGGTCAGTAGGGTATTATCAATATCCCTCCAAGGCAGCCCATTCTATTTTTGGGTAGCTCCAATTATTAGCCTAAATCTTCATTTTTGTCAGCTCTATTCCGTGTTACCCATTATGCACTTTAAGTCCGGTACAATCAGTGCAATCCTTCTTTCACAGGACCACCTTGAAACTATCAAAAGCAGGACATGAAGAAGGCTATTATGGTATTCAGAACATTACCACTTGTGAGTACAAGTTTGAAGTTTATTCAAGTGCAATTATTGCCATACTCTGCCCTATAAGAAAGAGAATGGCATTCACAGTTTGAGCACCTGGATTTGAATTTGGTCTTTGCCACTTTTGAGCTCTGTGTGATCATATGGATAAGTCATCTAATGGGCCTCTGTTTCCCCATCTGTAAAATGAGAGGGTTGGAATTCATGACCTCTAAGTCACCTCTAACTCTATGATCCCATAATTTGTGGGTATGGGTTACTCTCTCTGCCAATACAGAGGCTTAGACAGTCGTTGTGCGTTTCTGTGGCTCAAAAATTCATTCATACAATGCATATATTCCTATATATTGTTTGCCATGAATAATTTTAATTTATGCCTTTTTAAAAGCATCAGAATAATTTCCAAATATTCCACCTTCATTGAATCCAACCTTGCCACATATAAGTATGAAATGTAATATATAAAATAAAATATATAAATATATTTTGATATATAAAGTAAAATATAAAAATGTGAACAAAATTCATCTGACAAAGTGACCACATATACCAGCATATATATCTATAAAATATATGTACCATAGTCCCCTGCCTCTCTATCAAGAGAAGGGAGTCACATTGTCTTCTCTTTCCTTTGGGACCTAGATTCATTATTGCAATTAAGCAGGGTGACAACATTTTAGACTCATTTACAAAAAGAGGCAGTGTATGACTTAGTGGATAGAAGACTGGTCTCAGATCCAGGAAAAGCTAGATTTTAGTCTTACATTAGATATATACTGGTTCTGTGGCCTTGGGCAAGTCACTTAACCTTTAGGTTAAGACCATGTATCTAAAACTATAAATTGCAGAGGAGGCCATGGCCTATATTAGTAGAAGGAAATATTTTTTTTTTCATCTGGGAGTTCCCTATACCAAAGAAACCATAGGTATTCAACCTCTCACTATATTTCAGTTACATGTATTTTTTCTGCAGGAGGTTTCTCTCTCCACCACCCTTCCATTCTCCCAGATTACAGACCGTAATTTAAAAAGGCCAAGTTCTCCCCCTGCATCTCAGGCCATCACCAGTTATCTTGACCTGTGACTTGCCACTTGACTTTGATGACAGAAAGAGCGAGGCAGGTGACTGTGCACAGCTCTGCCTCACTTAAATCCAATTCCCTTGCAAGTCATCACCCTCCTGATGTCATCGGTCCTCTTTGAGAACGAAGGATGAACAACAATTTCCCATGTACTTTCCATTTGTATAGCTTGTAGGTTTAGTTATAATTTGGGTATAAGTAATATATAACTATAAGGTATAATTTATAACTAGGTATGGTTGTTTTGTCCTTTAGAATGAGAGATCCTTGAAAGGCAGGGATTGGGTTTCTGTGGTTTTGTTTTTTGCCTTTCTTTGTATCCCCAGTGATTGACTCTTAGTCAATACTTAATAAATAATTGATGACCAGTATTGAGTGACCATACTCCACAATTCCTCTGTTCTGGGAAGGCATGAGGCAAGGGTCCTACCTTAATTCTCACATACTTGGTTCCACTGTGTCAACAATGGCTACTCCACAAATGTTTGATGATGCTAATGAAAGGCCAGGTCCTCCTCCCCTCTTTCCTAGCCAGCTGGCAGAGCTCCTAGGGGTTGCTACAGAGATTTTTCTCCTCTGGGTGAACTTTTGCCCCAGCTATCTCTGTGTTCTGTCTCTAAATAATACATCTCAATTTTATTGAACGTGCCCCATCCCATTTTGTTTTATGGAGTATGCCTTGGGAGTTTAAAGTCGGTCAAATTGAGTAAGGCCATTATTTGGGTCATCTCTGTAGGTCAGTTTCACAGTTTAGGGAAGGCACAGGGGTCAAGGGCAACCAGATCTGCAGTGGACCTTAGAAGTATCATGGTTGTTTTGTACATAGACTCATACATCCAAAGGACCTTGGACTCTGTCTAACCCCAACTTTCTTTTTTAATTAATCAACTTTGTTTTATAGATGACCAAATCAAAACCAGAGAGGTGAGGCAATTTAAGATGGTGAGATCATTGACTTAGCGTTGGAAGGTACCATAAATATCATCTAACCCAACTACTCATTTGGCAGATGAAGAAGCTATGGACCACAGGAGTTTACCTACTTGCCACACAGGTAGTAATTGGACCCCTTGTCCTTTGAATCCAAGACCAGAGTTCATTCCACTGTACCATGTTGGGAAAACAGAGGTTGTGTGGGAGATGAAGAATATTGTACAGGGCGCTAGTCACTTAACCTTGGTTTACCTCAATTTTATTATCTGTGAAAGGGGGATAAGAATAGCCTCTATCCCCTAGGGTTGTTGTAAGGATCAAATGGGATAATCATTGTAAATCACTTAGTCCAGTGTCTGGCATATAGCAAATGCTACACAAATGATAGCTATTAGCCATTATTATTAGCTATTATTCTAGTAATAAGATATGAAAAAGATGACTAGCCAGCAATATCCTTGAAGAATGTCAGATACAGAAACCCCAGGTAATGATAGCTGCTGAAAGGCAGTTTGTTGTAGTGGTTAGAGCTATGGACTTTGGAGTCAGGAAGGACTGAACTCAAATCCTGATTTAGAAGATTCATAACCTTGCAACCTTGGACAAGTCACTTTAATTCTCTAAGTCTCATTTTCTCCATCTGGAAAATGGGGATATATTATCACCTACCTCACAGGGCTATTGTGAGATTCAAATGAGATAAAAGCTCTTCGAAAACCTTAAAGCATTATATGAATAGCGCTTTGCAAACTTTAAAGTGTGATATAAATGTTGACTGACAGCTTTCCCCTGCATTATATCTGAGAGGTTGTTGTTTGTCCTTTGTTCTTCAAAGAGGACCATGATATCAGGGAGGTGATGCCATGAAACACAAATGAATTGGATTTAGGTGAGGGAGGGCTATGCAAGGTCGCCCTGTCCTTTGGAGTCATCTGAGTCCAATGGTCAGATATAGATCAGGATGACTGGAGATGACCCCAAGAGGTACTGTGGTTTAGAGGATAGAATTCTAAACCTGAAGCCAGGGACACTTCTGACATGTAATAGATGTGTGACCCTGGACAAGTCACCTAACACCTGTGTGTCTCAGGCAACTTCTCTACTAAGTCACAGAGAGTTGTACATATGCCTTTGTGAAGGGAATTCCCACACCAGGAGTTTGTCAGACTGTCTATATCTCAAAAGCTTCACTTATATTTGTTTGAAAAATTAGTTTGCAAGAGCTCATATCCCAGGCATGAAAACATCTTAGCCTGGAATTCAAGGTATTCCACCTGCTTGCTCCTGCCTTTGGACCTTATATCATACTGCTCCTCTCCATACCCTCTACACTCCATTCAGACAGGACTCATGTGGATTTTAATTTTCAGTAATGAGAGGAAGCATTATGTGAGAGAAAAAACACTGATCTGGAAATGGAGGGACCTGGTCTTTGCTCCAAATTCACACAATCTTAGTTGGGAAGTAATTCAAGAACGCACCCAGTCCAAACAACAACAACAACAACAACAACAACAACAACAACAACAACAACAACAACAACAGCAACAACTCTGCCACAACGTAACTGGCAAGAAAAGACCATGTGGCCAGGGGACCAATCACTGAATTTGTAGTCAA
The DNA here is from genome assembly GCA_011680675.1 of Gymnobelideus leadbeateri. Classification (NCBI taxonomy): domain Eukaryota; kingdom Metazoa; phylum Chordata; class Mammalia; order Diprotodontia; family Petauridae; genus Gymnobelideus; species Gymnobelideus leadbeateri. The sequence continues at coordinate 224,671 of WOXC01006858.1, forward strand.
GGAACCTGGGGCATGGAGAAGAAGGCACCCCAGCTTGGCCAGAAGGAGAGGAAAAATTTCAGTGGATGGAGTTGGGAAGAAGGAAGACATTCTAGACTTGAAGCATGAGCAAAAAGGCAAAGAGATAGGAACAGGCAGGATAAGGAGAGGGGTCAGTGATTCAACAACCTCCTCAGTCTGCTGAGTAGAATTCTACCCCCATGCTGCAGACGAGGAAACGGAGTTCTCTGCAAGATTAAGTGATTTGTCCATGGTTACATAGCTAACAAGCAGCAGAGGCATCCAGATTTCCTCTGGCATTCTTTGAAATCCTTCATTTGAGGATGTGTGCTCCTTGAGGGCAAAGAATGCTCTTGGTTTTGTCTTTGTATTGCTGTGTGGTGCTTCTGCCCCAGTCCCCATCCTTATCCTCCTTTTGTGATCTAAATACCTGGTGTCACTGGTGCTTGGAAGTCCCAATGAAGACTCCTTCTAATGCACAACAGCATTCTAATGCTGATTCTAATTCCAATGCATTCCAATTTTCCTTCCTTCCTCCTTTCCTCCCTTCCTTCCTTCTTTCTTTTCTTCCTTCCTTCCCTCCTTCCTTCTTCCCTTCTGTCCTTTTTTCTTGCCTTCCTTTCTTTCTTCCTTCTTCCCTTCTGTCCTTCCTTCCCTTCCTTCCTTCCTTCCTTTCTTCCTTCTTTCCTTCCTTCCTTCTTTCCTTCCTTCCTTCCTTCCTTCCTTCCTTCCTTCCTTCCTTCCTTCCTTCCTTCCTTCCTTCCTTCCTTCCTTCCTTCCTTCCCTATGTCATCCATGATACAGAAGGTAGAGACTACCCATGACATGGCATGGAAGTTTGAATCTACTCCATTAACCTGGGCTGGTTTGCCCCTCCTTAGGCAGCAAGAAGTGATGGTCCCCATTCTCCATGGTTCCCCACATTAGTGCCAGACCCAGAATGGACACTCCATCAGCTTTAGTTCTACTGCATCTCAGAAGTCTTGAGCTCAAGAGATCTACAGGCTTTAGCCTCCTGATATGTCAGGCCCTCTACTCGATATTCTAAGCTGCTCCTTAATAAATGATTGTTCAGCAAGGGGAAGTGGTTGCAACGGAGGGGGAGAATAGCAAGGCAAAAAAGGCAAAACCACATTCTCATTGAATTTGGTTCAGGGAGAGAATGACATACATACTAAATGGGATATCTCAACCTGCAGCAGAATAGGGGGAAGGGGGATGAGAGGAGGGATGATGGATGGGAGAGCATCCTTGGGGGGAGGGGTGGTTGGAAGTACCCACTATAGAAGAGGGACAGGATCATGTAGGGAATGGACCAGGTGGGGGGTGGGATGAGTGGGAGGGAATTATAAGCAGCCTTGTACAATATATCTACTATGATAGTGTTTTGCATAGCTAGACATGTACAACATATACTGAATTACTTATCTCCCCAGAGGGAATGGGTGACAAGGGAGGAAGGAAATGGATCTGAAATTCGAGGTCTTAACATTAAATGTTTCAAATATATATAAATACTATTATTAATATTCTTTTGCTTATAATTGGGAGATAAGATGTGAAGGCATTGGGACACAAAGATTCACTTTCCTCTAATGGAAAAGTCGAAGGGGGTATGGGAGAAGGTATGGGAGAGAGCAGATTGGAGGAAGCGATATCTTGTGGGACTGCTATTCTGGGAGGTTGGGTAGGGGAATAATGGGGGGAAAATGATTGTAACTCAAAATCTGGTGGAAATGAATGATGTAAAACAGAAGTTAATAAAACATTTGTTTAAAAAAATAAAAAAAATAAATGATTGTTCAATGAATGAAGGTAGGATATAGGATTCTATCTTCCCACTTAAAAGGCATGCTATTTTGTTTGCTTGGTCATATACACAGCAAGCCAGGGCAAATTCCCCCAAGGGCAGGCTATTTTAAGGTCCATAGAGCTAGACCAAGGTTTTTTAACCTTTTGGGGGGTCATGGATCCTCTTTGACAGTCTGAAGAAGCCTCTGGACTCCTTTGCAAAATTGTTTTTATTTTCAGAATGTTTTAAGTGAATAAGGTAAAAATATGTAGGATTACAAAGGAAACCAATTATATTGAAATAGTTGTCAAATATGTTTTATCAAAGTTTATGGACCCCAGGTTAAGAACCCTTCATCTGGAACTAGAGCGACCTGGTGCCATTTGCTCCAGTGCCAGCTTTTTATAGATGAGGAAATCAAGACCTAGGGAGATTAAGTGATTTACTCAAGGTAACACAGTCAGTAAATATTAAGAAGGAGGATTTGAATCTAGATCTTCTGACTCTATACTCAACCACTCTACCTCCCTATTTGTTATAGGCAGGATGATTCCACTGAGCTCTTTCGTGGCCAGTTCTCATGAAGCTAGGTCTTTCATCATAATTCCATGGATAGGAAGTTGTTAGCATTCTCTTTAGCTGCAGAAGCCACAAAAAGTGCAGCTTATTCCACAGGGCAGTGGGCAAGGGTCGATGGTATGCTGGGAGTGGCACAACCATAATGAATAGCTGTCTGGGAGAAGTCAGGACCCCTCGGCTGGTCCATGAAGCACAGCCTGTCCACTTTCCTATGGAAAATAGGAATCAGGAGAGAACATAACCTTGGCCAGCTTTCTGGCTTCCTCTCTTTGCCACCTCCCATGTCATTTCCTTTTGAGCAGATGGTATCATTGTACTGGTTAGGAGTCTGGGCTCAGTTCAAGAAGAGCATTTCATTTCTGCTGGAGTTGATGAATCTGAGAGGACCCATGGAGAATTAATATACTTCCATATTCCTCTAACATCTTTCCCCTGTGTGATACATACATACTTTCCTGCTGTTTTAATATTGTACTCCATTTGACCATCACATGAAAATCTGCTGGGCCCAGACCCTGCCTTCTTGGTCCATTCTGCACAGTCTAACACTCTTCAAATGAAAAAAAAAATGCTGCTTCAAATTAAAATCTCTTCCCCAAATGTGCCAGGCTGGCTGAAGTGACCGAAGTGCCCTGCCATGGGACTCATCTTCATGGGGCTGTCGTGCCCTTACTGATTAGCCTGTGTGACTTCCATGCCCCCATGATGACTTCTGTAGATCATTTGGGCACCTCCCTGGCCCTGCCTTGGGTGAGAGGTTCGTGGGATGGCTGGGAGGGCTTTCTCTCCTGTGAGAAAGCTAGTTAAGTAGCAATTAAACAATTACAATGAAAGGTTTCTATCTTATAATCAACCTCCTGGCACCTTGCCAGTTAAAACCTCCCAGGTGCTGCACCCATGAGCAGATCCCCGCCTGCCTTCCTCTTCTGCTCATCTCAGATGGTTTGTAGGCAGGGGGCAGTTCTCTAGTTCTTATTCTAGCTCTCCCTTCCCAACCTTTCAAGTGTGTCGACTCCTATAGCTAAAGACAAACTAGTCAACCCTCTCTCCAGGCTACAGATGAGGAAACTGAGGCCCAAGAAGACTTAATGATTTACCCAAAGTCACATTTCTAGTTATCTAGATGTAGCTAGAGCCTGAAATCCCAGTTTAATTCTCTTTCCTCTATATCATAAATCTTTGTTTGATTTATTCATGAATTTGTCATGAGACAAAGCCCAATTCAACATCTTGGGCAGTGGATTTACAACCAGCCAAGCTTCTTTACATGCAGACAGAATATTTCATTTTGTTTTATAAAGGGGGAATCATAAGGGACAACTAGGTGGTGCAATGAATAGAGCACTGGCCCTGAAGTCAGGAGGACCTAAGTTCAAATCCAGCCTCAGACACTTAATACTTACTAGCTGTGTGACCTTGGGCAAGTCACTTAACCCCAATTGCCCTGCCTTCCCCCCTCCAAAAAGAAAAAATAATAATAATAAAAAAATTTTAAGGGGGAATCATAAAAGTATAGATTTAGTGATGGAAGGGACCTTAACTTGGGGCTTGTGAATTTAAAAAAATGTTTTATATCCATATTTCAATACATAGGATTTCTTTGTAATTCTATGTATTTTATTTCATGCATTTGAAAAATTATTCTGAGAGGGAGTGTCATCATCAGATTGTCAATGGGGCTTATGAAAGACAAGAGTTTAAGAAGCCTTGATCCCATTTTAAAAACAAGGAAACTGAGACCAAGATAAGTGGACTGCTCAGGGTCAACTGTGTGCTTGTGATACAGTAAGAGTTTTGTTTACAATTCATGAGGCGAAGTTTTAGAATACTCAGGTAGCTTTTAAATGGTTTCTTCCATTGATGGTAAGGATGAAACAAGGGACTGTTTTTTCCCCAAAAGAAGGAAACTTCAAGAATTCAGAGAAACATGGAAGATTTGGATGAATTGATGCAAACAGAGATAGGCAGAACAAGAAGAACATAATGATTATGTTCATGTAAATGAAAATATCCTAATAATTTTAGATAATGAAATTTTAAGAAGAAATAACAATAGCTCTTGATAGCCATTTTATTATTACTATTATTAATTTTGGTGGCAATTAGGTGGTATAGTGGATAGAGCACTGGACCTGGAGTCAGGAAGACATGAGTTCAAATCCAGCCTCAGACCCTTATTAGTTGTGTGACCATGGCCTCAGTTTCTGCAACTACAACTTCTACCTCAGTTTCCTCATTTATAAATGGAGAGAACCCCCAGGTTTGTTGCAATAATAAAGAGGGATAGCATATTAAAGCACCTTTAAACTTTAAAGCACTATATAAGTGCCAACAGTTATTAGTATTAGGGCAGGTAGGTGGCACAGTGGATAAAGTACTGTACCTAGAATCAGGAAGACCTGAGTTCAAATCTGATCTCAGAAGCTCACTACCTATATGACCCTATTTGCCTAAGTTTCTTTATCTGTAAAATGAGCTGGAGAAGGAAATGGCAAACCACTTTAGTATCTTAACCAAGAAAACCCCAAATAGGGTCACAAAGAGTTAGAAATGACTGAACAACATAATTATTATTAGATCCTTTAAAAGAAACTGATCTATTATGGGGAACATAACATAACAAAAGAAACTCTTTTGCTTCCGGAAGAGCAGTGGGGAACCAATAGAGAAGAATGTCACATATGTTATCAGAGAAGATCACTGCATTGGATGTTTTTACATGAAAGGGTTCAATTCTGGGGGCAGGATCATTCTAATTCAAACTATTCTCAGTGAACTACAATGGAGGTAGCTAGATGGTACAGTGGATAATAAATTCAAGAAGCAGTTAAGTGCTTACTCTGGACTAGGCACTATGCTAAGGGATGGAGATACAAAAAAAAAAGGTAAAAGCATAATTTTTTACCTTCAGGAGTTCACACTATAATGGAGGAAGAAAACACATATAAAAGTTGAAGAGAGGTGAAGTAGGGGAAGGTACCTGCATGAGTGTGTGATGGAAAAGTCTGGAGAATCAGAGATGGAACTGGAAGAGGAGTGAACGAGTGAATATGACTTGCCTGAGCATTTCTCAAAATGGACACTAAAGGAGGAAACTCATCAAGGGGAGGTGAGGAATACAAAATTGGAGGGACCTTCTAGGATGAGAAGGCAACTGAGGCATATTGGGAAAGCCCAGAAAGTGAGGAGGAAAACCAGGAAGAGAAGTGTTGCATCTGGAGTTAGGAAGACCTAAATTCATATTCTCCCTCAGGTACTTACTAGTCATGTGACCCTAGGCAAGTCTTAACTGATATTTGCCTCAATTTTCCCACCTGTAAAATAAGAATAATAACACCACCAACCTTAGAGTGTTGTAAGGATTGAATGAGATAACATATATAAAGTGTTTTTGCAAACCTCCAAGTACTACAAAAATGTTATTGCACTCCTTGGGCCGGTCTCTGTGATTGTCTATTTTCTTTAACATCTTCAACAACAAAGGAACTTCTCTAACCTAGCTTCATCAACAAGAGCCTTAGCTTAACTCCTAGCCTAGTGTGGCCTCTGTTGCTCATGTGCTCCATCATGTATTTGCAGGATCTCTCACAGAATTACACTTGTAAATAGAGCTCATCATCACCGCCATCACTGCTGCGAGGTAATGAAGAGAAATGTGTTGGATAATGAGGAGAACTGCTACCATTAGAGTAATGAAGAAAAATGATCAGAAACACAGTAAGAACAGCACCGATATTATTACCCAATGTAATTGACATGAGGTAATTGCTTTATTTTTTTCCCTTCTTCATTTTAGCTTTGCAGATAACTTCAGAATTCTGTACGTCCATCACTGAGTAGAAATGGGGGCTGGGGTAATAAATTAAACAAAGTGGCTTGTTTTGGGGGGGGATTTATTAATCTGTAATAGAAATAAATAAAACATTTCAAAGGTTTAATAAGAGATTCAAGGAAAAGGGCATTCTCTTGTACCATTATTTTAGCTGTTACAAACCAAGCCTTCTGTCAAAAAATTACCAAGAGGAAGACTCAGAGAATTAATGCCAAGCAAACTCTAATCACTGATGCTACCATCTGAGCTGTTATTGAAGAGATATCCCTCAGCATATAGAAAAGTAAATTAAGAATACGTCCATTGCCAGTATTGCTGCAAAGTCTAATTCTACTAAGACGTATAAAGAATCAGGTCAGATGGACTGCATTTTTAGGAATGTACAGAGTTGTCATGGGGTGCATAAAGCAAGACAGTAAGTGGTAGCAAAAAGACTGTCTTTTGGTCATGTGATAAAGAGTAATAAACTCCCTTCTTGGGATGCTCTGCCATTTAATCAATGTCCTTCCTAAAATGTGGCATCCACAAACTAAGTGCAATATTCTTGATGTGGTTTGATCACCCATTGAGCATATTACTCCTCTTTTAATGCAGTATAAAATCATTCTACTTCTTTTGTTTCTCATTAACACTGCTGACGTATTAAGTTCAGGGTCCACTAAAATCCTCAGATCTTTTTCTGATGAATTCTTGCTTAGTCACACCCTTCCTTCCATTCTCCTTCTTGTGAAGATTATTTTTAAACTTAAGCATAGGAAACCATATCTATCCCTCTAGACTTTCCTCATTACATTTGGCCCAACGTTCCAGCCTCTCAAGATGTTTTTTTTTCATATGTTGACTACATTTAGTATGTTTATTGTCTCTCTGAGCTTTGCTTCATCAGCAGAATTAATGTGTATCCATCTGTGTCTCTATTCAAATTATTGATTAACAAAAAACACTAGATCACAGAGGGCCTAGAAGTGCACATTAATAAATCTTCTTTAGGTCTTTTCAACTAACATTCAACCAGTTCTGAATCTGCCTAGCTATAGTCTAACCTAACCCATCTGACTTGATTCTTTATGATAGCATCAGTGAATGCTTGGAACCACCAATGCTACCAAATTTTATCTTTCAATTTTTATAGTATGAGAGACTGAACAATGAGAAAGTCAGACCAGATAGTCTCTGAGGTTCCTTCTGCCACTAGATATATGAATGATGACCATTTACTCATAACACAAGGGCACTGTTGGACCATCCAGTGGACGCCTCAAGATACCTTAGGAGAGGTATCCTGCATGATTAAGTAGAGTATCAGATTCAGAGCTAGGAATAATTAGGTTCACATCCCATCTCCAACACCACCCATGAGCAAGGAAAGTTGCTTTAATTCTCTTAGCCATGGTTTCTTCATCTATAAAACTGAGATGGTAAGACTTATCTTACATCTTCACAAGGTATAAATAATATTATGGCTGTAGCCCACAAAAGTTGTCAAATGCTTACCAGAAATCTAGGTAAATTACACTCCCCACACTCTCTTGATCCACTGGTCAAGTAGAGTAGTAATAGTGTGGTAGTGTAGTAATAGTGACCAAAAAGGAGACGAATTAGCTTGGCATGTCCCATTCTTGATAATACTAATATTCATGTAACAGTGTAAGAGTTGTACATAGCTTTACATAAATCATATCATTTGATCCTCAAAATAGCCCTGTTAGGTGAGCAGCAAAGTTATTCTTATCCTCATTTTAAAGATTTGGAAATGAAAGTGCAAAAAGATTAAATGACTAGCTTATGATCATTCAGCTAATAGATGACCAGGATAGGATTCAAATCCAGATCTCTCTGATTCTGAATCCCATTTTCCTTCCTAGATGTTCACAGCTTATCCAATGGAATTTTGCTAGGAATCAAAGGTAAGATCACAGCAATCTGCACACTTTCCTTTAAAAAGAAAAACTATATCCCCTTCTTTTGTTTTGTATGTGCTATCCTTCTCTTTCAAAGACCACTGATAGGGGCTCAACAATCACACTGACCAGTTCTTTCAGTACTTTGCAACCTAGTTCCTTGTGTCCGGTGACCTGAATTATTCCTGAGCAGTCAGAGTCTCTCTTTTTATCCACTTGCCTATCTCAGATTTCACCTCTTTTGTACCAGGGGTATTTTTGTTCTGTCCTTTCCGGGCTAGAGATAAAAGGACGTAGGCAGAGGTTTGTTTCCCATGGACTAGCCAGTTACTGCTCCAGCAAGAAGGGGACACTAACTGCAGGGGCAAAGGTGGATATTTATAGATAGAATGCTTGGAAAGGGACTTTGAGTGATGGAGAACTTGGCAGTATTGTGGAGAGTTTGATAGGATGTGTAGGTCATGATCTCATTCAAAACGGGAGAGTACTGGTGCTTCCTTGGCACTGACCATAGAAACCTAGATTTGCAACCAAATGGACCTAAGAGGTTGAGTCCAGGGGCTCTTAACCTTGGTGAACTTTAAAATAAATTAGATTTTGAGATCCATTTTTCAACATAATTTACTTCTTTTGTAATGTTGTCTACTTTATTTTATGCAATTAAAACCATTTCTCTGGGAACCAGGGTTGAAAATCTACTTTCATTCTTTATTACCTGTATGATCTTGGGCAAAAGAAGTCAACTCATCTCCTTTGACCTAAGCTTCTTTATCTTTAAAATAAGAGGGTTGAACACGATGGCCTCTGGTAATCCCTTCCATCTCCAAAAATGCTGGGGTGAGGGGAGTTCATTATTTTTATTTATAGTGATTTCAATAAAAAAGATTTTTTGGTTTATTTTTATATCAGTTATTTCCAGATATTCCCTACCCACACCCCTATAGCAAGTCTTCCTTTATAACAAAGAAAAAACACTACAGGTTCCTTGGAATAGTCACCCTGGCATAATTCTGCCAGATTTGGAAACTGAGGTACAGAAAGATTAAGTAACTTGCTCAGGATCACTCAGCTAATAGATGCCAAGGGTTGGATTCAAATCCAGATCTCTCTGATTCTGAACCCCATATCTTTCCTAGATATTCACAGTTTATCCAATGGAATTTTGCTGAGAATCAAAATCAAGATCACACCCTCTCCTTTAAACATATATATATATATATATATATATATATATATGTATATAATAAAATAATAAGAAAAATATATCTAGAGTCAGCTATGTTACTATGGACAAGCTACACTAGCTGTGCCACCCCTGGAAAAGTTACTTAGACTCTGGTTACTTCAGCTATCCCCATCTGTGAAATGGGGATAATAATAGCACCTACTTTCAAGGGTTGTTGTCAGGATAAAATAATTATTATAAAATATTTAGCACAATGCCTGGCACATAGTAGGTACTATATGTGTTCTCCATTATTATTGTGTGTGTAAAAAGCGTTTGGCCAACTTTAATACATTATGTATAAACATCAGTTATCACAACACATCCTGCATGAGTATCCTCATTCCTTTCACAGAGGCTCATCACTTTATCATAACTCTGCCCAGAGAAGCTGGTTGGAATCACCAGCACAAGGGAATTTCCTTTCTAACTAGAAAGGTGGCTAATCTACACGCAAGAGTGAGAAATTACCTTCCCATAGTCATCCCATGGAATCATGGAGACTTTGCTGAGGCTTTATGGTCAACCAATAAGCTTGAAGGTCCCAAGCTTCTGACTAGAGAATCTATGAGTGACAGACCAATCTCAAGGAAAGTAGAGAGGGGGGAGATTTAGTGAAACAAAATTCTATCCATAAATATTTGCAAAGTGATGAATTATGTGCCCAGCTGTCTTGAAGCAGAACCAAACTATCTTCCTGTCTTTTGTCAATGCAATTAACTTTTATTAATTTAAATGCTATTTCAGTTGGTGCATATATGCTTAGCATTGATAATTGGTTCTCTGTCCACGGTTCTTTTAAATGTAATTTAGTTACCTTATATATCTCTTGATATTGTGAATTTTTAATTTTCATTTTGTCTCTAGGATGATTGCAACAATTAATTTTTTTGTATTCCCCTTATGCATGATAAATTTTCTTCCAGCCTTTTATTTTCATTCAGTGTCTTTATTATTTTTTTCAGTGTCTTTATTTTTAAACTGATTTTTTTTAATGCAACACATTGTTGGATTTTGATTTCTGTTCCATTCTGTCATTCACTTCAATTTTGTTCAGAACCAAAATGTCATCAGTCTTGGAACTATAACAAATGGGCGGCCCAGGTTGCTGTCAGAAATAATCAGGTCAGAGGTATTTGGGAGGGGAGAGAAGAGAGGGGGGAATGAGGGATATTGGCATCATCAAGGGCTCTGGAATGGCTGAGATGGATACCATGGGAAAAGTAATCTGGAGCCATGGGAGAGGAAAGAACTGAAGACAAGCTTTGCCCACCTCACAATTTTGTCCAGGGCCATGTCTGGACAGAAAAGAACCAGTTGTTGCTGTGGAAATGCTGGTTTTCTGTTTCTGTTTAGTTCTAGTGATCGATTAAAACAATAAAAGTTTTAATGATCATATTTTGTTTTTTACATGACAGTCATTTTCAGATATGATCCCAGCCCTATAGGGAACCTTCTCTTATAGTTGTTTAGTCATTTTATTTTTAGTCATGTCTGACTCTTTGTGAAGCCATTTGGGGTTTTCTTGGCAGAGATACTAGTTTGTCATGTCCTTCTTCAGTTCATTTTTACAGATAAGGAAACTAAGGCAAATAGGGTTAAGTGTCTTCCCCAAGGTTAATGTCTAGTAAGTGTCTGAGGCTGGATTTTAACTCAGGTCTTCCTGACTCCAGGCCCTGCTCTCTATCCATTGTGCTGCCCATTGTAAGAAATTAAAAAAAAAAAAAAACCTGCAGTTGAGCAAAAGAAACTGAAACATTGCAAATGACCAATATATGTAACATTCTCTATCCATAGTACCCCGCCTCTCCACTGAACGAATGAAGATGCAATTCTTCATCTTTTCTGTAAGCTAAGGCTGTCCGCTAAAATGAAATTTGCTAGAGAATTATTTGTGGAAGGTAAAAGGAAAATGGAACCACTGAGTTACTGTTTATTCTTTCTAATTAGGTCAAAGGAACACTCCTAGTGAAGGAATCTCTTTTGGAAAGATCTTGAAATCTAACCTGAAAGCTTTATGCCCCTGGTTAAGTCATTTGACTGGATAAGACTCATTTTCTTTATCTAGAAAGTGGTGGGATTAGATTAGATATTGCTTCTCCAGTCTTTGTTTCTAGTTCATGGGGCACTCCAAGGTCTCCCATTATGGCTATGAGTTCTCCAGCTCAGTTGCCTTGGCCATACTCCTCTCAGTGTTCTGAGAAGCCAGGAAAGGGGTAGGAATTGGCTCAGTCTTGGTTTTCTCTTCTTTCAGCCCAGGACTCCACTGTCAGCAAGAATCTCCTTCCCATCACTCCCTCCCCAGCTTCCACCACTCCCCCCTCACCCCAATCTGTGTCCTTATTTCCTTTCTGGGAAATGAAATCAATGAGTTTCTCGTCTGAAAAAAGGTTAGTGATGTTTGCCCTGTTAGATGTTGGGTTTTTGTTTGGGTTTTTTGGTTTTTTTCTTTCTGTTGAAGGCTTCCATGGAAATAATTTGAGTTTACTCAGAGATGAGATGAGACATTTCCCTCGTAAACTTTAGAGAAGGTTAGGAAAGAGCCTTCCCTCCCAGGAATCGTGGTTCTCCTTTCTGGTTCATTTTCTTTCCAGGTTATATAATGGAAAGCAAGTCGAGGAGTCAAGAAATCCTGGGTTCAAGTTCTGACTCTGAAGCACACTGGTTGTGTGACCCTAGGCAAGTCACTTAACCTCAGGGCCCCGAGTAACTCTAAGGCTAAAACTATACATTGTAGAGAAAATGGGCCTCTACACTGATGGGGGAGAGAGCTGTGTCTCATTGGGAGCTCCCTGCACTACCTAGCTCTGTGACCTTTGGCAGATTCCTTAATGTCCTTAGGACTCATTTTCTTTGTTTATAAAATGAGGGGGTTGGTCCTTAGATGGGCTCTGAGGTCCTTTCCAACTCTCACTCCATCAACAAACATTTATTAAGCACCTATTATGTACCAGGCACTGGGCTAAACTCTGGAAATACAAAAAGATGCAAAAGATGGTCCCTGCCCGCAAGGAGCTTACAAACTAGTGGGCAAGGCAGCATGCAAATAAATCTACACCAAGCTGGCTATTTACAGGATAGAGAGGAAAAACTTAAGAAAGGGAAGGTACTAGAATTAAGAGGGGTTGGGGAAGGTTCCTGTTGAAGGTGGGATTTTAGTTGGGACTTAAATTAAAGGAAGCCAGAGGGGTCAGTAGTCAGGACAGAAGATGGAGATTGTTTCAGGCATGGTGATCAGCCATTGAGAATGCCCAGAGCTCAGAGATGGAGTATCTTGTTTATGGAAAGACCAGGAGGCCAAAGCTTATTGGTGAGGAAACACTAATGCTCCTCTCCTCTGAACTACTTTTTGCTATTTTATCATATCCAGAAATATCAACAGAACACCAACAACAGCAACAACAAAAAATTCAAGAATAGAAGGAAATTATTTGCTTTGCTCAAGAAATTTTCTCATTCTGAGGGCCAATGAGAACACAAGATCATAGGATCATAATCTTATAGATGGAGAAACCAAGGCCCAAGAATGTTTACTCACTTGCTCAAGTGGGCCTAGGTAACACAGATGTCCTTTTTCTCATTTCCTTCTCTCCCCACTCCTCCCTTCTCCCCTGCAATGAATTTCCATTCTCACAGGAAGACTAGAACCAATGGATAGCAGATCCCCTGCTGTGCAGTGCTAACAAACTTCTGATTATTTTCTCTGGCTATCCATCTTCACCTCTCACCGGAAATTAGGCCCTTCCCTGGAGGGGGCTAAAGGGAATTGAGAGGGTGAGATGCCATGAGCAAGTCTCTCCCCTTGCCAGCAAAGCACAGAGCATTTGTTCACTTCCACCAGAAGCTGTGATAAGTCTAAGAACAAGGTCTAGGAAGGCCTGGGAGTGTCTCATGCAATAGAGTTCTAAACTTCTTGTTTTTTATCTGTCATCCCTCCCACCTCCATTCATGTGTGCTCTGACAATGAAGGAGAAATAGTTGATTTTTTTTTTAAGGGGTTCTTGGTCCAAGGTCACTGGAAAGATTTCAGGGAATTTATGGTGAGACCCTGGGAAAGTCACTTAACTTCTGCCTTAATCCACTGCAGAAGGAAATAACAAATCACCCCAGTATCTTTGCCAAGGAAAAGGGGTCACAAAGAGTAGGACATGACCACATCATTGAATAATAATAACCCATGAACACAGATGGCAAAAAATTTTATATTTTTATTTTCACTAACCTCTAGTTCAAACTGAACATTTCTTCAATTTTGAATTTTAAACAATATTTTATTCTGAGAAGGGTTTAGATTCATAAGGAATTCATGACAGAAAAAGGGGTTAAAAACTCCCAAGAGGTTATTCTGAATTCTCTCTTTTAGCCCAGAACTACAGCAATTGGGCATTGATTGCACCCTAGCCTGGCTGCAGCAGGGTGGTGCAGTGGATAGAAAACCCGGCCTGGAATTAAGACCTGAGTTCAAATCTGGTCAAAGATACTTATTAGCTGTGTGACCCTGGGCAAGTCACTTCACCCTGCTTGCCTCAGTTTCCTTATCTGTCAAAGGAAGTAGAGAAGGAAATGGCAAACAGCTTCGATATCTTAGCCAACAAAACCCCAAATGGAGAGTCAGACACAACTGAATGACCACAACAGGCCTCTGAGAAATTTAAATAAAAATCTCTCCTCTCCAGAATGGCATATTTTATTGTCAATAGAAGGTTTTTACGAGCACAGTTAGTTAACATTTATATGGCACTTACTATGTGCCAAACTCTGTGCTCAAAGTTGGAATTAGGGCTAGATGAGATTTGGTTTGTATTTCAGCTCTGGTCACTGTCGATTATCCACAGCTTATCCTGTATAGATCTTGATAGACATGGTTGTTTGCTTGTTGTCTCCCCCATTAGACTGTGAATCCCTTGAGAGCAGCCACTGAATTTTCTCCTTATTTGTATTTTCAGCATTTGGCACAGTACCTGGAACACAGTAGGTGCTTAATAGATGTTCACTGATTGACCGGGTGAGTCACTTAATTTTCACGAACCCCCCAAAAATCAGAATTGTAAGAGTTGTACTTTCTACTTTCTGTATTTGTGCTGAGGATTCATTGAAGGGAAGTCCTGGAAACCCCTTGAGGGTAGGTATGGCTTCACTTCTGTCTCAGTGTCTCCAGAGCCTAGCCTAGTTCCTGGCACATGATAGACCTTGGCTTGTAGACTGACTGAGTATAACCCCAAAACACAATCTTAATGTGAGTTGTTATTAATTAACCCAAAAGATTGCAATACAGGCAGTTGAAGGCCACATGTCCAGTGGTTTGGTGGGGGGTTGTTGGGCAAAGCAGGAACTTCAGCATATTTCGAGAGAGAGCCTGCTTCAGAGTTAAGAGTTCAATAAATGCAGGACCATATCCAGGCTTTGGGGTTAAAGTTTAACAGCCAGAGGTGAACTATCTGCTTTATTAAATAGACATGCATGTCACCGAGGACCCAGAACTACTGGTCCCACAGCTCCCACAGCCATTGCAACCAGGTATGACAAATAAAACCAACCCAGCCTTTCAGTCACATCCTATTCTACTCTACTTACATTAGACAAGGATACATCTGCTCAAGGGACCCCAGTTGGAGGAATCCTGTAGCCAGAGAACTAAAGGGCATGAGGGGATGCCTGAGAAATGGGGACCAACATAGGACCATCACTTTAGAGTTGGAAGGGACCTTAGGTTCTCAGAGGTCATCTGACCCAGACCTCTCCTTTTACAAAGAAGGAAACTGAGGCACAGGGGTGGGAAGTAACCTTCCCAAGGGTCACTGCTCACTGCTAGCCCTTGGAGTAACAACAGAACATAGTGACCTGAACTAGAAATCAGGAGTTGTGGCTTAGGATCCTAACTATAAGACTTAGAGAAGGAAGAGGGGTCATTAAGTTCAGCCTTCTCATTTTAGAGGTGAGGAAACCTGGGCCTGAAGGGCTTAAGTCACTTACCCAGATTCACACAGCTAATAAGTGTCTGAGACAGAACAGGAATTCAGATTCTCCCCCCTCAAAGTTCAGCACTTTATCCCCTATTCTTTTTTTTTTTTAAAGCAATTGGGGTTAAGTAATTTGCTCAAGGTTACACGGCCAGTCATTATTTATGTGTGGGTGCTCATTTTCTGAGGCTGGATCCGATCCTGGGTTGTCCCAGTTCCGGGGCCGGCGCTCTTACTCACTGTGCCACCTAGCTGCCCCTATCCCCTATCCTTTACATTACGTCTTAGTCCTTCTCTGGGACTCAAGTTTTCTCATGAGTAAAAAATAAGGGGCAAGACTAGCTAATCTTTAATAATTTTGCCAGGGGGATCACTTTGAGAAGTGTTGTGTGATTTGACCAGATGAGACTCTGGGAAGCTGTTGTTGAGAGCCCCCCGGCTTTGAAAACCCAGATGTTGAAGCTTCCCTCTCTGGTAACTGTGATTTGGTATTGATAATGGTTGGACAGTTTGGAAGCCTGTCTGTTTGATATGCCTGTATACTCTGAAGTTTGGGGTGCTGACCTTTTCCCCCTGAACTAAATGATATATGTTTGCTTGATTAAAGTAAGCTTGTTAACCACCCCACCCCCCCCAAATAATTTTGCCAGTTCTAGCTGTGGACAGACCCAACCACTCTGGAGAGCAATTTGGAACTATGTCCAAAGGACATGTCCTTTGATCTAGTAATACCTCTACTGGGTCTGTACTCCAAAGAATTTTTTTTTGAAAGGTTGGGGGTGGGGAGGACCTATATGTACAAAAATATTTGTAACAGCTCTTTTTGTGGTGGAAAAGAATTGGAAATTAAGGGGATATTCATCAACTGGGGAATAGCAGAACATGTTGTAGTATATGATTGTGATGGAACACTATTGTGCTATAAGAAATGATGAGCACAATGGTTCAGAAAACACCTGGGAAAACTTACATGAAGTGATGCAAAATAAAGTAAGCAGAACCAGAACACAGCTACACAGTAACAGTAATAGTGTAAAATGGTCAACTGTAAATGACTCAGCTATTCTCAGCAGTATAATGATCCAAGACAATACCAAAGGACTGATGATGAAAAATGCTGTCTACCTCCAGAGAAAGAGCTATGGAGTCTGAAAACAGACTGAAGCATTCATCTTACTGATATTATTGGTTTGTTTGTTTTGTTTTTTGGTCTGTGTTTTCTTTTACAACATGGCTAATGTGGATATGTTTTGCATGATTGCATGTTTATAATTTACATCAAGGAGGGGGGCAAGGAAGAAAGGAGGAGAGAATTTGGAGCTCAAAATTTAGGAAAAAATGTTAAAAATTCTTAGTTATACTTAACTGAGAAAAGAAAGATGAAATAAAAATGAAATGCAAAATAAATAAACAAATGTTTTGGGGTGGGGTGGGAGGGGGAGAATAAAAGAATTTTGCCAGTTCTAAAATTCTATGGTTCTTTTACTCATTCTTTTTTCAACTGGCCCTTTCTGTTTGGAACTTTGGTGGATCCTTGATTTTATCAGTGTGTGTCTTCCCTCCACTAATATAGAAATATAGATTGCTACTCTTTATAATCCAGATTTCCCATGATTTTTCTATAGAGGGTGTAACCAATACACTAAAAGGATTCTAAGTGAAACCTTTACTTCAAAGATTTATAGTCAACCTGACAACTTAATTATTAAGCAGAGTAGTCCAGTATCTACACATCCAGCCCTATGCTCCACCCTGAGCTCTAGTCTTGCATCATGAGCTGGTTCTTGGACATTTTGGCCTTTAAATCCCATAGGCATTTCAAACTTAGCATGCCCATGCCTTTGCACAGTCCATTCCCCAATGTTTGAAAGGTGCTCTTTCTTCTAATTCCTAGTAGTTCTAGTTTTTAAACCCAATTCAAAAGCTACCCCCTATATGAAGACTTTCATGATTCCCCTAGGTGCTATCCCCTCTCTTGAATTACTTGGTACTTATTTTTTGTGTATCTAGACATACACTGGAATATAAGCTCCTTGAGGGCAAGAACGGTTTCACATTTGTCGCTGTTCCCCCTGTGATTTTCATTTGAAACAGTGCAGTGAAAAGAACCCTGAAATTGGTGCACTGAGCACGGCGCCATGACACCCAAGTGGGAATTCCTGCTCTGGCAATTTACCAGTTTTGTGACCTTAGAAAAGTCACTTGTCTTTCTGTGGATCAGTTTCCTCATCTGTAAAATGAAGGGGGTTTACCAGAGGACCTCTGAGGTCCCTTTTAGCTTTAAATCTGTGAAGCTATGAACCTCCTTGAGCCTCAGGTTCCTATTCTCTCTTTTTTTTTTAAACAAATGCTTTATTAACTTCTGTTTTATATCATTCATTTCCGCCAGATTTTGAGTTACAATCATTTTCCCCCCATTATTCCCCTACCCAACCTCCCAGAACAGTAATCCCACAAGATATTGCTTCCTCCAATCTGCTCTCTCCCATATCTTCTCCCATACCCCCATCGACTTTTCCATTAGAGGAAGGTGAGTCTTTGCATCCCAATGCCTGCACATCTTATCTCCCTATTACAAGCAAAAGGGTATTAATAATAGTATTTGTATATATTTGAAACATTTAATGTTATGACCTCAAATTTCAGATCCATTTCCTTCCTCCCTTGTCACCCATTCCCTCTTGGGAGATAAGTAATTCAGTATATGTTGTACATGTCTAGCTATGCAAAACATTATCATAGTAGATATATTGTACAGGGCTGCTTATAATTCCCTCCCACTCATCCCAACCCCCACCTGGTCCATTCCCTACATGATCCTGTCCCTCTTCTATAGTGGGTACTTCAACCTCCCTTCCCCAGAAGGATGCCCTCCCATTCATCATCCCTCCTCTTATCCCCCCTCCCCCTATTCTGCTGCAGGTTGAGATATCCCATTTAGTATGTATGTCATTCTCTCCCTGAACCAAATTCAATGAGAATGTGGTTTTGCCTTTTTTGCCTTCCTATTCTCCCCCTCCCTTGCAACCACTTCCCTTTGCTTCTTCTACATGAGATAGTTTACCCTACCCTGTCTCTCCCCATCTCCTCTTGACACTTTCCTCTCTCACCTCATAATTTCATCCCTTGAGTATTCTCCCTTCCCAACAAATTCAACTTATGCCCTCTATCCATATATAACTGTAACCATATACACACACATTCACATATATATTCATATGACCACACCCCCTTCTTCCATTATTTTCATAGTGAGAAAGATATCATCAGTCACACTTATTGCTTTTCCATATAGGAATGTAAATAGTTCAACTTTGATAAGTTCCTTTTGATTTCTTTTCCCTGGTTACCTTCTCAGGCATCTCTTCCTTCTTGTGTCTGGATGTCAAATTTTCTATTCAATTCTGGTTTTTTCCTCAAGAATGCTTGAAAGTCCTCTATTCCACTGAATGACCATATTTTCCCCTGAAACAAAATACTCACTTTTGCTGGGTAGGTGACCCTTGGCTTCAATCCCAGCTCTTTTGCCCTCTGGAATATCATAGTCCATGCCCTTCGATCCCTCGGTGTAGAAGATGCCAGGTCCTGTGCTATTCTGATTGTGTTTCCACAATATTGAAATTGTTTCTTCCTGGCTGCTTGGAGTATTTTCTCCTTGATCTGGGGATTCTGGAACCTGGATATAATATTCCTGGGAGTTTTCTTTTGGGGATCTTTTTCAGGAGGTGATCGGTAGATTCTTTCAACCTCTATTTTGCCCTCTGGATCTAAAACATCAGGGCAGTTTTCCTTGAGAATTTTTTGAAGGGTGATTTCTAGGTTCTTTCTTTGATCATGGCTTTCAGGTAGTCCAATAATTTTTAAATTGTCTCTCCTGGATCTATTTTCCAGGTCAGTGGTTTTTCCCATGAGATATTTCACATTGCCTTCTAATCTTTCATTTGTTTGGATCTGCTTAACAGCATCTTGATTTCTCATAAAGTCATTAGCTTCCATTTGCTCCAGTCTAACTCTGAAGGAATGAATCTCCTCAGTGAACTTTTGAGATTCTTTTTCCATCTGGCAAATTCGACTTTTTAAGGCATTCTTCTCCTCATTGCCCTTTTGGGCCTCCTTTGCCATTTGAGTCAGTCTATTTTTTAAGGTGTTGTTTTCCTCAGGCAGGCTGTTGACCCTCATTTCATACTTTTCCTGCATCCTTCTCATTTCTCTTTCCAATTTTTCCTCCACTTCTCTTATTTGATTTTTAAAGTCCTTCTTAAGGTCCTCTATGGCCTGCAACCCGCTCATGGTTTCCCCTGGGGCTTTTGGAGCAGGACTTCTGACCTCACAGTCCTTTTCCTGCTCTATGCCCCCAAAATAGGAGTCTAGAGTTGCATTTTTCTGTTTCCTTTGCCTTGGCATGTTGCCACTTAATTGCTTGACTTTTGGGCTTGTTGACACACTATGGCTTTAAGTCCAGATAGAGGAATTTTCGTCCCGAACATGTGGGGGGCAACTTCCGTTTCTGGCAAGCTGTAAACCCACCCACGACTTCCACCCTAGATCACAATCCAGATGCAGGGAGGTTAAAGTAAGAGCGATTACCCCCCAAGACTGATTGCTGGATCTCCCTACAAATTTGCAGGCTGGGAGCGGGAGCTGCCTCTGAAAACTACAAAATGGCGTTTGTCCTCAGCGGCTTCTAGCCCCCAGGGGAGGGAGCCGACGCATTCCCTAATACCAGTCCCAAAGTCCATAGGACACTAACCTCTTACTTTGTCCCAGGCAAGTCTATGTTGATAATTCTGGAGTCGCCACAGCTCCTGGTTTTCTGGGGTTCCTCCAGCCAGCTGCTGGCCCTGCCGCCCTGGGGCTAAAACCTCGGCTCACAGGGACCTGGGCTCTGCTCGGCTCGGCTCGGCTCCAGAGCGCGCCGGCGCAGAGCGCTGCGCTGGTCCTTCCTGCAGGGCTGCTGGGCTGTCCTCAGCGGGAGGTTAGCTTCTCTGTGTCGTTCTGTGGGTGCTGGGGCTCCAGAAGTTGTTCAGAGTCCCCTTTTACATTGTTTGGGGGGAATGTGGGGACAGAGTGGCTTGGATGAGCTGTTTCTACTCAGCTATCTTGGCTCCGCCCCTCAGGTTCCTATTCTCTAAAATATGGAAGTTGAGCTCAGTGACTTCTGATATTCCATCTGAATCTAGGATCCTAGGATCCTAGGATCTGTTTTAGCTGCTCTTTGAAAAATGAGAGATTTACCCAGAAAATCTAGACCAGGATAATGATGCTAAAGGGAACAGGACTCTATTATAATGACAATTTCTATCACAAAAGGGAAGGTATGTGACTTGGCACACTCTGGGAATGGGGGGGAGGTCTAACAGGGAAGAGAAGGTGGTAATAAACCAAATATTAGTATTTCAGACCCTGAAGAGAGAAATATACCACAATATCTCCAGGTTTCTCCAGGCTCCTGCCCCTTTCCTGGATGGGTGGGGGCATACTTGTGTTGTTCAACCCAATAGGGCTGGTCAGCAGTATGGAAGAGAGCCTCCACACTCCCCACCCCTCCTATAACAAAGGGTAAGGCATCTCTCAGGCTTGTTTTACTAATTTCCCATCTCTGATATCACAGGCAGGTAGGTTTGTTTTAGCTAGAAAACAGGACATTTCTGTAAGGAGACTCTAGACATGGGGGCAGGGTAGAGAAAAAAGTTTGGGGCAGGGGTACCAGATAGAATGAGAGGGCATTCTTAGAGCAGATCCATCAAAAAAAAAAAAAAGGTAGATTCAGAAAACAATGACCACAATTCTCCTAAGATTTAAAGGGCTGTGATATATGTTGATGGAGGGATTAACTACACTAGTGAAACATCACGTAAGTTACCTTGTATTATAGCTATATAAAATAATAACAGGTGGCTAGGTGGCCTAGCAGATAGAGTGCTAGGCCTGGAGTCAGAAAAACTCATCTTCCTGAGTTCCAATTGGGCCTCAGACACCTACTAGCTGTGTGACCCTGGGCAAGTCACTTTACCCTGTTTGCCTTAGTTTCCTCATCTGTAAAAATGAGCTGGAGAAGGAAATATCAAGCCACTCCAGTATCTTTGCCAAGAAAACCCCACATGGGGTTAGGAAGAGTCAGTCGTGACTGAAAGGATTGAACAACAGCAAACATAATGCTAGCCAGAGTTTATATAGTAGTTTAAGGCTTGTAAAGTACTTTAGAAATAATATGTCATTTCATCCTCACAAGAGCCCTAGAAGGTGGAGGCTATTATTATCTCTATTTTGCATATGAGGAAAGTGAGGCAGATAGAGGCTAAGTGACTTGCCCAGGTCACACCGCTAGTAAATATCTGAAGCTGAAGTTGAACTCGGGTCTTCCTGACTCTATGGCCAGTACTCTACCTACCTGCTATATGTGTATGTTCCCCATCTTCCTATGAGACTGTGAGCACTTTGAGGGCAAGAAACAAGACTTAGAAATGATTGGTTTCTCCCACCACTAGCCTAAGTCTCTGTCTACAAATGGAATTTGCTAACTTAAAAAAAATTTTTTTTTGGAGGGCAATTGGGGTTAAGTGACTTGCCTAAGTAAGGTCACATGGCTAGTAAGTGTTAAGTGTTTGAGGCCAGACTTGAAGCCAGGTCCTCCTGACTCCAGGGCAAGTGCTCTGTTCACTGAGCCACCTAACCACTCCTAACGTTTTAAAATTAAATTGAACAAATAGCATCCTTCAGGCAGCCAAAAGTCCAGGAAGTAGCCCATCAGAAATTACGGTAATCCATTCTGCTCTCCCCACCATTGCCTGGAGTTCATTTACTGAAGGTGTTTCTGAAGCATTTTTAAAGTAATTCATACATTGCCAAATCCCATGGCAGATCCCAGAGAAATGTGGGAGAGATGACTAAAAGGGCAGAAGGAAAGACACCTGAACCAGGACTCAGGAAACCTGAGTTCTAGACACAGTCCCATTGCCTTCGGCAAGTAGAGTTAACTTCTCTGAAGCTCAGTTTCTTCACCTGTAAAATAGATATCAATACCTGTCTTGCTTACAAGACAAGCATCCAACACTTAACACGGAGCCTGGCAAACAGTAGGCACTTAATAAATGCTTATTAACTTGACTCATTGTCTTTGTAATACCAGAAAATGAAATCTTACCACCTGTGTGACCTTGGGTTACTTATCTTTCCTGTTTCATGATAATAATGATGACCCTTGTGATAATTACTAGATAATTATGATTGATGAATAATTATCATGATCCTATAAGAATGATAACAACTAGCATTTATATAGTGCTTTAAGATTTGTAAAGCACTTCACATGTTATCTTGATTAATTCCCACAACAAACCTGGGAGGAACCAGTGTTACTATTATCACCCCTCACTTAAGCTCTACCTACCTCAGTTTCCTCACTGGTAAAACAAGAGAGGTAGACTAATTGACTTCCTGGGTTCACCTCTTGCTATAAGTCTTATCTATATAATTATATATCTATAGATACATAGAATCATAAGTAAGGGAGAGACTGAAAGAGAATTTGTATCAACTATAACCATGTGGTGTGATGAATAGACTATTGAATTCAGTGTCAGTAAGACTTGAATTCAAATCCTGTCTCTGACTCTTATTGGTCAGTCATTTAATCTGTCTTAGCCTCAGTTTCCTCACCTATAAAATGTGGATAACAATAGAACCTTCCAGGGTTGTTGTGAGAACCAAATGAAATAACACATATAAAGTGTTTTGCAAATTTAAGGTACTGTATGAATGGTAACTATTATTGTTAAGAAATATTCTACTTTTCCTTGAAGTTATCATCACTAGTACCATAACCCTTCCTAGGAGTTTGGGAACATTTAAAACCCTCTGCCTATCATTTTTCCCTTGATTAAAATGTGGATCAAGTATACCTGTCCTGGGTTTTACAGTTAAAATATCCTGGTAGCTATTAGAAGCCTTCCAGCTCATGAAAACTATCTCTATCCCACTCCCAGCACCCTCCCCCCTTTTATAGGACCCAGCATTTGCTACCAAATTGAATTCCAGGTTCTAGAACTTTCCACACAGAGAGGCAGAAATGGAGAAGGAGTTGCTCATGTTCAATGTAATAGAAAAAGGCAGCTTGATTTCTAGGTCTCTGTTTTAATTTGGGTTCTCTTCGCTGGTGATTTTATTGAAAGTGAAACCTATATCCCTATTATGATTGGGTATCTCAGTTTAGAAAATGGAAAATTAAACTTCAAAAGTAGAATGCAGGAGCAGGTGTTAGCCCCTTTCTGACAGGAGTCTTTACAAAGATGTCTAACACTCAAAACCCCTCTCCATGGGGACCTTCCCTGGTCACATTGATATATCCATTACCCAAGCCTCCCTTGTCCAGAGGGTAAGGGTTATAAGCCCAAGACAAAGAGTTTCTCCTTCAGAGCCTGTTGGCAATTCATACTACCTGACACACTGGAGGTTTTAGTCTTTTTATTTGCCCTTTTTTCCCTTTTATGATCCAGATACTTTGTTCCTTTGGCATTAAAATCCTTATTTTCTTGGTTAGAGACCCAGACTTTCTTTCTTTCTGCCTGGGCATGTGGGTCAATTCCAAAAAGGAGGCATTATTAAGAAAGAGAGTTCTAAAAGGCCAAGAGTATTGCAAAGAATTCCAAAATCTGGGGTGGAACCAAGATGGCATAGTACAGGAAGCAATCCAGCAGACCTCCTCTTTAAACAACTTGAAAATAATGCCTCAAATCAAATTTTGGAGCAGCAAACCAACAAAAGGTCAGAATGAGGCATTTTTTTCTAGATCAAGACCATTTGGGAGGTCAGCAAGAGAGGTCTATAGAAACTGACCCTGAGTGCACCACCAGCAGCACAAACTGGTGAGCCTTAGAGGCCAGAGTTGGTAAGGGTATTAAATAACTGGTCAGAAAGAGATCATAGGGGTCCCTTTACTGGGTGAAATTGGTGCTGATTAGTAACTCAATTGCCCAGAAGCAGTTCTGTACTGCAGTTCCAGGGTCAAGAGGAATACTAGTGCATATAGGTAAAAAGTTTTAAAAGGGCATGTCCTGGGCAAAGATCAGAGCACAGACCAGGAGAGCAGTGACCACACCTCTTTGGAAGCACTGAAAACTTGATGACCCTCAGAATTAGTACAGAAAACAGCAGAACAAAAAAAGCCTGAAGTTTGGGAGAGTGCCTCCCCATTGCCAGTAAGCAGAGCCCAATTTTAACATAAAGTTCAAAGTTAAGAAATAGGCTGGAAAAAATGAGAAACAATAACCACAACAAAAACTTGGCCATACAAAGTTACTATGGTGGCAGGGAAGACAACAACATAAAACTAGCTACAAAGCCTCAAAGAAAAATGCTAATTTAACACAAATCCAACAAGAATTCCTGAAAAACTTAAAGAAAGAGACAAGAGTGGTTAGAGGAAAAGTTGGGAAAGGAAATGAGAATGATCCCAGAAAATTATGAAAAGAAAATTAGCAGCTTAGTAAATGAGACACAAAAAATACTGAAGAAAGTAACACCTTAAAAAACAGAATTGGTCTAATGGCAAAAGAGGTACAAAAATTCGCTGAAGGAGAGAATTTAGAAAAAAGAATTGTCCAAATGGAAAAAGAGATAAGAAAGCTCACTAAAGAAAATAATTTATCAAAAATTACAGTTGTGCAAATGAAAGCTAATGATTCCATGAAACATCAAGAAATAATAAAAAAAAGTAAAAAAAACCATGAAAAATAGATGAAATTGCAAAATATCTCATTGGAAAAAGAGATTATTTAAGAATTATTAGTAAATATTATTATCAAGAAAAAGATTATTATAGAACTACCTGAAAGCTATGATCAAAGAAAAAGCCTAGACATCGTATTTCAAGAAATTACAAAGGAAAACTGCCCTGATATCCTAGATCCAGAGGATAGAAATTAAAAGAATCCACTGGTTACCTCCTGAAAGAGATCCCCAAATGAAAACTCCTAGGAATATTATAGCCAAGTTACAGAGCTTCCAGGTAAAAGAGAAAATATTTTAAGCAGTCAGAAAGAAACAATTCGATATTGTGGAGCCATGGTCAGGATCACATGAGACTTAACAGCTTCCATGTAAAAGGAGTGGTGTCTTGGAATATTGGAATATGAAATTCCAAAAGAAAAAGAAACTAGGATTAGAACCAAGAATAACCTACCCAGCAAATCTGAGTATGATCCTCCCAGGGAAAATGGATATTTAATGTAATAGAGGACTTCCAATAATTCTTGATGAAAAGGTAGAAAATTTGATATTCAAACAAAAGATTCAAGAGAAGCATAAAAAGTAAAGATGAAAAACTAATTATAAGAGACTAAATGAAGTTAAAATGCCTCTGAGGATAAAAATCAGTTAATCACTCAATCCATCAAGCATTTCTTCAAAACCCACTATGTTCCAGGTACTAAATTAGGGCTCTGAGGAAACAAAGCAGTGACCCATAAAATGGAAGCAGATAGCAGGATGGTTTAGAAACCAGAATTCAATAATATGTTGTGTACAAGAGACATATTTAAAACAGAAAGACACACAGTTAGTAGGAATACACTTGCTACCTTGTTCCTTGTCCAATGTTAAGGGTGAAGCATAAATGCATTTGGCAAATTTTTGCCTATTTCTCACTGCTGGAAAACTCTCCAATCCTTTAATATATATATATATATATATGTATATATATGTATATATATGTATATATATACATATATACATATAATTATTACATTATTATTATCAATAAATATTATTATATATTTTTATATATTACATACTTATAAATATTTGTTTGTTTATTTTATAAATCTCATCCTTCTCATCACCTGTTGGATTACCCATTTCCCCTCCTGACTCCTCTTCTAAGTTTCCTTCATATATTTTATTTTCATTAGAATGTAAATTCTTTGATGGCAGGAATTGTTTTGCTTATAAATATTTGTGTTGTCATTATTTCTACAATGGCTGGCATATAGGAAGAACTAATTGTCTCTGTTTCTCTGTTTCTCACTGGTTCTCTCTCTCTCATTGTCATCGTCATCATCATCATCATCATCACCATCATCATCATCATCATCATCATCATTGTCATCTATGTATCAATGTATGTGTGTGTATGTGTATATCTATCATCTATATTGATTTACCTATCTCTGTCATCTATCCATTTATCTTCATCATATCTCCATCATATCTACCTAATGTATCTATCATTATTTATCTATCAATCTCAACCTATCTACTGCCGACTTTTTGTCTTTCTATCTCTACCTATCTGTTGCTCTGACTTTCTCTTATACTCTCTCTCTCTCTCTCTCTCTCTCTCTCTCTGTCTCTCTCTTGGACCCATGCAGGTCAGCAAGTTCTATGCAACTGACAGTGCCTAGGGCTCTGAGATGTTAAACAATTTGCTCAGAATCCCACAGTCCATAGTCTCACAGAGGTAGAACTTGAACCCAGGTCTTTCTACTTTTGAAGTCAGTCCTCTATACATCACACTACCTCTTCTTCCCCTTTTATGTATTTCTGTACTTATATGTGTATAGTCTGTTTTTCTTAACAGAATGTAACTTCCTTGAGGGCAGGGGGTGTTTCACTCTTGTCTTTCTATCCCCAGTAACTAGTAAATAACTTTCAGGAGTTAAGTGTTTAAGCAATGCTTGGTTGATTGACTAATTTGTGTCCTCAGAGTCTTAGTGCAGCACATAGTAGGTGCTTAAGAAAGCCTTGATGGATTGAATGAATGATTTTTGTCCTCAGAGTCTTAATTTAGCACATAGTAGGTAATTAAGAAAGACTTGATGGATTGAATGATTTGTGTCCTCAGAGCCCTAATTCAGTACCTGGAACATAGTAGGTACTTAAGAAATGCTTTATAGACTGAATGACTGATTTGTGTCCTCAGAGTCTTAATTCAGTACCTGGAACATAGTGGGTTTTAAGGAAATTCTTCTTGTTTTGAATGATTTGAATGAATGGTTTTTGTCCTTAGAGACATGGTACAAGGACTGCATGTGGTAGGCACTTAATAAATACTTGTCAATCAACTGATTGATTTACTCTACCCATACTCTCAGTCCAGAGGTTTTCTACCATATCATATTTCTCCCTCTTTCTCTCCAACACACACACACACACACACACACACACACACACACACACACACACACCCAAGAGTTTCCTTTTTGGACACCAGTAAACACACTGACCTTTTGAAATATGGAAAGAAAAGTGCTTTGGAATAGAACTGTCAGGAACAGTGGTCAGACAGTCGTCATTTGGAGTTTTGAACAAATGGGGCTATAGTTTCCAAGTTGCCCCCATCCTGACTTGAAGCAGCTGGCCCTCTGGCCCGAGTTGGCTCCCTGTACCCCAAGCAAACAGTTGATATTTGAGGAAGCACATAGGCTCCTTTGTCCCTGAAACAGGCTCCGTTGTGGGAAACCCCCCCACCCAGCTGCAAATCACATGCTGATGATAGTATTTTCTGAGTCTCTGTCCTTATTTTCTTTCATGCCTCCCTGTTAAAACACCCTGCTCCTCTTGGCAAAGTTCAGCCAGTGAGGCGAGCACTGATTAACAATAAAAAGCTTGACATGTTTCGAGTTGATGACCTAAATCTCTGATCTCCTAAATAACAACTAGCATTTACATAATGCTTTAAAGTTGGCAGAGCCCTCTTTACATATGTCATCTTCCCCCATCCTTGAAACAGTCTTGTGAGTCCAGTATGATCGCCCCAATTTTGTAGATGAGGACAATGAGGTTGAGAGGAATGGGAAAGAAAGGGAACCAGTATTTCTAGGGCACCTGTGATGTACTGAGCACTGTACTAAGCACCTTACAAACACAATTTCATTTGATACTTACAACAACCCTAGGAGATAGGTGCTATTAATATTATTCCCATCTTACAGTTGATGAAACTGAGGCAAACAAAGGTTAACTGGCTTGCCCAGGGGTCATACAGCTAGCAAGTGTCTGAGGCTGGATTTAAACTTGGGTCTTCTTAACTCCAGTCCATCGAGGCTACATAAATGGAATGCTTCTGCTGTGACCTGGGAGCCTCTATATGTACAGAGGCCAGGGATATGAACTTTGAGCCACTGACACCATTTTGTGTTGGCAAATGCCAATAAGTGTATCCCATTTCTCCATCTTTCTTACCCAGGCAGAGAGCTAAGAGGTGGGTTAACCTGGTCCTTTAGGTTCATTGGGGAAGTTCATTGGTGCATAAGGATGAAGCAAAGTTGGGCTACTTTCCCCCGCCCAAATGTTACATGAATGCTTTGGAAGAGAACACAACTTTTAGGGAGGAGAATTCCTGATCTAAAGGATCAGCAAATTTCCTTCCAAGAAATAAGAATGACAACAATTAAACAAAGCTGAAAATGGTGTAATTAGTAATGAACAAACTTGCCCCAAAGAAGAAGGGAGATCAGCCAGGGAGCTCCCTCTCTTTTTTGCAGAGGTGTGGGGATAGTGAGTATGGAATATTACATATAGTGTCAGATTTAGTGGATCATATATCCATTAGTTTTGGTGGATTGCTTTTGTTTCTGTTTCTTACTCTGGTCTATGGAATGGTTCTCTGTATAGGGGAGAAGTCATATATTTGGTAATGAAGGTGATGTAAAAACAAAACATGCCAAAAATTAAAAAAAAAAACTTTTTTAGTGCCAAAAGTCTATTTCAGACTTTTAAAAAAGAATATTTGTTGAACTAATTATTTTAAGAATATTTATTGAATTTTAATGATCAGCTTAATCTATGGACCAGAAGCTGAGTCTGAATTTATATAAAATAGGTTTGATCCCAGGAGAGTTTCCACAAATCACTCTTGCTCATGGTACCACCCAGGATTTCCCCTGGAAATTTCAGAAACTCAGGCTTGAGTCTATGTCTCTATAGAATATATAAAAAGCCCTCAGCCCTACCTCAGCACAATAATAATAGCCACCATTAATATAGCACTTACTTTAAGAGTTTTATAATTATCTCATTTGATCCTCATAACAACTCTGGGATGTAGGTGCTACTATTTATGCCCATGAGGAAACCGAGGCAAGCACCCAGGTTAACAATATACAGGGAAGATCAGACAGCCTTTATTTTGCCACACAGGAAAGGCAAACCATCAAAGAATTTCTGCTTGAATTCATCCTTCTGGTGAGTAGCAACTTTTTACAATCCTCCAAATTTATGATGCCATTCTAGGTTGAGAATGCCTAGAAGAAAAACCTCACTTGTGAGCAATTGGTTGATTGGATCATAAATTTAGAGCTGGAAATCATTCAATCCAGCCTCCCTTATTTTCTAGATGGGAAAACTGAGTTCTCAAAGAATTAAGTAACTTGTTCAGGATCATGTCAGTAATAACTAATCGAGCTGGGAATCAATCTTAGGCCTCTGACTCCAAATGTTATACTCCTTCCATGGTACCAGCATGCCAAGTCTCCCTTATCCTGCCATCTCCAGGGTCAAGAGGGTCTAAGTATTATTGCCTTTAAACACCTGGCACCTCTTGGCCTGAGAATTTCCCTGGGAGACTATAGGGATGTACAGGCTTTCCCTTCCTTCCCCTCCCAAGGATGCCTTTCTAAGCCCTCTCTGAGCTCTGGTCTCCATTCTTTGCCCTGATCCCTGTCACATCTGCCTGCCTCCTTTTACATCAGCCAAACCAGAGTTCTTTGAATGTTAATTGCATGTACACATGAAAAAATGCCTCCCCCCCCCCATGTAGGCCTATTTTTGAGAGGTCATTTTAGATTTCACCTGAGATCTCAAAATACTTGATGATCCACTGAGGTCAATGATATGGATTAAATAGGTTGAAGCAGATTAATTTGAAAAAAATATGGTACCTTAATCCTTAATTGTAACCTCTGCTTAATATTTTCAAGGGTCACTGAATTCGGCACAGTGAATAATGGACGCCTATTAACATGAATTCATTGTGGTTAAAAATAAAGCAAATAATGCACACCCATCCCATTTTCAACCCCATTATTTTGCATTAGCAATTTCAGTCTTGTGCTTGGCGTTTTTATTTGATTTCGAACAAAGACATATCTCTTTCCTTACTGGAGAAACAAGGCAGGACTTGTCTGCACAAGGAATCTGGCAGCATTCATGAGAAAGCAGCTACTTCCATGCTTCAAGAAGTTCCCCCCCCCCCCCATTCCTGCACCCCTTCCCCCACCTGTTTGGGGGCCTCAACTAGGGGCTATGTTGAAATAATTCCAGAATGACCTATTGAAAAGTGAAAAAAGTAATCAGCTGCTTGCTTTGTCTACACAATGGCAAACAGATACTCTGGCTGGGTGGTGAGGCTTTTTCTTTTTAAAGTAAATGAAATACTTTTTGGGTTGAATTTACAGGTTCTTTTGAGGTTGGCAAGATTCAATAATACAGGGCCTTGTGCCTATGTAAACTTTGAAAAAAATCTATAGAAATGCTAGTTATTATTTTATCCTTATTACAGTTATGGCTTCCACATTGTGGGGGTTATGGGTTCAGTGACTGGTGGAAAAATCCGTGTAAAATTTTTTGGCCCTCCCTTTGTATCAGAGAAGAAATGCTGTATATTTATGATATTAAAAGATAAAATATGTTAATATTATACAATACTATGTATACATCTTATTCATTTCTGAGTTTCTACACTTTTTCTGTGTCACCTGCTGGTCTTTACATGTCATTTGTGGCTAACACAAAACTGCCCCCAAATTCCTATTTAATTTCTTATGATGACCCGCAAAATATTGAAACAGCAATGTAGAAAGTCAAAATTTAGAAGAAATAACTGTATTTATAAAAGGTTATTCAGTTGAACAAATATTTATAAATCTTCTGCAATGTACCAGGCACTTTTTAAGGTAGTGGAGATACAAAGTCAATGATACAGTTCCTTTTCTCAAGGAAGTTACATTGTACCAGAGTGAATAAAACATATAAGCAAATTTAAAAAAATAAATAGTAAATTTTTTAAAAAATTTAATAAAATTTTTAAATAGTAAAACAAACAAATAAAATTAAACAGTAAAAAATTAAAATTTTTTAAAATAAAATTTTAAAATACCAAAATAAGTAAACAAAATAAATAGTAATTAAAATTTTTTTAAATAAATGTAAAAAGTAAAACAAATAATACATAAGTGCAAGGTTAACTTGAGGGAGGAGAAAATAGCAGCAATTGTTTAAGTCAAGGAAAGCTTCACAGAGGAGATGGTGATAAGCTGAGTCTTGAAGGGAGAGAAAGACTCTAAAAGGGAAAGATTTAGGAGTGAGTGTATTCCAGGCCTGGGGTAGAGATGGGAGTACTGACTTTTGTTAATCTAGAGAGCAGGGGGATGGCATGTTGAGTTCCTGGATAATAGAATTAGAACTGGAAAGATTTTTACAGGTCACCAAGCAGAAACCCTGTATTTTACAAATGAAGAAGTTGTGGTACAGAACAAGGTCTTGTGGTACAGAGGGTTGAAGTCAATTGTCCAGTGTCCCAGGACTGGTAAACGTCTGAGGCAGGATGATGAACACAGGTCTTCATGATTCTAAATCCAATATTCCATTCCACATATGATGATGCCTCTCAAAGGAAACAGTTGTTATTGTTGTGTTGTTTCAGTCATGTGCAACTCTTTGTGACTCCATTTGGAGTTTTCTTGGCAGATACTAGAGTGGTTTGCCATTTTCTTCTCTAGCTCATTTTACAGATGAGGAAACTGAGGCAAACAGAGTTAAGTGACTTGCCCAGGGTCACACAGCTAAGAAGTATCTGAGGTTCTATCTGAACTCACAAAATGAGTCTTCCTTGAATATATGTGTACGTGTATATATATACAATGAAACCTAGAATTTCCTAGGTACTTTCTCCATGCCAGGATATGCAGGAATGGTCACACTTACTAATTGTTGAGCCACTACTATTTATCTGGAGTCATACTAGCTAGCCTGATAGCATGAAGGGGACAGATATACCAGAAAGGAATATTACTTCAGTGCCTACATTGTATTGAGCTACATGAAAAATATTCTAATGGAAAAACACAACCCCTTATCTTGAAACAGGTTTAGCAGGTATGGAGGCCCCCTTTAGAAACTCTGTTTAGTGATCTGACACCCTGGGGATTGGTCTGACCAATTGACCTACTCGGTGAATGAAATTGGATTTTTTTTGGGTGGGGGGAGGGGCTAAATGAGAAGGTTGGATTAAATTTGGCGTTCTTAAGCCAGGGTCTATAGACCCCCTTTGGGTTTGTGTATAGATTTCAGGGCATCTGTAAACTTGTATACAGGAAAATAAGTATTTTTGCTAACTTTTAGTTTCCTTTGGTTTTCTTTGGGTGCATTTAAAAACATTATTCTAAGGGGTCCATAGGTATCAGTAAACTGTCAAATGGGTCAAAGACAAAAAAAGAGTCAAAACCTTCTGGGTTGAAGACAAAAAAGAAGTCAAGACCTTCTGGACTAAATAATCTCTTAAATCCATTCCAATTCTATGATCCTGTGATTCTACTTCAATCATGTGTGGGAGAGGTCAGCGTGGGCTACTAAAGAGATAAGTGGTTTGGGAATCAGAAGACATGCTATCTCCTGACCCCAGGCATTCTCAGTGATTGACCCCAGACCTGAATCTTCTCCCTCCTCACCCCTTCCTCCCAGCTTTTCTGGGTTTCCTTTAAGTCACAGCTAAAATCCTGCCTTCTATCAGAAGACTCTCCCAACCCACCTTCTCTCTGCTGATTATTTCTAATTTATCCTGTATATAGCTTTCTGTACTTAGTTCTTTGAATGCTGTCTCCACCATTGGATTCGGAGCTTCTCAAGAGTAGGGCCTGTCTCTTGTCTCTCTCCACCTCCCCCCCTCCCCAGCCTTTTTTTGCATCCCTAGCACTTGGCACAGTGGTAGGTGTGCATATGGTAGGTGCTTCATAAATGTTTACTGATTGACAGTGAAAACCTGGCATCATATTTTGGTGTTGTTGAGTCATTTTCAGTCATGTCTGACTTCATTAACTCCATTTGGGGTTTTCTTAGCAAAGACAATGGAGTGGTTTGACATTTTTTTCCAGCTCGTTTTACAGATGAGGAAACTGAGGCAAACAGGATTAAATGACTTTCCCAGGGTCACACAGCTAGTGAGTGTCTGAGGCTGGATTTGAACTCTTGAAGATGAGCCCTCCTGATTCCAAGTCCAGTGTTCTATGCACTAAACCACATAGCTGTCCTAGCTTCATATGGTAGGTACTTAATAAATGTTTACTGACTGACAGTAAAAATTTGGCTTCAAATCTCTGCTGGATGCTTTACTACCTTATTTAGTATCCTTAACAAGGCCAACTCTCTTCCCTGGGCCTCAGTTATCTTATCTACAAAATGAGGGGGCTGAGACACGTGGTCTTGACAGCTCTTTTCCATTTTTGGAGCCTATGAAATCCAAATGAGCCCATAGTCCCCAATCAAGTTACTGAGTCACATCTCAAAGGGACTTTGGAATCACCCTTCCAAAGCAAAAGCAATTTTAAATGCAGAGATTTTTGTCTGGCAATTCTGAGAACTAGAACTGGGTGGAGGTAATACTGTGACCTACTTCTCTCCTTTTCCCTCAAGTTGTGAAATGGGATTTAGAAATATTAAATAGCAACAGCTATAAGAAGCCAGAGCAATCTGATGTGTTAAGCACCTACTATGTGCCAAACACTAATGGAGCTGCTGGAAATACAAAGATTGCCAGACCTGGAGTTAGAAAGACTCATTTTCATGAGTTCATATCCAGACTCAGACACTTATAGCTGTGTGAGCCTGGGCGAGTCACTTTACTCTGTTTATCTCGATTCCCTCATCTGTAAAATGAGCTGGAGAAGGCAATGGCAAACCACTCTAGGATCTTTGCCAAGAAAACTCCACAGTTGGGGGGGCTAGGTGGCACAGTGAGTAGAGCGTCGGCCCTGGAGTCAGAAGGACCTGCATTCGGTTCTGGCCTCAGACACTTAATGTACACACAAACAAAAAAATCTAGCTGTGTGACCTTGGGCAAGTTACTTAACCCCAATTGCTCTCCAAAAAGGGGGAAAAAAGAAAAAAAAGAAAACCCCACAGTCACAAAGAGTCAGATGCAACTGAAAAATGACTGAACAATAAAATGAAAGCTTATGACTGGCACATAGTAGGTACTTTATAAATGTTTCTTTGTGGACTATGCATTCATGCAGAATTGCATTTCTCACCACCGGAATTCATTCCTTCCTGGTCTCTAACTGCTAAAATCTCTTCATTCCTTTAAGGTCCATGTCTCCTCCATGAAACCTCAGAAGTTTTCTCTTTCTAATTTTTCCTCCACTTCTCTTATTTGATTTTTAAAGTCCTTCTTAAGGTCCTCTATGGCCTGCAACCCACTCATGTTTTCCCCTGGGGCTTTTGGAGCAGGACTTCTGACCTCACAGTCCTTTTCCCGCTCTATGCCCCCAAAATAGGAGTCTAGGGTTGCATTTTTCTGTTTCCTTTGCCTTGGCATGTTGCCACTTAATTACTTGACTTTTGGGCTTGTTGCCACACTATGGCTTTAAGGCCAGATAGAGGAATTTTCGTCCCGAACGTGTGGGGGGCAACTTCCGTTTCTGGCAAGCTGTAAACCCACCCACGACTTCCACCCTAGATCACAATCCAGATCCAGGGAGGTTAAAGCAAGAGCGATTACCCCCCAAGACTGATCGCTGGATCTCCCCACGATTTGTAGGCTGGGAGCCAGAAATGCCTCTGAAAACTACAAAATGGCGTGTCTCCTCAGCGGCTTCTAGCCCCCAGGGGAGGGAGCTGACGCATTCCCCAAATACAGGTCCCAAAGTCCATAGGACACTAACCTCTTACTTTGTCCTAGGCAAGTCTATGTTGATAATTCTGGAGTCTCCACAGTTCCTGGTGTTCTGGGGTTCCTCCAGCTGGCTGCTGGCCCTGCCGCCCTGGGGCTAAAACCTCGGCTCACGTGGACCTGGGCTTGGCTCGGCTCCTGCGCTCTGCGCGCTGCCGGCTCCCAGACCACTGCGCTGGTCCTTCCTGCAGGGTGCTGGGCTGTCCTCAGCGGGAGGTTAGCTTCTCTGTGTCGTTCTGTGGGTGCTGGGGCTCCAGAAGTTTTTTTTTTTACATCGTTTGTGGAGAATCTGGGGGCAGAGAGGCTTGGACGAGCTGTTTCTACTCCGCCATCTTGGCTCCGCCCCCCAGAAGTTTTCTCTATTTCAGATTTTTCTAGAGTCTTTTTTCTGGATCTCTCCTTTGCCCCCCTCCCATCTTGCATACTTAATTTTGTATATTCCCCCCTTTTAAGACTGTGAAAAATGTTCAGTGTAAAGATTATATTGTGTCTTACTTGTGCTTCTATTTTTTTTTTGAGGGGAATGAGAACCAGTGGGGTCTGGACCTGTGAGGCACAGAGAACTCCTTTTAAGGAAACTCACTGTAACTGCTCTAAAACTTACTGTCTCTGGGAGCTGCTTGGGGTACTGAGAAATTAAATGCCTTGCCTAAGTTTCCACATCTAGTAAATGTCATAGGCAGGGCATGAAACCAGATATTCTTGATCAAGAGGTCTAGCCTTTACCCACAGTTCCATATTGGCTCTCTAGGAACATTTACACCTGGGTTCATAAAATCAAGATTTAGGGCCATAAGGGACCTTAGGGATCATTTAGTCTAACCTCCTCATTTTCCCAATGAAGAAACTTTTGCCTATAAAGGCAGAAGAAGGAGAAGGAGAAGGAACAGGAGGAGAAGGAAGAGAAGAAGAAGAAGAAGAAGAAGGAGGAGGAGGAGGAGGAGGAGGAGGAGGAGGAGGAGGAGGAGGAGGAGGAGGAGGAGGAGGAGGAGGAGGAGGGAGAGAGGAGGAGAGAGAGGAGGAGGAGGAGGAGGAGGAGAGGGAGGAGGAGGAGGAGAGGAGAGGAGGAGGAGGAGGAGGAGGAGGAGGGAGGAGGAAAGAAAAAAGAAATGCCCAAAATGTGGGAGCATACTAGTCAATGTTTAACACTTAGCTCTTTGAGGGGAAAAATATATCCACATGACACCTTTTAAAGTTTAATCTTTATTATTAACATCCCTGCTCCCCCATCACTTTCTTAAATTTAGATAGTCAATGAAGCAATAAATCAAGTTCCAATTTGTAGTGTTTGCTGATTTCTGATTTGCTGATGAGGTATAAATACTTATACTGAAATTTTAACATTCAGCTCTCCCTAGCTATCCTATATGTTTCCAGCACACCAAACAGTTAGAGCTTCAGGATTCAAACCCAGGCCTTCTGACTCCAAAATCTTCCTTCTTTTTCTTTTTCTTTCTTTCTTTCTTTCTTTTTTTTTTTTTGGTGGGGATAGAGTTGTGGGCATCAGTTCTGCAGTGATGTTTTAATGGAAATTTGTATAAACCAAGCCTATTCACAATTAGAAGCTGGCCATCTACTGGGGTGGGGGGAGAGATGGAGAGGAGATATTCCTATCCCTTTTGATTCTGGGGTGATGATACAATGCCTAGGACTCATGTACTCCACCCCCTAAGGAGCTCCTCAAGGCTCCTAAAGTAGATTTTTCCATACGTTTTGTTTGTTACATTAGGTACAATATTCAGACCCTTTCTATTCCCCATGCTGTTAATAGCTCTTCCCATTATCTCATTCTATTCCATCAGAAGGATGAAGGAGATAGGGGTGGGATTGGGGTTGTTGTTGTTGTTTGTTCTTCATTTTTGAAGAGGACCATGGCATCAGGAAGGTGATGCCATGACTTGCAAGTGAATTGGATTTGAGGGAGGGAGGGCTGTGCAAGGTTAGCAGCCTCACTTTCTCCTCTGCAGCCATCTGGGTCCAATAGTAAGATATAAAACATGCTGTCTGGAGATGGTCCCAGATACAGAACTGTAGTTACAATACATGATGAAATTGCAGGTACAAGGATTCAAAGAAACAGGCTGAGACTCCAGAGATGGAAAATCCATTTCCTTGGAGAGATGACTGAATGACTGGGCTGGGACATAGAGGAAGCACACTGATGAAGACGGGTAGAAAGAGAGGCATACAGAAAGAGGCAGATATGGAAAAAGAGGAAACAGAAGGAAAGACATTCAGAAGCTTATGCTGAATGAATATGGAAGACAGGCAAAGGAAGACATCTAATCATTAGGGTAGGGAATGAGGCTGCCCACTTCTTTACCACACAGTAAAGTCTTAATAAATATTTGATGAACAGTCTTGCCTCTGCTGCTTATTGTACTGGTCCCAAACATTTGCTAGCTATGCAACCCTGGCCAAGTCATTTAACCTTTATTTACCTCCATTTCTTCAACTGTTAAATGGGGATAATAATATCACCTAGGTTCACTGTCAGGATCAAATGAGATAATACTTAGCACAGTTCTACACAAATACTCCCTTCCCCACTTCCCACTCTCCACTCTCCTTCATTTTATTTTTTTGGCTGGGTAAGTGGTTCTTAGGTTTTTTTTTTTATTAAACAAATGATTTATTAACTTCTGTTTTACATCATTCATTTCCGCCAGATTTTGAGTTACAATCATTTTCCCCCCATTATTCCCCTACCCAACCTCCCAGAATAGCAGTCCCACAAGATATCACTTCCTCCAATCTGCTCTCTCCCATACCTTCTCCCATACCCCCATCGACTTTTCCATTAGAGGAAGGTGAATCTTTGTGTCCCAATGCCTGCACATCTTCTCTCCCAATTATAAGCAAAAGAGTATTAATAATAGTATTTATATATATTTGAAACATTTAATGTTACGACCTCGAATTTCAGATCCATTTCCTTCCTCCCTTGTCACCCATTCCCTCTGGGGAGATAAGTAATTCAGTATATGTTGTACATGTCTAGCTATGCAAAACATTATCATAGTAGATATATTGTACAAGGCTGCTTATAATTCCCTCCCACTCATCCCACCCCCCACCTGGTCCATTCCCTACATGATCCTGTCCCTCTTCTATAGTGGGTACTTCCAACCTCCCCTCCCCCCAAGGATACCCTCCCATCCATCATCCCTCCTCTCATTCCCCTTCCCCCTATTCTGCTGCAGGTTGAGATATCCCATTTAGTATGTGTGTCATTCTCTCCCTGAACCTAATTCAATGAGAATGTGGTTTTGTCTTTTTTGCCTTCCTATTCTCCTCCTCCCTTGCAACTACTTCCCCTTGTTTCTTCTACATGAGATAGTTTACCCTACCCTGTCTCTCCCCATCTCCTCTTGCCACTTTCCTCTCTCACCTCATAATTTCATCCCTTGAGTATTCTCCCTTCCCAACAAATTCAACCTATGCCCTCTATCCATATATAACTGTAAGCATATACACACACATTCACATATGACCACACACCCTTCTTCCATTGTTTGCATAGTGAGAAAGATATCATCAGTCCCAGTTATTGCTTTTCCATATAGGAATGTAAATAGTTCAACTTTGATAATTTCCTTTTGATTTCTTTTCCCTGATTACCTTCTCAGGCATCTCTTGCTTCTTGTGTCTGGATGTCAAATTTTCTATTTAATTCTGGTTTTTTCCTCAAAAATTCTTGAAAGTCCTCTATTCCACTGAATGACCATATTTTCCCCTGAAACAAAATACTCAGTTTTGCTGGGTAGGTGACTCTTGGGTTCATTCCCAGCTCTTTTGCCCTCTGGAATATCATATTCCATGCCCTTCTGTCCCTCAATGTAGAAGCTGCCAGGTCCTGTGCTATTCTGATTGTGTTTCCACAATATTGAAATTGTTTCTTCCTGGCTGCTTGTAGTATTTTCTCCTTGTTCTGGGGATTCTGGAACCTGGCTATAATATTCCTGGGTGTTTTCTTTTTGGGATCTTTTTCAGGAGGTGATCAGTGGATTCTTTCAACCTCTATTTTGCCCTCTGGATCTAAAACATCAGGGCAGTTTTCTTGAGAATTTCTTGAAGGGTGATTTCTAGGTTCTTTCTTTGATCATGGCTTTCAGGTAGTCCAATAATTTTTAAATTGTCTCTCCTGGATCTATTTTCCAGGTCAGTGGTTTTTCCATGAGATATTTCACATTGCCTTCTAATCTTTCGTTTGTTTGGATCTGCTTAACAGCATCTTGATTTCTCATAAAGTCATTAGCTTCCATTTGCTCCAGTCTAACTCTGAAGGAATGAATCTCCTCAGTGAACTTTTGAGATTCTTTTTCCATCTGGCAAATTCGACTTTTTAAGGCATTCTTCTCCTCATTGCCCTTTTGGGCCTCCTTTGCCATTTGAGTTAGTCTATTTTTTAAGGTGTTGTTTTCCTCAGTCAGGCTTTTGACCCTCATTTCATACTTTTCCTGCATCCTTCTCATTTCTCTTTCCAATTTTTCCTCCACTTCTCTTATTTGATTTTTGAAGTCCTTCTCAAGGTCCTCTATGGCCTGCAACCCGCTCATGTTTTCCTCTTGGGGCTTTTGGAGCAGGACTTCTGACCTCACAGTCCTTTTCCTGCTCTATGCCCCCAAAATAGGAGTCTAGGGTTGCATTTTTCTGTTTCCTTTGCCTTGGCATGTTGCCACTTAATTGCTTGACTTTTGGGCTTGTTGCCACACTATGGCTTTAAGGCCAGATGGGGGAATTTTCGTCCTGACGTGTGGGGCAACTTCCGTTTCTGGCGGCTGTAAACCCACCCACGACTTCCACCCTAGATCACAATCCAGATCCAGGGAGGTTAAAGCAAGAGCGATTACCCCAAGACTGATCGCTAAGGGGCTAGGTGGCGCAGTGAATGAGGCCGGTGGAGTCAGAAGGACCTGAGTTGGAGCCGGCCTCCGACACTTAATCCGCACAAACAAAAACCTAGCCGTGTAACCTTGGGGTTACTTAACCCCAATTGCCTTAAAGGGGTGGCTAGGTGGCGCAGTGAGTAAGAGTGCTGGCCTCGGAGTTGGGATGACCCGAGATCAGATCCGGCCTCAGGAAATGAGCACCCGCGCATAAATAATGACTAGCCGTGTAACCTTGAGCAAGTTACTTAACCCCAATTGCTAAAAAAA
Source organism: Gymnobelideus leadbeateri (assembly GCA_011680675.1). Classification (NCBI taxonomy): domain Eukaryota; kingdom Metazoa; phylum Chordata; class Mammalia; order Diprotodontia; family Petauridae; genus Gymnobelideus; species Gymnobelideus leadbeateri. Next base: position 265,001 of record WOXC01006858.1, read on the forward strand.
AAAGACTGATCGCTGGATCTCCCTACGATTTGTAGGCTTGGAGCTGGAGCTGCCTCTGAAAAGTACAAAATGGTGTTTGTCCTCAGTGGCTTCTAGCCCCCAGGGGAGGGAGCTGACGCATTCCCCAAATACTGGTCCCAAAGTCCATAGGACACTAACCTCTTACTTTGTCCTAAGCATGTCTATGTTGATAATTCTGGAGTTGCCACAGCTGCTGGTGTTCTGGGGTTCCTCCAGCTGGCTGCTGGCCCTGCCGCCCTGGGGCTAAAACCTCGGCTCACGGGGACCTGGGCTCTGGCTTGGCTCGGCTTCCTGTGCTCTGCGCGCTGCAGGCTCCCAGATTTCTGCGCTGGTCCTTCCTGCAGGGCTGCTGGGCTTTCCTCAGTGGGAGGTTAGCTTCTCTGTGTCATTCTGTGGGTGCTGGGTCTCCAGAAGTTGTTCAGAGTCCCCTTTTACATAGTTTGGGGGGAATATGGGGGCAGAGTGGCTTGGATGAGCTGTTTCTACTCCGCCATCTTGGCTCCGCCCCCCCTCTCCTTCATTTTTTATTTGTAGCTAGTGTGTTGGTTGGGGAGATCAGTAGGTCAGCTGATTATAAGGAAGGGTTCAGACTTTTGGTTCCAATTATTGTATACTTAGTGTAAACATAGCTCTGGAGGATTCTGAACTGCTGAGTTCAGTCCATAAATGATGCTTGCAATTTGTGACTCACTGCCATGAAGAAGGCAGTGGGACCCAAAGGTAGAGTTCCATTGAAAGTACCACCACTGATTATGGACTGCAACTGACTACATTACCACAAAGCTTGTCCAATTACTCAGAGGGGGAAAGTGGGATGGACAAAAGCATAGCATAATTGATCTTTGCTTTCTTGTGTCATTTCAGAAATCTATAACGTCCAGTTTGAAAGGTCCTTAACAGATTGGGTTCAGTGGAAGTCCAAATCCCATAGTCCAGATTTGTAACCAGAGTCCCATTGGAGTTACTGGAGCCCCCTTCCTTCTGTGGTTTTCTAAAGAGCTGAGCCAGCACCCATCCATTCATACCTAACCTCACAAAATGAGACAAATAGCTCCTTTGGTACAATGTGTCCTGGGTCTATACACTCACGAATAGCTTAAGCTGACTTTTTAGAAAAATATAATCTATCACTGCCCATCCTGAAGAGACATGATCCAGGAGGTTCCTGAATTTGAGAAGACTCTGGAAACTGTGCTACTTGGTATTGTCCATTGGTGACATTTTATCTTCTACCTCTGGCCTATGTCTGGAATATAATCCCTCCCCACCTTCATCTTTTAGCATCCTTAACTTCCTTCAAGGTTCAGCTCAAGATCCACCTCCTGCAAGAAGTCTATCCTGATCCCCCCAATTGCTAGCACCCACATATCATTTTGTATTTACCTATACTGTATATTTATCCATGCACATGTTATTCCCTTCTTCCTCCATGGTAGAATGTAAGCTCCTTGGGGGTAGGGACTCATACTTTTCAATCAATCACTCAATAAACATTTATTAAGTATCTAAGTGTCAGGCACCATCCTGAGCACTGGACTGTTTCCTCATTTGTGAAATGTGAGTAATAACAGCACTGCCCTCACAAGGTTGTTTTGAGGATTAAAGGAGAACATATTTATAAGGTGCTTAGCACTGTGCCTGGCACATAGGAGGCAGTATGAAAATTCTAGCTATGGTGATGACGATAACGTTGGCAATAACAGTGAGGAAAGATTTCACGACTCAGCACTTTTAGAGAGGGTAAGTGACTTTTCCTACGACTTTATGAAGCCAGAGTCTCCCCGAGACATTCTTTACATGGCAGAAGTTGGCTTCTATGGGTCCCAGAAACCATGAAACAACATGGTGCAAGTTATAGCAGGGACCACAAAGATCTGAAAGACCTGAACCATTAATGATGTCCAGAACATCAACACAGCCTCAGCCAAACAGGTTTATCACAAGTCATAAGCAAGGAAAGATTTTTCTGACTCCCGACTGTGTATTTTATTGTGACCCAACCATGAGGGGTGGTCCCTAGGGCTTGGGGTATGGAGTTCTTTTGTCCTCTCTTGCTTTCTCCCAGTGGATTCATGGCACCTTGCTCTCCCACTGAGGGAAGGGGTGCAGCTTCATCCCGCCCTAGGTGCCTTCAGAAAGGGACCACAAAGGGGTCCCTGTTTGGATCAGGGTAAACAAGACCAGTCTTTTGGATACTCCTGGTAAAGGTCACCATGGCAGCAAGTGAGGAGTAACATATCAGGAATACTTTAATAAGGCAGATGGTTTGGGGAATGGAGTGGGAAAGAGAGGCAATGTAGGGAGGAGATGGAAGGAGGCTGAGGGGCGCATAGAGTCATTTACATAACTGCAGAATGGGAGCTGGGATCACTGGGACAGCATAGACCCTTAACAATTGCAGGGGTGCCTGAGGGGCAAGGTTTGGGCATCTCATCCCTTTAGAATTCTAGTGGGGGAGGGGATGGCCTAATTCTTGGTCCCACCTTGAAGACTCACTAACACAGCAATTTTATCTCAAAACTTTCAGTGCCAGCTTAAGATTACTTAATTTGTATAATAGTTCTCTGGTTTTATGGTGCTCTCTGGACCTTATCTGCAGTTATTTCCATCACTGAGATCAAAGGGCTATTATATAGGAGTCTAGCTGGATTCTCCTAACTCATTGCAGAAGTCTCTGGATGCAGCCTTAATTAAATTAGAAGGCAGTTTTGGGTAAATGGCTGCTATGTTTCCCTTTATACTCAATTCCCATTTCCTGTATTATAGTTACAGCAGCTAGGTGGTACAGTGGATAAAGCACCAGGCCTGGAGTCAGGAAGAATTGAGTTCAAATCTGGCCTCAGATACTTACTAGCCATGTAACCCCGGGCAAGACACTTAATTCTCTTTGCCTCAGTTTCCTCATTAGTAAAATGATCTGGAACAGGAAATGGCAAACTGCTCTAGGATCTTTGCCAAGAAAACCCCAAACAGGGTCATGAAGAGTCAGACACAATTGAATAATAATCGATATTATTATTCAATTTATTGATACCGTATACTGGCTACTTATATACATAATTACCATGTGAACTGGTGTGGGTGTTCATCACAACAAGTAGTTTCACTATACCTTGGGATTGGGTCAGAAGCATAGCATATTCTAATAGAGGAGGAGGACAGGCAAAATGATCTTATCTCTATGTGACATTTCACTCTCATAGCATCAAGAACAATAGTTAATGTACAGCCCTTGGCATTGGGCCATTTATAGCAAATTAGGCATGGTATTTGACTTTTAGAAATCTCATTACAAGACAGACAACTTTCATGTACGCTGAAGTGAATGCCAACTGGCATTTACAGTAATAATGACTGTTATAGGTATTACAATGGCTGCTGGTGGGGGCAGGTCAGTTAGTCAGCAATCATCAATTAAGTGCTTATTATGAACCATATATAACCAACTTTTAGTTCTCTATTAATTGAATGCTGGGTTAATGATGTATACATGTGTTTTATTGTTCTTTTTGCTGTATTTTTAATTTTATGTTTTTTAAAGACTGAATATTATGCCAAAAGGAGTGAGCAAAGTATGCAAATATAGGAACACAATAAAATATGTGAATTTATGACATCAGGGAATCCCTAGTGTGGAAGTTCCTCCATCAATGTAGACCACAGTCTGTCTATGACTTAGTATGGGAATTACTTGGCATAGTGATGTGATTTCAATTTGTGACAGTGATGGTGAAAGAAACACATGCATTCCTACCAACACAAGGTTGATTACAAAGGTCTGACTATGACCAGAGGAAGATAGAGTAATCTTGTGTCTCTTTAGCTAGTTCTCTGTTAATTGAATACTGGATTTCATGATGTTTACAAGTGTCACATTGCTCCCTTTTCTTATAATTTAAATTCTGTGGTTTTTTTTTAAGAATGGATATCATTCCAAAGAAGTGTGTAAAAACTGTTGGTCTTAAAGAGTACACTTCAAAGACTGTTATAGGCATCACCATGGCTATTACTGTGGGGAAGTCAGCAAATATTTATTAAATGCTTATTATATGTCATACATAACAAACTTTCAGTTCTCTATTAATTGAATGCTTGATTTCATGATATAGCCATGTGTTTCAATGCTCTCTTGTAGCTTCAATTTCATGTTGGTGTTGGTGTTGTTGCTGTTTTTAAAGTCTGGATGTTATTCTAAAGAACTATGCAAAGATTGTAGGTCTTAAAGAGCATGTTTCAATGGCTGTTATAGATATTGCAATGACTGCTGCTATTGGGAAGTCAGTCTTCAGCAAACTTTTATTAAGCTTTTATTGTGTGTCATATATCACAAACTTTTAGTTAGTTCTCTATTAATCAAATGCTGTATTTCATGATATAACTGGGTATTTTATTTCTCTTTATATGTTTTATTTTTAATGTTGTGGTTTTTCTTTTTTAAGAATGTATATTATTCAAAAGAAGTATGCTTTTAAGGAGCACATTTTATTTTTATTTTATTTTATTTTTTTAATTTAAAAAGTGGATTTTATTACCGCAGGACTGTCGGGGCACATGGTCACCCAAATCAGACAGTGCACACAGACAGTGTGCCGGTTTTATAGAGGTTCCATAGCCAGGTTACATAAGCTGTGATTACAGTGATGTAAGCTGAAACTCAAGCGGTTGGTCAGTGTACACTTGAAACTACAATTAGTGATTGGTCAGTATACATTTGAATTTCCCACTGGCTCAAAACCCTAGGCTGGGACTCCCACCCACAGATTATCAAGGGAAAGCAAGGGTTAGGGGTTCTGCCTATTTACAGATCAAGCAAGGTGGAGTTCTCTGTTTTACAAATAAATGAAGGAAAGGTTGGGCTGCCTGTTTTACAAATCAAGGAAAGGGTGAGTGGATTTGTGTCTGACATTTGGGAAGGGCAAAGTGACAAATCAGTGGGGGAAGGGCAGAGTAGATCTGTGTCCATCATTCCCTACTCTTTCTTGTAGGTATGTCAAACCTTTGACATAGCTGGGTTCACATCTAGGGGTCACATCTAGATTACCCAATTCTGTTCCTAAAGGATGGGGGGGGGTCCCTGATAATTAACATTAATGGAGTTAACACTGGTTTTGACAAATTGTTGAAAACAATTAATGAGATAGGGTCCTACAATTAGGGCTATGATCAGGAGGTGGAGAGGCTAATACTAATACCAAGGCTGATATCAATTTAGTGAATTAGGGGGATGTTCTGGGAGAACAGGGACTGATACCCATTCTCAGAATTTTCCAGCTCCCTCTGTCTATTAGCAATATTCTGGCGTACCAACTTCAGACTCTTCCTCACCACTCCAGAGTTGTTTGCACAGAAGCAACAAGCCTCACCAAGGGACTGCACACAGGCCACTGAGTTTAAGAAAGTCAAGGCCTCTGAGGTTCTGAAGAACCACCTCTGCCAGAGAGTCCACCTGTCTTTACAGGGCTGAGATGGACTGCTCTATGTGGAAGAGGTCAATATTTACCTGTGTACTTAAGGCCTGATAGTTGGCCTCCCTCTTAATCAAGGCTGCCATCCCAGTCGCTGCAGAACCCACAAGGCCCAAGCCCACTGAGATGGGAATGAGGGGTGGTACTGCCTGCCTTAGGTGGTGGCTCAGTTGCCCTTCTAGGGAAATGTAATGCCAACCTTGTTTCCCTGGAAAAAGGGTGACTCGGGGAATTATGGCCACTAGGATACACAGGGGGCCCTCAGTGTGTTGTTGTCTGAGGAACACTCTAGCAGAGACATACTGGGTAAGGCCATTGTGGCATGCCCACCAGGCAAGGAGCACATTTTAATGATTGTTATTTTATTTTATTTTGAATATTATGCTTTTTTATCTTTATTAATTTGTTTGTTTACTTTTAGTTTACAAGATTCAGTTCCACAATTCCTTGAGTTTCAAATTTTCACCCCCTCCCTTCTCCCCCTCCCCATGGTGGCATACAAATATTATGCTTTTTAAAATGGTGTATATTATTCCAAAGAAGTGTGCTCTAGCACATGGAAGGCTATTATATAGATTGCAGTGGCCACTGGTTTGGGGTTGTCAGTTTGTTAGCAAATATTTATTAAGTGCCTATTATGAGTCATACAGAACAAACTTTTAGTTCTTTAGTTCTCTATTAATTGAATGCTGAATTTTATGCTGTAACCATGTGTTTTATTGCTCTCTTTTATGTATTTTTAATATTATGGTTTTTTTTTTTAAAGAGAAGATATTATTCCAAAGAAGTGTACAAACAGTGTAGGTCTTAAAGAGTACATTTCAATGACTATTATAGATATTGCAACGGTTGTTGTGGGGTAGAAATGGGTCAGAAAATATTTATTACATGCTTATGTGTCATACTATGTTATGTGGGTTACAATAAGCACACTAGTGAGTGTTTACTGTTAATCCCACTAAGTAAGATTTCTTTACAAAGAAAGGCAAAAAATGTGTCTCTACTTTCAAAGAGCAAACATTCAAACAGAGGAGATAATTTGCTAATAATAAGCTATATATAATATCTATTCAGAATATGTGGAGGTAATATGAAAGAGGAATGCGTTAGCAGCTGGAAGTCCTGCAGGACAAAAGCTATACTAGAAGCTGGGTCAACGGAGACAAGGCAGCTAGGTGGTACAGTGGATAGAGCATTGACTCTGGAGCCAGGAGTTCAAATCTGGGCTCAGGCTCTTACTAGCTATGTGACCCTGGGGAAGTCACCTAACCCTGACTGCAGAGAGAGACAGATAGAGAGGGAGGGAGGGAGAGAGAGAGAGAGAGAGAGAGAGAGAGAGAGAGAGAGAGAGAGCATTTCAAGAATAAGATGTAGTCAGTCTAAAGACATAGAAATGGGAGATGCAGCATTACAAGGAACTGTAAGTAGGCCAGTGAAACCAGATTTTAGCATCAAGTATTTCAGATGTAATTCAAGCCCACAATAAAACAGGGTCATTTGCACCAATGTGTAAAGGGAAGTGTGGTTGATCACACAGGCACAAAAACAATGCCCCAAACTGAAAAACTATTGCAATAAAGCAGCCTAAGTAATTCTCAAAAAATAAAGAACTTCAGAGGGACCTAGAAACTGGAGAAGTCATCACTGATTCCTCTAGAGTGTGGTGTAGGCTTCTTGAAGTTGGAAGATCAGCAACAAGGGTAGGTAAAAACAAACAAGCAAACAAAGGGGGAAAAAAGACCAGTTACTAACCTTTACTATTAAGAAAATATGCTTATACTGGTGTACTGTCCATGGAACTGTGAATGACCCAGTCATTCAGGTACTAGGACCAAAAAGTTATTAAACTGTGTATATCCTTTTGATTTAACTACATACCTCCCATGCCGATATCTTAAGAAGATCAAAGAATAAGCAAAATAATCCATACATACAAAAAGACATTTATTAGCGTTTTTTGGTAGTAGCTGCAAACTAGAAACTGAGGGTGGGTGTGGGGAATGAATACACAAATTATGGTATATGAATGTAATGGGATGTTATTATGCAATGAGAAATTATGAAATGGACAGTTTCAGAGGAAACTAGGAGGGCTTCTGTGAATGGGTATGGAGCTATGTGAGCAGAACTAGGGGAACAGTTTATGCAATAGCAACATTATTAAGAAAAGACTTTAGAACTAGGATCAATGCAGGGATAAATCACCAGTCCTGAGGACTGAAGATGAAACAGGACAGCCACTTCCTGCCAGGGAGGTGATGCATATTCATTCTGAATAAGAAGCACATTTTGGGCATGGACAATGTGGGATTTGTTATGCTAGATGAGTATGGCAACTGTACTTAAGGACCTAGAAGAAGCCACGTGTAGCCTGAAGGCCACAGGTTCCCCACCCCTGTTAGACTAAGCATATTTGCCATGAAGACTTTCTTTCTTTCTTTTTCCCTTTCTTCTTTCCTTTCCCCCTTTCTTCTTTCCTTCTTCCTTCCTTCCTTCCTTCCTTCCTTCTTCCTTCCTTCCTTCTTTCCTTCCTTCCTTCCTTCCTTTCCTCCCTCCTTCCCTCCCCCCTCCATCCTTCCTTCCTTCCTTCCTTCCTTCCTTCCTTCCTTCCTTCTTTCTTCCTTCCTTCCTTCCTTCCTTCCTTCCTTCCTTTCCTCCCTCCTTCCCTCCCTCCCTCCATCCTTCCTTCCTTCCTTCTTTCCTTCCTTCCTTCCTTCCTTCCTTCTTTCTTTCATTATTAAATTAAGGAAGGAGGCAGAAATAAAAAATGCATGTAAAAATAAAATTATTTTTAGGGAAAAATGCCCTTCATAAGCAAAACAAAACAAAGACTAGAATACCAAAGTCTGGTAAAAATAATTTTTACTAATGAAACTCACTTTTTCACAAGGCTACCCTAAGAAGAACTCTGTTAGATAGAATGATATACTAAGAAACATAATTGTTGCAGTATTACAGCAATTCCCAAATGAAAATGGGATACTGTACCATGTTACTTTATCACAAAATGTAAGTTAAATTTATTCAAGAGATAGAGATAAACATGCCAATGACCCGGGAATTCATGTGCTTTAAACCCCAATGAAAATCTGTGGGTTATAATCTGAAAAAATGATTATTTGTCAGAGGATGACTTAATATTCAATGGTTTGGGGATGAGGAATTAATGCACATATGTCAAAACCTTTTGAAACTACTTTAGGACTTCTCTGATGTCTCCACGATGTCCCAGGAACCTCATCATTAGGGAACCTCATCACCCTACAAAACTGAATTAGCCTTGGTACTTATCTCTCATCCCGACAGTCTGTCCCTCTGATTGGTGGGAGGAACTATGAACTCCCAAACCTACAGTTTAAGGAGATCAGGACTGAGATCTCCTCATTTCCCACCAAAGGAATTACTATGGAAATTCTTTGACTTATCCATCATGCCTGAGGGTTGGGTCCCTTTTCACACTCCCACAGCCCCTTCCCCATACTTTCAGCTTCCTTTTGTGTGCTATCTTCTCCTATTTAATTTTAAGCTTCCTCAGGGTAGAGACTGTCTTTCTTTTTTCATATTTATATCCCTAACACTTGCCATAGTGCCTGGCCCATAGTATGTACTTAATAAATGTTTGTTGACTGATGGAATTCAATATCAGATCTTGTAAAACAAGGGGTTACAAATGAAGATGTAAAAAAAAAAAAACCAAAACTAGGATTTATTATTGTTGTTCAGTCATTTCAGTCATGTATGACTCTTCATGATCCCACTTTGGGTTGGTTTGGTTTTTGACAAAGATACTGGAGTGATTTGCCATTTCCTTCTCCAGCTCATTTTACAGATGAGGAAACTGAGGCAAACAGGACTAAGTTACTTGCCCAGAGTCACACAGCTAGTAAGTGTCTGAGGCTGGATTTGAATTCAGGGCCTTCCTGACTCCAGTCCCAGTAAGCTACCTACTGCACCATCCAGCTGTCCTTGTTGTGTAAGGCAGTAAATGTGATTATTTTATTTTGTCCCACATCACAGTATAAATCCCAGGGAGTTTCCTGAGGTACATAGAGGTTTTACTCCTTGTCAGGGTCATGCTACCAGCAGAAAAGGCTTTTATAGAAATCAAAGTAATTATTTCATATGAGAGAAACATGACATTGAATAAATTGTGTTCAGTCAATGAAATCTTTTGGTCAGTATTTATTAAATTTATTTTGTTTCAATTAATTAAAGAAGTCTGTTGGTCAGTATTTATTAAGCACCTACTATGTTCTGGGTACTGTCCTAAGTGCTAGGATGCAAGAAAGGAAATAATCCAGTCCCCACCTTCAAGGAGTTAATAGACTAATGTGGTAACCAAAATGAAAAACACCTGTGTACAAACATGCTACATATAGGATTTAATGGAAATAATTAATAGCAGGAAGGGACTAACATTAAGGGGATTCAGGAAAGGCTTCTTGTTGAAGATGGGATTCTAGCTGGCTCATGAAGGAAGCCAGGACATGAAGATGAGGAGGGAGACTATTCCAGGCATGAGGAATAGACAGAGGAAGCACCTGGAGTCTGGGGGAGAGGTGTCTTGTATAAAGAACAGCAAGGTGGTCATTGTCACCAGTTTGCAAAGTATATGGTAAGTGGCATGGTGCAGTAGGACTGGAAGGGTAGAAAGTAACTGGCTTATGAAGGGCTGTAAAAACCCAGTAGGTTTTTATATTTGATCCTAGAGGTGATAGGAGGCCACTGAAGTTTATCAAATAATACAGTGATGTGATCACACCTGTACTTTCCTAAAGACTGGAAAGGTAGGTGCTTCATAAGTTGTATGATTCATTGATTGATCTGGACCTCAGATGGCAGACATATGGGCTGAAACTTGAACTCTTTCTAGCTTGGCAAAACTCAGGGCTTGTGTGCTCCATTGGCACACAGAGTCCCATCCCTGCCACTGTGAGGGATCAGAGCTGACTTGCCTTAGTGGAGGAAGAATGCATACAAAGTAGAAAAGTGACAGTGAATTAACTTTCAACTTTTTGCCTTCACATAATCAACTATGACACCCAAATAGGAGATTAATTTTAAAACGGATATAGTATTTCTTCCTTATTCAGTATCTCAGTCATCACATAGTAGAGTGGAAAAAGCATTAGATTTAATTTTTTTAATTTTATTAAATTTATTTTTAATTCATGAAATGAAGCAAACATAAGAGTAAAATAAAATTGAAAAGATGATTGCTCATGAAACTGCAACTCAATTATGTACAACTTGCTATTGCTTTAAAATATATAACAAACTTATCATGCAAACTTTTTTTCCCTTTTGTCTTCTCTCACCCCACACTAGAGATGGTTACCATTAGACACAAATATGTATGACTATGTGTATGTATACTTATATGTATATATACACACACAAATGTGTATGTGTGTTAAATCATCCTATAGATTTTTTTTTTTGGAGTGGCAATTGGGATTAAATGACTTGTCCAAGGTCACACAACTAGTAAGTGTTAAGTGTCTGAAGCTGGATTTGAACTCAGGTTCTCCTGACTGCAGGGCCAGTGCTCTGTTAGCTGTACCACCTAGCAGCCCCTTTATAAATACTTCTATTTATTAGTTGATGCTATCTGCATCCAGAGAAAAGCATTAGATTTGGAACCAACAGGGACCATATCCCATTTCTACCAATCATTAGCTGTGTGACCACCAGCAAGCCACAGAATGTCTCTGAGGACATTTGCCGGACAATATTGTCCATAGAATCCAACCCACAGAGCCATTAATGTTGCAAAGTGAATGTGGCACTTTGTAAACCTCAAGATGTTATATAGATGTCAGCTATTATGCAGAAAACTGTTCTTATGAGTTAATGTACCTCTACTTTGTGGAGCTCAGATCAATGGAGGTAGTGTCTGTGCAGCATTTAATAGTGCCTAGCACACTTGGTAGAAAATTTGGTATATAAGAGCCAGAAGAAATATAAGGAAAATATTAAAGACCAACTATAAGAGACTCAATAAGGTGATTAATAAATTCTTAACCTCCTCCCCTCCCCCTGCCAAGATTTAACAAACTATAATGACATTTGAAATCTAACACAAACTATTGGGTTGCTAGAGTAGTAGAAAATATCTCAGCTCTCAGTATCACAGCTGTGACTTTTCAAATTAAACCCCAAGAAAGAATAAAGCTACATCTTCTATTGGGGTGATCCCTGAACTTCTAATTGCCAGAAATCAAAGACTCAAGTAGCCTGACCCCTTGTTTAGGGTGACCCAAGGAATGAAGTGCTTGTGGAATGCCAGGGAAATATCCATGTTTCAGACAGGGGCAGGAAAGCCATGTACTTCATTCCAGACACACAGAAAAATCAGATACTTTCTGGGAAGACCCAAAAGAGAACATTAATGTCAGTGGAAGAATTTCCCTTCAATTTATGGGTATGGGAGAGTAAGAGTACTCACAAAGTCAAAAAAAGAATAGCATACGTACTCTTGAGTCTGTAGGGGAAAGGATGCTGAGTCCAATGTCAGAGCACCTGGGTTCAAGTACCACTTCTGATACTACCTGTGTAACTTTAGACAAATTAACCTCCCTAGGGCAGGATAGAGAACCAGGCCTGGAGTCAGGAAGACCTGAGTTCAAATCTGGCCTAAGACTCTTACTAGCTATATGATCCTGGGCAAATCACTTCACCTTGTTTGCCTCAGTTTCCTCATCTGTAAAATGAGCTGGAAAAGGAAATAGCAAACCACTATAGAGTCTTTGCCAAGAAAACCCCAAACAGGGTCACAAAGAGTCAGACACAACTGAGCTCTGGGGTACCTTTCAGTTTCAGATCTATGAGTCTGTGAAATTAAACCCACAAACATTTATCAATAATATATTTAACTTAAATATTTAAATATGTAAAACATGGAGAGAACTTTGTAGGGTAGTACAAAGGGTGATAGATTTGGAGTCAGAAGATCTGGGCTTGAATCTTGAGTGCCATTTTTGACCCTTTTGATCCAGGACAAGTAGCTCCATTTCTCTGGTCTTGTCAGAGAAACAAAGTGGGTTAGACAAAAAAGATCTCTGGGGTCCCTTCCAGGTCTAGATCTAGGAAACTGTCTCCATATTTGTATTGTCAGTGCCTAGCACAGTGCCCAGGACCTAGGAGGTACTTAATAAATGCTTGATTGCTTGACTGATTGGTTCTATGAAATATATGTCTGTACATGCTAATTGATAGAAATTATGCATTAGGAATTCATCAGGAAAGAATTCATGTAGAAGATATCATTTGAGTTAAACTTTGGTTGTTTTTTTAAATAGTATTTTATTTTTCCCAATTACATGTAAAGACAATTTTTACATTCATTTTTTAAAAAAATATTGAGCTCCAAAGTTTCTCCCTCTTCTCCTTTCCCTAAAAAGGTAAGAATTTTAAATAGGCTATATATATATATATATATATATATATATATATATATATATATATACACACACACACAACCATGTAAAACTCATTTCCTTATTAGTCATGTTGTGAAAGAAGAAACAGACAAAAGGGAAAAATAATAAAAAAGATAAAGGAGGTGAACAGAGTATTCAATCTTCATTCAGACTTCATCAGCTCTTTCTCTAGGTATGGATAGAATTTTCCATCATGAGTCTTTTGGATCATTGTAGTGCTGAGAAGAGCTAAGTCCATCATAGCTGATCATTGAACAAAGTTGGTTGTTACTATATACAATGTTATTCTGGTTCTGTTCACTTCACTTTGCATCAGTTTTTGTAAGTCTTTCCAGGTTTTTCTGAAATCCACCTGCTCATCATTTCTTATAGCACAGTAGTATTTCATCACAATTATATCCCATAACTTGTTCAGACATTCCCCAACTGATGAGTGTCTTTTCAATTTCCAATTCTTTGTCACCATAAAAAGAGCTGCAATAGTTTTGTATGTAGGTCCTTTTGAGTTAAGCTTTAAGGGAAGATTGGGATACTAAATAGTGAAGGTGAAAAGGGAGAACGTTCCAGGCATGAAAAACATCTTATACAAAGGCCCAGAGAAGGAGCTGGAAAGTTTAATGTGAGGAAGGTGCAAGAATGACATCTGGAATGAGAAGATCCTCAAGGTGCCATCTTGCCTCAGTTTCCTCATCTGTAAAATGATGGGTTTGTACCGTATGGCCTTTAAGGTCTCTTCTAGCAACAAATCTATGATCCTCTAAGTCAATCCAAGATGAATAAGTATATTTTTACTGTGTATTCATGAAGGCATTCTTGAGGTTAAATAATATAAATTTATAGTGGACCTAAGTAGCATGTTTGTTTGTTTGTTTTAAAATAACTCCCTTTCCCCACATCTCAGCAGTGTTCAGTGGTTCAGAAATAGGATTATTTCCTTGTCAAATTGTTGGGCTCACCATGGTCATCAGTCATTTATTCTGTCCCTGTTTGAAAATCACGTGATTAGTCCTGTAGATGTTTTTTTTCCAAAGGTTGAAAGGTATTATTTACTTATTCACAATGGAAAATCAGTGACAATTTTAATATTTACTGAAACCTGAATTCCAGCAATCTAACTTCCCTGGACCCTTTGTGTATCTTCAAAAAAGTACTTTTTTTTTTCTCCTCAAAGAACCAGTATAAATTAAAGTGAATATGAATTATGAAATAGACATAATGAAATATTGAAACTGGACCTCCATTTAAGTTTTGGTTTTAAGGAAAATACATTATTCACCAGAAGCAAGTCCTATGGGAGACAGTGGGCTCTCTCTCAATGGAGGCCTTCAAGCAAAGTCTGGGTAGACTTTTGTTGGATATATGGGAAGGAATTCTTGCTTGCTAAGGTCCCTTTCAACTTTGACATCCTGATGCTTCTGTGATTCTAAGTGAAAGTAGAAAGTGGGGTGATACAGGGTTGAAGATTAAGAATAGTGAGTGAAAGGCAGAAGACAGGAGGGTAGGGGCAGTTAGGTAGCACAGTGGATAAAGCACTGATCCTGGAGCCAGGAAGACCTGAGTCCAAATTCAGCCAGAAAGAAAGAAAGAAAGAAAGAAAGAAAGAAAGAAAGAAAGAAAGAAAGAAAGAAAGAAAGAAAGAAAGAAAGAAAGAAAGGAAGAAAGAAAGAAAGAAAGAAAGAAAGGAAGGAAGGAAGGAAGGAAGGAAGGAAGGAAGGAAGGAAGGAAGGAAGGAAGGAAGGAAGGAAGAATGGAAGAGAGAGAAGTTAGTAGAGTATAGTGAATAGAGAGCTAGACTTGGCATTTTTAAGACCAAAGTTAGAATCTTGGCTCCAGAGACTATGTGTGATCCTGGCAATAATCTCTCAGTGTGCTGGACAACTCTCTCTTGTTGTAGATAAGATCCTGAACTGTGTTGGTAAAGAGAGTTTCCTCACCTGGGGGTGTCCTATACCAATGAAATAATAGATTCAGTCCCCATCTCTCACCTATTGTTAAAAATTCTACCATTAGAGTTACCAAAAGCAAAACTAGAGAGAACAGTCATAACATGACATTTCATCCAATATGGCATACTTCCTACAATCCAATATTTATTAGATACTTATTGACAATCAGTATCTATGATAAAGTATTTCACTTAATCTAGTCTTACAGTATTGTTTGACATCAGTCAGTCAAATATAACTCTAGAGGCCTTAGAGATAAATAGGAAACTTCCAATGTCCTAACAGCCAGGGTTTCTTCATCAACTGGGACAAAGTTCTGTTCTCTAGATGATATCCTTCCAGAGTACCAAGCAATCAGACTGTAATTCAGGGCAATGAGTACTAGACTTACAATCAGAGGTCCTGAGTTCAAATTTCAGATTTCCTGTCAAGACTCAGCTTCCTCCTGTTTGGACTTAAGATTGTGATCTGAAATCTGGAGGTTAGGGCACACCTCCACCATTATTACAGGAAACATCCATGATAAAAAATTGTGATTGATGCTCATAATACTATATCCACACAGATACAGAAGTCAAGATTTACTTGACGTTCCAGAAGCCAAATTCATGAGAACATCATCTTCCTATTGGAGGTTACAGATTTATATCTAGAAGAGATATTAGAGTCTCCTAGAACACTAAGAGTTTAAGTGACTTACCCAAGGCCATACAACCAGTATGAGTTAAAAATTGAACTTGAATCCTTTCTTCATATCTTCAAGGACAGCTCTCAAGTCATGACATCATTTTGCCTCTTTATCTTATCTAACATTCTGATTTTACAACTCGGGTAACTGAGGCTCAGAGAGGCAAAATAAGTTCCCACAACTAATAAATGGAAGAAAGAGGGATTTGAACCCAGGGTCTATGACTCCAAAGTTAATGCTGCTACACACAAGGAAATGACCCAGCAAAGGTCTTGGGTGATGGAAGGAAAACATGATAGAACTTCTGTGATTTTAAGTGAAAGTGGAAAGTGGGTTGAAGATTAAAAGCAGTGTGTGAAGGTAGGTTTGAAGAGCTTGTTTTGTTCTTGGAGTGGGCCCATCATATCTTACAGCTATCATCAATCAGTCAGCAAATATTATTAAAGAACAGTGCTAGGCACTGGGGGAAATCAAGAAAAAGCGAAACGAATTCCTGTCCTCAAGGAGTTTACATTTTAATAAAACAGCATAGTTAAATCAGTACATATGAGATCAGTATAGAACACATACAAGGTTCTTCGGCTTGAATAGAGTTAATTCCTGCAGCCCTGATAAAGAAACCTAAGATGGTGACTCTGAAAATTGAGTTTCTTATTTCTTTTTTCCTCCCCCCTCATATTCCTGGTATATTGAAATGACAGGGGAATTCCAAGTCTTTCAGTGATTTAATACTTTTCAGACCCATCACCAAAATATAGTACCATGCCTATAATTCTAAGAAACACTGAGGAAATTGTAGTGGTAACAAAAATATAAGCCAAAAGTACTTGACTCATAATTCTCCTTGATTACTAATGACTGTTTGGGTACAACAGGTTGACCTTGTCAACTAAAATCAACTGTTATTAATCTTGGTAAAGGTCAAGTTTTAGGAACTTTCCTAACAAAACAGCAAGAAGCTGATTGGATACAGGCACCGAGTATAAGTGTTTTCATACAATTGATGTGGTCCATTGGGTATACAAACTAGTTCCAGGGCACCTTTTTTAGTTAAATATTGATGCTCTAAATTTTTTCCAGTTTTGAACCAAAGGCAGATTTCTAAACTGCTGGAGAATTGGTACAATGATTGGATGCAGATGTAATGGCCTTGGCTCCCCTTTATAATTTCCCAGGTCCTTAGAGAAGCCTTAGGGAATCTTTTGACAACTTCCTGTAGTCGGGTTGGTCCAGTGATATGAATGTTTTACCCACTGATGGCTAGTGGAATAAGCTACTCTTTTATAATGATGAGTGGAAAATCCCAGGAAGCTTTTGGCTTCGAGCAACATCAGTTGGGTAATCTTCACCATCTTGAAAAATGCATGGTGGCCTTAAAAATTTTGGCACTAGGCCTCATGAGAAAACATTGTGAGAAAACACTGTGGAAGGTATGTTTGTCAATTGTATAAGTTATCTCCCGGTCTTTCAGGAGCTGACTTCCATCTTATACTCACAAATGAATTCTTCTGCAACAATTTTTTGGTAACTCAAGTGGGTTGCATTGATGCTCTGTCTATGATAGATGCTAGGATGATAGAGTATGAAACCATCTAGGTTCTCTTCCTCCCTCCCTTATTTTGCAGATGAGGAAACAGAGTCACAGAGACATTAACTGACTTGATTTTCCTAAGGTGATAGAAGTAGTAAATGTGGAGTTGGGAATTAAATTCATGATTTTTGACTCTAAATTCATCAGTCTTTCCACTGCACCAAACTACCTCAGCCATGTGAGTTAGCTCACTTCATACCATGTGATGTGAATTGTTGTGTGGCTTACTCTCTCAAAAGTAGGTCTCCTAGCCACAGCATCAGCATAGTGCATTATGGGATATACACATAGAACATCCCAGCCACACTACGTGCCTTGATGGAACAAGCAATTTACTGTGCTCTGGTGACCCTGATAGCTCTCTCTGTGTGGGTGACAAGGACAGTATTTGGTCCCTGCTCAAGTACCACTTAATGGTTAGTTTTTGGGCCCTCCTGGCTCAGAGTGATTGTAAATAGTATCTACTTCCTTCAAATACCTGCAGTCTTCTTGCATAGGGCTTTCTTTGTCTTAGGTCAAATATGATTGAGAGATATGGGGTTGCTAGAGGGTTTCATCATAAGCTTCACATTCAAAACCACAAAATTTCAGATCGGGAAAGGGCTTGGGTGACTTTCTAGTCCAACACACATCAACCTTCCCCCACCCCATCCTCCAATATCCCCAGATAACTGGCTATCCAGCCTTTGCTTAGAATACCTTGGATGTCAGAGTAAGGATCAGTGGACCTGGAATCAGATGCCATCTCTGAGGGTTACCATTTACATGACCTAGGGCAAATCATTTAACCTTGTTGGGCCTCAATTCCCTTCTCTTTCAGATGAGGGGGTTAGACTAACGTCCTTTCCAATTCTAGGCCTATGATCCAATGTCATTTATGAAATTCCCTCCACATTTCAGTGGAGACAGATGGCACAGCTTTAGAACATTGGCAGTGATGCCATCACAAGGCATTTGATTTCTGTACCTCGATTTTATATTTATCATTGGAATCTCTTAACAATAGCTGAAAGTTCTGGTTCAGAGGTCTACTTCTCATCACTCCAAGAGTTCATCTAAGGTTTCAGTGAAGTAGAAATGATGTGGAATCTTTTCATGGTAGGTATTTAGGCCCTCTAAGCTCTCAGAGTCACACATTTCTGTTCAGAATCCTCTGTTTAATTTGCTTAAATGTTCAGTCAGATTCAGCAAACATTTATTAAGTATCTACTACATGTAAGATACTGACTTGGGCTTTGGGAATATAGTCCCTGACCTTAAGGGGCTTACAATTTAATAGAGAGGATATGAGGACATGATATCACCTATATATCACATACATACACAATGTGTTCATATGTACATACGCATGTATATACACACAAAATTACATATGTGTGTATTCATACACACATGTATGCATATATACATACACATACAAAATACCTATATATTTACAAGGCAAAATAGGGTTAAAGCATAGGAAAAGTTTGAATAAAATGACATGGGAAATTTTAAGAGATAGAGATCATTTTCATCTGATGTTATCAGAGAAGTCTTTTTGAGCAAATAGATAATATTTGTGAAAGTGGGTAGTACTGCCTAGAACATAGTAGGTGCTTTTCATTGTTGTCTTTCACTTGTGTCTGACTCTTCCCATTTGAGGTTTTCTTGGCAAAGATACTGGAGTGGTTTGTCATTTCCTTCTCCAGCTCATTTGACAGATGAGGAAACCAAGGCAAAAAGAGTTTAAATACCTAATAGTAGATACTCATTAAATGCTTATTTCCCTTGAAAAAAAAAGCACTACTTGAGTAGGAACTTGAAGGAAAGAAGGTATTTGAGGATGTGGAAATGAAGGGCATTGAAAACAGCATGAAGAGAGGAAAAAACAGGATGAGAACTGGGGCAAAGAAATAATCCAATTTGCTGAAAATCCAAAGTATACAGGGCCACATAAGTCTAAAAAGGTATACCAGAGCTGGTATGTGAAAGGTCTTCAATGCCAAGGTAAAGAGATTATGCTTTACTTGGTAGATGACCATTGAAGTGTTTTAAAAAGAGAACAATCCTATATAGCAATCCTATACTAGGAACATTGCTTCTTGTTTTTCAGGGGATGGCTAGGTAGTACAGTGGATAGAGCACCTGGCCTGGAGTCAGGAAGATTCACCTTCTTGAGTTCAAATCTGGACACAGACACTTACTAGTTGTGTGACCCTGGACAAGTCACTTCACCCTGTTTGTATCAGTTTTCTCATCTGTAAAATGAGCTGTAGAAGGAAATAGCAAACTACTCCAATGTCTCTGCCAGGAAAATCCCAAAATGAGGGTAATGAAGAGCCAAACATGACTGAAACAACTGAACACAGAACACTAGGAGCATTGTTTGGGTGATGGTGTGGAACATGAATGAGACAGAAAAGACTTGGGAGCAGGAAGATCAATTAGGAGCCTATTACAATAATTCAAGTAAAAAGTGTAGAGACTTTAAATGAGGACAATTATAGTGGGAATGGAAATAATGGGAGAGATACTATGGAGACAAAGGTGGGAGCATTGAGGAAAAGGGGGAACAAAGATGATTGAGATTTTGGGTCTGATTGAAAAATTCTGTTCCAATACCTCCTCCTACACGGACAGTTGTCTGATGCTCCAATCTACCCACCAAAAAAAGGTGCCTCCTAATTATTTTGTATATATCCTGCATGTGGTTGTTGGGTCAATTTTCAGTCATATTTGACCCTTCATGACCCCATTTGCGGTTTCCTTTGCAAAGATATTAGGGTGGTTTGCCATTTCCTTCTCTAGCTCAATTTTGCAGATGAGGAAACTGAGGCAAATAGGTTAAGTGGCTTGCCCTGGGTCATATAGCTAGTAATGTCTGAGGCCAGATTTGAACTCATGAAGATGAGTCTTCCCGACTGCAGGCCTAGTCCACTATCCATTGCATCACCTAGATGTCCCATATCTTCCCTATGTGCCCCTATATGCATACTATTTCCCTCATTATTATATAAGCTTCTTGAGATAAATGACTTTCCCAAAATGACTTTGGGAAGATTTTTTTTTTTACTATTATCCTTGTTATACATTCTAAGTAATTGTCCCTTTATAAAAGCTAATAGCATCAATAAGTATGTCCATATTAGGGAGCACTCCACATGGAAGCTTGTGAGTAATACCACTATCCTTCTTTGATTTCTTTATTTGCTCCATCCCTTGCATCTAGAATGCATACATTCCCATCTTTGCTTCCTTAAATACTTCCCATCCTTCAAGGCTCAAACCAAATGCTGAATCTTCCATGAAACTTTCCCTGATTTCCTTCACTGGCATTAGTTTCTCTTTCTTTGGTTTACTCATAGACTTCGTTTTTTTTTCTCTCCTATGAAAGTATCACATAGGTTCTTGGACTCACTTTATATCAATGATCTTGTTATTTATTTTTAATTAATTAATTTTTAATTGATTCATTCTTATCAGTTAATTTAATTTATATAGGCATTTGGATGGTACAGTAGATAAAGCAGTGGGCCTGGAATCAGGAAGACCTGAGTTCAAATTCAGCTTCTGACACTTACTAGCTGTGTGATCCTGGGCAAATCTTAACCAGGTTCCAGGATTCAGATCACAGTCAATTGTTTTCCTCTAGCGCTTGAGAATGGAGTTATTAGATTGACTATAGATGATCAGTGTTCACAAGATTCCATCCTTATCATCAGAAAAACATATTGACTCAAGTGTTACTCAACAGGTAAGGACAAGTAGTCCTTCAACATGACAATCCTTTGTTGATATAAAACAATTCCGGGCAAAGCTCCATCTTGAAAACCCTGCAGCAAAGACCTGGAACTCAGAGTAAACAAAACACTATCAGGAACTCAAGAAATGAAACACTCTCATAGCAGTCAAGTACATAAACAAAGTAAAGGACTCTTCCCTTCTTCCTTTCTCTCCTTCACTCTCTTTTTCCTCCCTCTCTCCTTTTTTCCCCTCTGTTTCTCCCTTCCTTCCATCCTTCCTTCCTTCCTCCCTCCGTCTCTCCTTTCCTTCCTTCCTTCCTTCCTTCCTTCCTTCCTTCCTTCCTTCCTTCCTTCCACCCTTCTGCCCTTTCTCTGTTCCCCCCTTCCTCTTTCTCATTTTCTCTTTCATTCTTTCTTTCTTTCATTACATATCCTCAGTTCCATCTTTCCCTCTTATCCCCTTCTCTTTTCTTTCCTTTATTCCCTCTCCTCCCTCCCACCATCCTTTCTTCCATCTCTTTATTTCATTCTTTCATCTTTCTCTTCTTCCACTCCATATCCTTTCTCTCTTCCTTACCTCTTCTCCTGTCTTTCACTCCCTCCTTTTCTTTCTTTGTTTCTCTTCTTCCTCTCTCTATTTCCTCTTTTTATATCTCCATTCTTTTGCTCCATATTCTCTCTACCTTCCTTCCTTTTCCTTCTCTCTTTTCTTTCCTTCCCCCCCCACATATTTCCTCTCCTCTCCCTTTCCCTTCTTCACTTTTCCTCTTCAATAATTAAAACAACACCTTTTTAAAATTGAGAACCAATGTATTTAAACAGCCAAACAAACCATACCTAGCTATCAAGTTCAAAAAACACAGGAATTGTAATAATTCACTGGGAAAAGAAAAGATTTGCAGGGACTCCTGAGTCCCACTGATAGCCCTGCCCTGGCCCAGCTATGAGGCTAATAAGGACATCATACAATAACTCCACTTAGACCTCTGGGCAAAATCTGACTTCCCAACTCAGGAACATGATCACCCAATTCTAGACAGTCAAACATTAGAGTGGGAAAGAAAAGTCTCAGAAAATCCCAGATTTGGCTTATTTTTTTCTTTCACTTTCCCCAAATACAAGTTACTCTCAAACAGAAAGTTTAATTCACCTGATTGTGAAATTTCTCCAATGCAACCAGAAGTAGCAGGTTTAAAGACTTTGTGGTTTGGGGTAATTAAGGTACATTGAATCACATCAAGGTTAGGTTCCTGATGGAATCTTACAACTGACAGAAAAGAAAAGGCCTCAGTCACTCCTCACAGGCCTAGGCTCCCCTACCCTGACAGGTCAAAGAAGAACCCTTTCATTTCTTCAAGCTGTGTATTGGGAATATCTCTCTATCTTCCACAAACATTCAAACTAATTGCAAACACTGAGGTAGTTTCCAAACTAGTTTAGAAACCAAAAGAGAAAGGGAGGAGTAGCAGGATGAAAAAGGAACTTTAGGGGAGGGAAAGTACACTGTGTAATGGAGGGGAAATGGAGAGAATCAGGTCACTGACTCTGAGCCAGGAAAATTCATAGGAGGGGAAAGTAGAGCAGAAGAAGTATTTCATGTGAACTTTGCCAAGGTTTTTATGTGGGACCAGAAGAAAGTTCTCTCTTCTCCCTTTTGGAAAATGGTTGTGGGCTGGAAAGATTGCTAGGCATGCCAATGTCATTTCCGTGCCTTAATCAACCTTCTTCCCCAGATTACATGCACTGTCATGTATGAGCTGCCCTCTGAAGCATGAGGACCAGGGAATAACTGTAATCCAGACTATGGGAAATTCTGTTTTAAATGCACTGCAGAGATCAGATGACTGAGAGATTAAGTTTTGACTGGAACTCCAGCCTTAAATGGGCAGGTTTGACCTGTGGAGGTTTATTTTTCTCTTTAGACATACTTATATTAGAGTCTGATTGCCTATCAATTGATACTTTTTGAATTTTGTTTATAGTTAAGATTGAAAGTACTGGCAAGAGGACTGTGGGTCAACAGGCATCAACTTAGGGTCGATTCTCCTAAACACAATTAGATGTAGACAGATGAATATGTCAGCATCAGTAAGAACAAAGATGGTGGGGGCAATTAGGTGGTGCAGTGAATAGAGCACCGGCCCAGGAGTCAGGAGGACCTGAACTCAAATCCAGTCTCAGACACTTAACACACACACACACACACACACACAGACATGCACACACACACGCACGCACACACAAAGCTAGCTGTGTGACCTTTAACCCCAATTGCCCTACCTTCCCCTCTCCAAAAAGCAAAAAAAAGAACAAAGATGGTGGGGATAGAACTGGCTTTTTAAACTCTGTACCAGCTCATACAAGCCTTCTTACAGAGTGCTGGACTTGGAACCATAAAGACCTGGGTTCAATTTCTGACTCAGACCTTTTCTAGTTTAGATGACTCTGGGAAAGTCACTTCACCCTGTTTGTCTCAGTTTCCTCATCAGTAAAATCAGGAGGTTGGACTCAATGACCTCCAGGATTTATTCTGGTTCTAAATGTTATGTTCCATGTTTTTCTGAATCCTTTATTGTATTTTTTACACAATAATAATATTTGACTTCATTCAATTAATCTCCATTTGAGAAAGCCTAGCTTTTTGTTGTTATAAAGAGTGCTACTTGTGAATATTTTGCATATATATGTACATATACACATACATATATGCATATATTTTTATATATAAATATAGAAAGGTTAAATATAGATAAATTCACACATAAATATATAATGTATTGCAACACTATATTGTATAATATATATAAATTATTACATATTGTATTATAATATAAACATTATTTTATATTTCCATTAGATAACTTTATACGCATATGTTCATGTGCATATATGTGTGTATATGTACATCTATATATGTATATATGTGTGCATACATATACATATATACTATATATACATGTTTATGTGTGTGTGTATATATATATATATATATATATATATATATATATATATATATATATATATACATACATACATATCTTTTCTTTCTGTCACAGCCTTGCCTGAGTTATATGTCTAGAAGTGAAACTTCTGGGTCAATGGTTTACTCATTTTTCTCCCCTAGCAGTCCTCCTATTTAACTCAGAAAAATGCATCACATGGCAGCATGAATACATCAGTTCATACCATATTTAATGACTAGTTATGACAGTTACATGTATTTTATGCATTTATGATCTAATGAATAAGACTTCTGGCTTGTGTGTACCAAGGGTTTCAGCCATCCTGAAGAAGTGAGAAACAATGGATGTGATGTTAGCTTTTAGACAACTAAGACTCATTTAGGGCTTCAGTTTGGTTTTTTAAATCTGGTAAAACAAAGATTGGACTACACGGTGTCTGAGGTTCCTCCCAGCTTTTCCTCTATAATGCTAGGTGCTAGGGAAACAAAAAGCAAACAAAACGATCCTTGCCTTCAAAGAATTTACATTATATCATGAGGAAACAACATGTATGAACACATCTAAGCAAATATAAACTATATACATAGTAATCACAATGATATTTTTGGTAAGAAAGTGCATTAGTAATGGGGGATGGGGTAAGAGCTAGGGATAAAGAGGCAGAGATAAGGAGGGGTGATATTCCAAGCATGTGGTTCATTCTGTGCAAAGTCACAGGGAAGGTACTGTTGTGTTATGCAGAATAGAAAACAGGTCAGTTTGGCTAGAGGACAGAGATTGTGGAAAGGGCTGATGTGTTTATTCAGTCAACAGAAATAAACTGTAATCAGATTGTGAAAGATTTTGAAAGTCAAACTGAGGAGGTTTTGTTTTATTTAAAGTACAGTAGGAAGCTGCTGAAACTTTCTATTTCTTATGTTTCTATTTCAAAGTGTCATTAAGTTCTGATCTTTGCATTAGGGATATTTTGAAATCTTCTATGCAATTAAAGGTCAATTTATCCCCTGGAGGATTGTACTCTTTACTATACTTTACTATAAGACTGCCGGCTTGTGTGTGCCAAGGGTTTCAGTCATCCTGAAGAAGTGAGAAACAGTGGATGTGATAGGTTACTCTTTACTATAAGCTTTTATCTTTTGCTTTTCAGAATATCATATTTCAAGCTGTAAAGTTGTGTGATACTAACAGTATTTCTTGGTAACCAAAGAGTGTAGTTTCTTTTAGCTATTTACAGGAATTTTCTATGCTATAGAAGCTAAGGATTTTGGTTATTACCTTCTTGGGGGGTTTAATTTCTGTTCTTTCTTTTTTTGGGGGGGGGAACTGTTAATACTTCCTATTTTTTCCTATTTTTACTTCGTCTTCTTTTTCTAGGAAATCTGTGCAGTTTTCACTTATATTTTCCTAAAATATGGTACTCAAGCTTTGATTTTTGTCACAGTTTTCAATTAATCTGTTTCTTGCAGTATCTCTCCTGGACCTGCTCTCTAGATCAGTTGTTTTGATAATATATACTTTGCATTTTTTTTTTCAGTTTTTCAATTGTATTCCAATTTTTTTCTTGTTCCATTGAGTTATTATTTTGTTTGGTTCATTCCAGTTTTCAAGGGGTTCAGCTGTTAAATAGAGTTTGCCACTGTATCTTCTAGGTTATTAATTCTCCTTGGATGGTATGTGTGGCTCCTGCTCAATCCTGAGTTCAGTGGCTACAACTACAACTAACCTTTAGCTTCTTTGGGAGTTGCTTGACCTTGTTTTCTATTGTGGTTCAGGCCCAGGCTGGCTGGGTGCTGGCTTAGGTTCAGACTAGCTGAATTCTGGATCAGCTAGGTCTCCTGACACAGATAAGGTCTATGAGTTACCTGACACTAGGCCTGGGTGTTAACATGTCTCTATCTCCTGTTGGTTATCTATGTTCCGTGCTATTCTGGACCTCTATCCTGTTGTGGATTGTTGTGGAAGTACTGCTTCACCTTATGCTTCTACAAGATTCTGAAAATATTTTCATATAGTCCTGTCTTGGCTCAAGGAATTTATAATAGATTCTCTTTGCTTTGCTTTTCATTGTTCTTTCTAGCACTTTTTCAGAGCTTTACAAGAAGTCTTTGCACGGGATCTGGGCACCTCTAGGTCTTAATGTTCTGTCATCTTCCCACAATTCTTTCCAATGAAGCTGCTCAAGCAGAGGAATGATATAGTCAGACCTGTTTCAGGAAAATCACTTTGTTATGTCTACAGATAAGAAGACATAAAGAGACACACATCTAAGAAGTGAGTCAGTGTGGACCATCCCACATGGATAGGAGTGCTTGTATCATATGGCCCAGCACTCTGCAATGCTTCCAGGGTCACCATGTCCCACTGCCTGGGCAGCTGCTCTAATCAACCTCACCATGGGATTTGGGTTACAAGTTCCTAATTAGAAACAGCTTAGTTTTATCAGTTCAGGGCCAAGTTACTCAAAGAACAATGGCAAGATTGATAGGAACATGAGAGTATGTCTACTCAGAGTGATTGGAAATTTACAAAATAATAAAGCCATTTATATCTTCTCTCCTCAGTGATCAAAAATCTTTCATATTGCCCAAATTGCTATTACTTCATCATCATCATCATCATCATCATCATCATCATCATCACCACCACCACCACCACCACCATCATCACTGTCATTATTTTTGCCATAAAATAGATCAAATGGATATCCAAGAGATAGCATAGTCTAATAGTCTGGATGGAGTACTTAACTTGGGGTCAGAAAGACATTGATTCAAATCCTGCCTCAGTTACTTACTAGTTGTGTGACCCTAAGTAAACCTTTAGCCTCTTTGAGACTCAACTCATCTGTGAAATGAAGGCAATGAACTATAGGGACCTTTAAACCTCTAGTTCCAAATCTTTACTTCTATGATTTGTTGGTCAATGTTCTCACATCACTTTACCCTTTCTAATATTGTGCCCTTCTCCCTTTTTCCTTGTCCCCACATGCCATTTTCCAACTTGGCCAATTTCTTCATGTTGGTCATTTAGTTTCAGTCTTGTTACTCCCTGGCTTTTCATTCCCATGTGACAGGGAGGCCATTTATCTATTCTGTATAACTTCTCTCTAACCTTTAATGATATGTTATTATTTTCATAATATTTCCAGAGCACTAGACATTTTCCATCATATTTTCTAGTGAGCCTCTCCTCACAGGAGGTCACTAAACAGGCTAGATGACCATTTGTAGGGATATTGTAGAGGGCATTCATGTTGAAAGTAAGAGTTGGTACTTCCAGGTTTGAGATTGCACAAAATCATTCAATTGACCAATCAACAATTTATTATTGCGCTCTCCCTTTCAAACTACTTTGGATTTCATTATTTGGCATTTATTCTCTTCTGAGAGTAGGGACTATTTCTCACTTTATATTTATATCCCTAGCACATAGCACAAGACCAGCTGACATATAATAGGTACTTAATAAATGCTTGTTGGTTGATTGCCAGGCACCAGGCATTGGAGATACAGACACAAAAATGCAATAGTCCTTGAAGTTCCTGAGCTCAAGGAGTTTATATTCCTGAGCTTTGTAGTTCCTATATTTCCTACCTTCTCATGTCCTTGTTCCCTTAGTTCCCTGTCTTCTACACATCTAAAATCATCCTTAGGCTCTAGAATTTCTAACCTTTGCTTTACTTCCAACTCTTTCATCATGCTTTACAATTCCTAGTTCCTCAGTTACCAGAAACATATGCAGTTGTCATTACAATGTATTCCTATGATTAAATCATAACATTGGCAACACCCATCATTTTGCTGATACAGCATATATTTTGTGAACACGTGATAATGGGACAAAGAGAAGGAGTATACTTTTAGGGTAACAAGTTGTTTTTCTTTCTTATTTTTAAATTATTTTTTAACCAGAACTTAATAAACATGAAATATTTCCTCTTTCTTTCATTGTTGTTGTTTAGTCACTTTTTAATCTTGTCTTAATCCTCATGATCCCATTTTGGGGATTTCTTGGCAAAGATCCTAAAGTGGTTTGTCATTTCTTTTTCCAGATCATTTTACAGATAAAGAAACTGAGGCAAACAGGGCTAACAGAGGGTCCCACAACTAGTAAGTGTCTGAAGTCAGATTTGAAATCAGGATGATGAGTCTTCCTGAAAATTACCCATATATAAAATTATTAAATTACCTTTAATAATACTGCAGATTTTGTCATGATTCTCTCAGTATATTGGGAAAAAGTTCTTTTGGACCAAGAGAAACAAATTCATTTAGGACATATAGGTAGTGCCTCTTAATGTCTCCTATATCTTGGGTCTTGAGTGACTAATAACATATTTTACTCCTACTTCAATGCCTCAGTGAATTTCTGATTCCATTGTTGGGTTCTCTTTCCATGCTTTATAATTTTCTGTGAGTCTTGCCCATGTTTTAGTCATAAGTCATCCATTAAAGGTCCATCCAGTATGATGGAAGCCTTCTCCTAAGTCTTTTTAAAACATTATCTGAGTACTGGTATATTCTAGTCCACTTTTTAAAAAAACTTATTCATCTCTTGGATGCTATCTTTTACATTAGTTCTTGTTTACGAATTGAAAGTGGCATCTCCTTACACTCATACATCTCTCCATTTCTTTGGGTAACAAAATTTTGATTCTTTTAAAAATTTATTTCATTTCATAAAAATAGTATTTCATTATTCATAGCTATAAAGCAGAAAAATAATATTGGTATTAAAAAGAGGTTGTTGGGTTTGTTTGATTTTTTTGTTTCCAGGAGCAACCTGGAACCATTGAAAGAGCTGTATAATTTCTCAAAAGGGATACGGACCATCTCCTTCTACTATTCAACTCTAAACCAAATTTATTTTATGCTTACATATGCCCGTCTATGCTATATGTATTTGCAAATACATGTTTGTTGAATGAATGAATGGATGTAACCATATTTGTTCTAGCTTTTCTAATCTTGGAATGATTCTCCTTGATGAAAACAGGAGTTGATGGGCTCTGGGTTCTGTGGTTATTGTTGTCTATTGACTAATGCCTTCCCCGGGCATTGACTGTCTCTGTGCTATTCTGCACATTTCCTTTTTGTATATAGTCATTTGTATAGTGTCTCCCCTGTTAGACTGTGAACTCTTTGAGAGCAGACACTATCCTTTGCTGTTTTTCCTGTTACCATTGTTTAGCACAGTGCCTGATATGTAGTATTTGCTTAAGAAATACTAGTTATTGTTTAAGCTACTTAATTGAAACAGGGACATTTTCTTGTTCTCATTGTTAATTTAAATGGATCTAAAAAAAAGAGGTCATGTGTTGTCTAGGGATGAAGGCTGCTGATTAAACACTAACTTGAAATGTTTTTTTCTTTTTTTAATTCAAGGACATTTCAATGTCCACTTATATCTCCCATAAGCAGATCTAGATTAGCTCTGGGCATAGATCAGCCAAATGTCAGATGAGGGCTTAAAAGCACTCCTTATCTGATAACTCTGAAAGATATAAGGTTTCTCCAAGGCACCAAAATTTTCCTTTCGATGAACTTATCATTGGATCACAGATTTCAAGCTATATGGGACTCTTAGAGACCACTGAGGCCAACCCCTCATTTGTACAGATGAAAAAACTAAATTTGGGAAAGGTTAGATGATTTGCCCAGGGTCACACAGCTAGATTTTAATTCAGATGTTCTTGATTCCAAGACCAGAATTCCCTCCTTCGAACTTCCTACCTACCTCTTAATCATTGCTGGTTGGTTGGACTAAAGGTAATACCCACCATTGGAAATGTTAAAGAAAGGGTGAATTTAAAAGATTTTTTTTTTTATTCAAAGCAATTGGGGTTAAGTAACTTGCTCAAGGTTACACGGCCAGTCATTATTTATGTGTGGGTGCTCATTTTCTGAGGCCGGATTCGATCTTGGGTCATCCCAACTCCGAGGCCAGCACTCTTACTCACTGTGCCACCTAGCCGCCCCTTTAAAAGATTTTTGATGAGTGAATATAGAAATTCTTGTCAGCTTGACCTTCCAACTAGGCCACTTAATGGTATGCAATTTCTAATAGAGTCAAAAGATCATAGATTATAGATTTAAAATTTGAAGGGAACCATTTTGATTCATTCTACCTACCTCTGTCTAACTCTATTTTGCAGTTTAGAAAGCTGAGGGGGGAGAGAGAGAGATATAGAGAGAGAGAAAAAGAGAGAGAATTATTTGCCTAGGATCATACTCTATCATAATAAATGATAGAGAAGGAATTCAAACATAGGTCCTCTAGATAGGATCCAGCCCTCTCTTCCTTTGTGTAATTATTAATTTGTAATTATACTTTGTGCAATAAAGAACCTGAATAATCTGCTATTCAAGAGAACATGGAGATGGAAGTGGTAGGCCAGGGCAGCCTTGACAAAGTATTTAGCCTATAAGGGTTTGCTTTAAATGACAAGATTATGAGTCCCACCCAGGCCTTCCCAGTCTATTAACAACAAAGGGATTACATTCCTGGTTCCAATTTACAAACAGACTGTCACTAAGTGGTTTCCTTCATTTGAGGGAATGGAGCTCACTAGGCTGATGAAATATACCAGTCTTTATTCATTATGTCAATATCCAGACCCTCAATCCCCATCCCTACTCTCCTATTTTTTTTTAAAGTATATTGTCTTTGAAAGGTCTTGACTTCTGGAATTAGGAGACTGGAGCAACTCCAACCCCCCCACTTTGACAGTAGTCTCCCCACATTCCTTACCTATGAGTTTATGTCAATTTGGGCCCTGTTGTCCAAACCCTTAGTATAAGTTGGTTCAATGTTCTATCAGTCTTGTAAATTTTAGGGGGAAACAAGGAGGCTGCTTCAAAGTCAACAAGTGACTAATAAAACCCTTCTGCCCACTCCTTTTTTAATGTCACTTCTAGAACTCCAGAATGGGGACCAGCTGGTCCCAGTGCTTACTTTGACATCAACAGAGGGTCTGGATAGAAATCATATTGCTGAGAGAATGGCAGTGAAGATGCCCAGCTCTTCAATGATGGCAAATGGAAAGTGGTAACAATGAAATAATTACTCTGTATGAGATGCTTTCAAAATGATTGCACAACCATTAGCTCACTTGGGTCACGGCAACCTTGCACAGCTGGTCTTGCCTGACCATTGTGCCCAGATGACAGGGGATAGGGAGGGTGGTAATGAGGGTTCTAGCCTAAGTCTGGGCCAGATCAGTTCATGCTGGCAGGGAGGAGAAAAAGCAATAGCAGCAAACCCAACCTGGGTTTGTGACAACCCAGGGGAGGGAATGTGGGTGAGAAGGGCTAAGTAAGAAGCGTCTAAGGATGGATCCAATTAATAAAGCAAAGGTTCCAGGAAGGAATATGCCAATATTATAATCAATAGGCATGGATTCCAATCCTAGTCATTAATGTGACTTTATTTCCCTGGACCTCTGTTTATTTACCTGTAAAATGAGAGAGTTAGACTGAGTGACCTCTGAAATGGTTTCCAGCTACAACTCTGTGATCCCATGAAACACAGGAATTCAGCAGGGTCTTGGATGGATTCTGGAGCCCAGAAGCGGGTAGTACTTTGGGCCTTCTCCAAGTACTTTGAGCTGCTGACTTTTTAAAACTGTTCTGCCTACATTGCACTGATCCGCTGCCAAGATACAACTGGCATTGGCAGATGGTACAAGGATGGCTACTCCCCCTCCCCTTATTTTGGGTTGAGATCTGTTATTTTATTGGTGTAGGGAACTCCCCGTGGGGAAACTCCCTCTACCAATGCAGATCAGCACCTGCTTTGCAACTGAAGAGTCTTACAGAGTTTCCCAGGGTACTGAGAGGTTAAGTGATATTCCTAGGGTTGTAAAGACATTCGTCTTAGAAGCAAGACTTCAATTCAAGTCTGCTCTATGGACTCTGGGCATCTAATGATAGCAAACTGCCACTTTCACTCCCATTTTAAAAACACTTTTTAAAATGTGATCTTATTCTTTTCAATGCATAAAAATTTATTTTTTCATCCTTTCACCTCCCTACCTGCCCTCCCTCCAAAGGAAAACAGGACCTTTGTAAGCAAATATGCATAGTCAAGAAAATAAAATTGTCATATCGTCCGTGTCGTGTATATGTAGGTGTGCATACACACATGCATATGTAGCCATTCATGGGGGTACAGATATGTTTATACATGTATTGCACATATAAGTACACACAATACAAATATGTGTAGATGGACATTATGTGTGCATGTATATATGTAAGTATTAAAGTTTAAAACTGCACTAAGACTCTTGGGACATTGTGTTGCATATATTATATTACATTATATATTATGTTATGTTATGCTATATTATATTACATAATATATTATATTATAGCATGTTACAGTAAACTCTATATTATGTTATATTATATTTATATATTCATGTGTACATATACATATGTGTGTATATACACACATATTGTTGAGTAAATTTTCAGTAGTGTGTGTGTGTGTGTGTGTGTGTGTATGTGTGTATGTATGTGTGTGTGTGTGTGTGTGTGTGTGTGTATGAAGAGCAGCTTGGTGGCACAGTGAATAGAATGCTGGGCCTGAAGTCAAGAAGATTCATCTTCATGAGTTCAAATACAGCCTCAGACACTTACTAGCAGTGTGACCCTGGGCAAGTCACTTAATCCTGTTTGTCTCAAGTTTCCTCATCTATAAATTGAGCTGGAGAAGGAAATAGAAAACCACTCCAGTAGCTTTGCTAAGAAAATCCCAAATGGGGTCATGAAGGTTTAGACATGACTGAAAATGACTGAACAACAACAATGTGTACATATACACATATGCATATACTATATACCTATATACACATATCCATATCTATGCATATATGGGTTTCCCTCCTTTCTCCAGTGCCCCTAAGATTACCTTCCATCTAACCTGTAAAAATCTCATATGTACATAGTTGTCTGTATGTTATATCCACCAATAGACTGTGAGCTCCTTGAGGGCAGGCCCAGTATCTCTGTCATTCTTTGAATCCCAGTCCTTAGCACAGTGCCTCCCCTATAATAATAAAGCTTATTAACAAAGCTTAACAAAACTTGTTGACTGACTTAGAGCACAAAATGGCATGAATTTGGTGGTGAACACCAAGGACAGCAAAGGATATTTCTTAGCTGTGATGGGTGAAATCTGAAATGACTGAAGAAACAAAGGCTCTAGCTTCTAAGCATATTGACTTATTAAGCAATGCATGCCATTGCATAACAAATTGGGACTGAGTCTCCTCAGTTTGGCACTGGATCGAATACAGTCAGAGACAGATTTTTATGTGTTAAAAGAAAACATTTAACAGGATGTAAACTATGTTACAAGATTAGGTAATCTTATTCCTAATGGGAGGAAAGATTAGGGGCTTTCCGAGTGGGGAGGGGGCAGTAAACAGGCACAATTCCCTGAAATAGAAAAAAAAGAGGTGCCCCACTACCCCCAAGTGTCTATATTTAATCAAAGTAATATGGAACCAGTAGTTGTTGAAAAGTAAGGGGCCCGTTTTCAGATAAGATATATGGGTTACTTGGAGAAAACTCCTTATCTCAATCTTTGGATCTGACTGGGTTTCTGGTCAACATAAGTTAAGTCCTTAGCTAAGGGTCTCTAAACAACCGATAGAGGTGGAACACCTTCCCAGCTACGGAGGTTAGTCTCAAGCAATGCCTAAAGTTTTCTCCCAATTCCCATAATTGAATAAAGTTTTCTCAAAAGACAGAAATTAGACTAGACCCGTAATTAAATAAAAAGGGAACCAAGCTAGCTACAGAATTGAGTCACGAGATAGAGTCAGTGTGGTTCACTCAATTCCCACAATTCTCTCATAGCTGGCTTAGGATCAAGAGGGGGATCAAAGAGGTGAGAGGGTAACTGTTCAGAATAAATATTTGATAATAATAGATGGTGGGGAAATGGGAGAACAACTCAACTTTTATTTCATTTCCCCTTTATCATCTAGAACTGTCTTCAGACTGAGAACAATAGAGAACTCTGTAACTAAGAATTAGAGCCCAACAAGGAGATAAAAAGGTGCCTAGTTGCCTTCAATGAGTTCAGAGATGAACTACTTCCAAGAGTACTAAAAGAAGGGGCAGATGGGGTGCCATTGCCTCTATTAGTTAGCTTTTAAAAATAACAGAGAAAGGAAAAGATGCTTCATAACTAGAACTAGGCAACTATTGTATCCATTGTCCAACTTGTTCTTCAAATTACAGGCCTATGAGTTTAACTCCCAACTGCTGGAAAATTCTAAAATTCATTATTAAAGGGGTGGTTTGTGAGCATTTAAAAATGGAAGAAGCAATCACTAAGAACCAGCATGCTTCCATTAAGGACAAATAATTCCAGACTACCTCCTTTCTTTTTTTTAACAGGGTGAAAAACCTGGAGAGCATATGAGGCAGAAGAACATAGACATGGTAAGCTTGGAATTCTGTAAGGTATCTGATAAGTTCTCTCCTAATATTTATGTGGGTAAGAAGGGAAAACATGGGCCAGATGATCATAAAGTCAGTCAGATCCAGAGGTGTTTGAATGCTTAGATCCAAAGAGTTAGTAAGGGGAGGGTGGGAATAAGCATTTCTATAGCACCCACGATGTGTCACAGTTTTAAGTGGTTTTTTGTATGTTTTGTTTTTTGACAAATATTACCTCATTTGAGCTTTACAACAATCCTGTGAGGTAGCTATCATCATTATTATTATTCAAATTTTACTGTTGAGGAAACTGAGGCAAATCGGGGTTAAATAACTTATGCTGGGTCATACATCTAGTAAAAGTATCTGAGGCCACATTTGAACCCAATGTTCTTGATTCCAGGCCCACTGCTTTGTCCACTGCACCATCCAGCTGCAGAGCTCTGCTTAATAGATCCACATCAGTATGGAAAGAGGTCTTTGCTTGCTCATCAGGCCAATCCTACTTCCGATAAAAATCACAAAAACCTCAACAATAGTAGAACTCCTGTCAGCTTTCTTGTTACTGAAAAGTGGGATGAAGGATCTTCTACTCAATTCTTTTAACATTCACACTTAGCTCCACTGCTTCCCATCCACATGTAGGCTCAATTCACTTTAAAAGCTGGAACTTCCAATGACAATGAACAGGGGGGAATATAAGGAAGGCTAAGTTCAGTGACTTCTTGGCAAGCCAGCCTTGTTTCTGATCTTGCCCAGATTGTAGCCTGGCTCTATTATCTAGATAGTGGCCTTATTCTTTTGTGATTAAACCCCTACCTCGTTCCTAAATCTCATTCCCCAGGCCCCATTTATACCCTTGTACCTAAGACCTGACTTTGGTATCCTGTTTAAATACCAAATTTTTAAAACTAGATTTCATTTTTAATTAGCCCATATTTATCTTTTTTACCTCCCACTTGTCTACAATTGAATGACAACAAAAAGTAGAAATAGAAATCCCTTGTAACAGATATGCAGAGCCAAACAAGAAAATACTCCCAGATCTGCTATCAACTATCTGAAAGGTCCCTTGTAGTCAGAAGTCTGGCATCCTCCGTTTTACCTGGAGAAGAGAAGGGGGAATTTATGAATGTCAAAGTATTTGATGGGTTTTAATATGGAAGAGGAAAGAGACTTGCTATGTTTGGTTCCAAAAGGCAGAACTAGGAACAATAGATGGATGTTCCAAAAGGTAGATTAAGTAAAGAAGAACTGAAAAAATTAGAGTTGTACAAATGTGGGATGAGCTACTTCAGGAAAAAGTGAACTTCCCATCACCCTTGGAAGTCTTTAGATGAAAGCCAAATAGTTTTTTTTTTTTTTTTTTTTTTAAAAGTCCAGAACCCTTGTGGATTTTAATCTGGGGGTAGAAAGCAGGAAGGGGAATTGGGAGCTAGGCATCCTCTTCCTTCCCGGATATTTCCTGGTCTCCTCAGCTCTGGGTGATTGCCATGGAGCAGAACAGTCACACCATCTCTGGACGACAGCAAGGGTTCAGCTCCCCAGCTCACGATTCCAGCGCTTTCACGATAGCTTCATTGGCTTCTATCCGGATCTGAACCTCAGCCCGGGCTGCGTCATCTGATGCCCCAGACAACTCTGATTGCGCCTTTTCCAGGTTGGATCTGGCAGCCGCCAGGTCCAGCATGTCCAGAGCCACGGCTTCCTCTGCCAGCAGCTGCACCGAGGAATCGGCATTCACTGTGACAGAACCACTGCTCACAAAGTACTTGGTGGTGGTGCCATCCTCGGCGTGCACAGTCACCACCCCGGGCTTCAGCACCTGCAGGGTGGGAACGTGAGCAGCGAGGATCCCAAAGGCCCCACTCTGGGTTGGGACATCCACCTGCTTCACATTGGCCTCATTGAAGTACACCTGCGTCGGGGAGGCGAAAGTGAAGGACATCTGGCCGGGGACGGCGGCGGCGGCCTCGGCGTAGGCGCGGGCCGGAGGGGCCGGGACCCGGGCTTGACGCAGCAGGCGAAGGCCGCAGCGGCGGAGCAGGGCGGTGGGCAGCATGTCGGCGGCAGCGGCGGACAGGCCGGGTAGCAGAAGTGGGGGAACGGGCTGCCGGGAAAGCCAAATAGTTTCTTGTGGAGGATGTTATGGACACATTTCCTGCTTGTGCATGAGTTGGAATGAATAACTTCTGAGGTCCCTTCCTAATCTGATATTCTGTTAGACTTTCCTCTTGCTAACTTCCTTCCTGGAGCTCTTAGACCCACCTGACACCATGTTCTAACCAACAATTCTGTGAACTAGATAATGAAAGAATTCTTATACCTATTACACAGACAATAAAGTTGAGGCTCCTGTGGCCTAGGTTAACCAACCTAAGTGTTCAAAGTAGGCCTCAGACCCACCTCCTGCTCCAGAATCTAGGAGTCTTTCCTCTCTATTATACCAGGGAACAAGGTGGAGATTGATCACTTCCAGTTGCTTGCTTTCTGACCCCCTTATTCTACATGTCCTCTTTCCTGTACCCCAAAGATTGTATTTCCTCTTATCTTGTACTGCACCCAGTAGATCAGTCTGGTTTCGGCCATCTCCCAATTCCACTGACTGAGCCCCAGGGGGAAAAAATCTGTGGCTGCTTTTTTTTTGGGTGGGGGGGAATGAGAACGCTTTTCAGTTTTTTAGTTTTCAAAGCCAACATCAGTCATGAAGAATTCAAAAACATAAAGGACCAATTACCATACTGGACTTAACATAAGACAAGCTTCCATTTCAGGCAGCTTTTCAAAAGCAAATTTTTACAAATGCAGTCCTGTACTCTATCATTTAAAACACTCTGCTTCCTTCCCCTGACAGAGTTAAATCAGTGAAATTGCCCCTCTTTCCCTCGGTTTTTGCCTTCTTAGGCTGGCATGGGTATTACTGTAATTTCAACATAATTATCCCCTTTAGGAACCTGTCTTCTACAATTTACCTCCTGTTCTCTAACTCCTCAGAGATGATCTCTGAGCTAGGGTCTCTTCCAGAAGAAAGCATTTAAAGAAAATGAAGGTAGTTCATTAACAGCCCTCTATCCCCAATAACCTGTCCATTAAATCCCCCTTTTTGACCCTTCCTCAAAGCAAGTTTTGGGAGGGTAGGGCAATGGCTTTTGCTGATATCCTAATTGGTCATTGGATCACAAGAACTCTAGGGCTGGAAGGAATCTTAGAAATTATCTAGGCCAGCCTCTTCATTTTGTAAATGAGAAAAGTGAAGTTTCCCACAGGGAACCTCAGAGGATATCAAATTTTTATCTTTCAAATCTATTAATATAATTTGGATATTTCATTCAATAGCCATCAATAAACATATATTAAGTACCCAATATGTGTCAGGCACTATGCTGGGCACTGGGGATACAAATAATGGCAAAAGACAGTCCCTGCCCTCAAGGAGCTTTCGGTCTAAGAGAAGTGTAAGGCAGCATGATATAATAGACAGTGGATCTTTGGAGTCAAGAAAGTCTAGGGTTAAAGCCTTTTCCTGCTAGCTACCTGGATAGACAGACAGACTTGGTATCAGGAAGGCCCGAGTTAAAATCCTTCCTTGTGTAACCCTAGGCAAGTCACTTAGCCACTCTTGGCCTCAGTTTCCTCATCTGTCAAATGTGGCACCTATTTCCCAAGGTTGTTGTGAGGCTCAAACGAGATAACATTTGTAAGTCACCTTGTAAACCTTTAAGCATTAGCTATTTCTGTTTTTAGTATTATGACCATGGGCAACTAACTTAACTCAGTGTCCTCAGGTAACTTTTTTTTAGGAAGATATGAATTTATTAGGCAACTGGTCTTTATATAAGGCCATGAGGAAAATCAAATGAAAAGAGAATTGGTACTTTATTATCTACATGTAACCAACCAACCGGACTCACAGATTGCTGATATATTGGTGAATATGGTGAAAAGTATCAATTACTCTTTGTATACCAGACTAAGACCCCACAACCAATTTCAGAAGAGACAGTAGGCAGTTGTTAGATAATAAGGATCTGAGACCTTTGGATTTGGACAAGGAATGCAGAAAATAAATTCTTTGGATAGATCTATTCTTGAAGAACACCATTGTATCATCTGGTAATTGTTTTTGAAACCAAATGTAACTTAAGGTAATTTGTTTCAGAAACTATTCTGGTGATGCTGCCCTGGTTAATTAAAGCATTCAGAAATGGTTTAGTAATGCTTCTGCTGTGTGTTGATCTTACTTGTGAAATTTGCTTTTGTTTGATAAATCTAAACTCCAGGTAACAGATGTGAGTTAAAGATTGGAACTAAATAACATGAGTTGATTTTTGTTGGTCTCTTCTTTTTGTGACCCAGATCTCTCTAAGAAGCTTAATTGTGAATAAGTTACTGATGTGCATTGGTGGAGGGAATATCTACACTTGCAGTTTCTCACGTGAATTCCTCTCCCCCCATCTATAATGTCCTTTTAGACATACACATACACACATACTCTATAAATATGAAGCTTTACTGAATCCATAGTATTTGGTCCAAAAGTTTAAAATCAGCAATAGTTTCCTATTGCTTTCCATCCCTGTTCTAAGAAGCCTCTCTGGGTTACCTAGTCAAGTTGCTCCTCTGTCTTCTGCCTCTACGCCTTAGACAACGACCTCACTGCCAGATCAGGAAGTTCTTCCAGTCTTAGGTTTTTTTTGGCTCTCTTTAGGAAATGCCTTTCACTGACTGCCTAGGTCACTGAATATTTCCTGTTCTGAACCTGAATTAGCTGCAGAATCCAGGCTCAGGACTACCCAGCTGCTGTTCAGGTCTGGTTTTCTAATGGAGATCAAATACAAAGGCTTTTTTTTTTTTTGTGCAGATCAAGTCAAAACACCAACCAGCTGTTTCGTGACAATTGACTCTGTCCTTGAC
Organism: Gymnobelideus leadbeateri; assembly: GCA_011680675.1. Classification (NCBI taxonomy): domain Eukaryota; kingdom Metazoa; phylum Chordata; class Mammalia; order Diprotodontia; family Petauridae; genus Gymnobelideus; species Gymnobelideus leadbeateri. The sequence continues at coordinate 304,210 of WOXC01006858.1, forward strand.
TGCTGGGAATTTTTGGACTCTTATCAGCCCTGCTGCTTCCTTATTGCCAGCATCATAGAGTGCCTGAGGATGACTTGTGTCTCCACATGAATAGTTCCAGTCCAAGGAAATAAAATGCCTTGTTTATTTTTTAAGCCAAGTCAACAAACATCTAGCAAGCACATATTATATTCCCGGCTTTGTCCTAAGCATTGGGCATAAAAAGAAAGGCAAAAGCATAACCCCTGCCCTCTAGAAGCTTATATCCTAAAAGGAGAAACACCACATAAACAGCCAGGTACATACAAGATAGCTGTCTATATCTTTCTTTATCTCTAATCCTCTCTCTTTCTCTGTCTCTGTCTCTCTGTCTCTCTCTCCCTCCTTTATCTCTAATCTTCTTTCTCTCTCTCTCTACACACACACACACACACACACACACACACACACACACACACACACACATTCCTCTATTATCTAATATCTACCAATCAATTTATTCATCCATCAATCTATTTTCCATCTCTCTATCTATATATCCACCTATCTACTTATCCATTCTATCCATCCATCTATCTATCTATCTATCTATCTATCTATCTATCTATCTATCTATCTATCTATCTAGTATATTGAAAGTGATCCGAAAAGGCAAGGCATTAACAAATGAGGAGCCTGGGAAAGGCCTTTTTCAGAAGGCTGAGTCTTAGCAACTCTTGAAGGAAATCAGGAAGACTAAGTGCTGGTATTCAAAGGGAAGAACATTCCAGATGTGGGAGACAGCTGGTACTAGGGCACAAAGATGGGATTTGGAATGTCACGTTTGGGGGACTGTAAGCAGGCCAGTGTAGGTGGATCATATGGTATCTGGAGGTAAGCAAAATGCTGGAAACTTGAAAACTGGGAAGGAGCCAGGTTATGATAGGCTTGAAATACCAAAGAAGATAAATACTTAACCTGTAAATGACACACCTTGTAAATCAGGTTGGCATAGTGAATGGAGAACTGACCTCAGAGCCAGGAAGACCCAAGGTTAAGCCCTGCCTCTGATACATACTGGCTAGGTGACCCTGGACAAATCACTGACCTTTTTCCCTGTTCTAGGTGCCCTTCTAAGACTTAAAGCTAAAGAAAAGGTGCCTACTTGCATTGGTAGAGTGAGTTCTCCATCCAGAAGTTCCCTATACCAATGGAATCACAGATATAGTTCATATCCTTATATACACATATTCATTACACTTATATATCTCCCAAGGCAGCTTGTATGACCCTGGGCAAGTCACTTACCTTCTTATTGTTCCCAAGCAACACTCTCAGGTGACATATGTTTGTATATGAACATTTACAGAGATAGACATACCTCTAACCAGAAACAGATAGGCACAGGTTCCTTTGTGTCAATGGCTTGGACCTCAGTTTCCTCAATTGTAAAAATGAAAAAGGTTTAACTAGGTAATTTCTAAGGTTCTTATGAGTGTGATTTATTGACACCCCAATAGAAGTCATTGCCATTCCCTTATGATACATGCATCCACATAACTATCATCTGCTTTGAGTCTCATTTTTCACATCTGTGAGTCAGGAGGAGTAAAACATGGTGGCTTTTAAAAAGCCTTTTATCTAAAAAATGTGGAGCAACTAGATAGCTCAGTGAATAGTGTGCTGGTCCTGGAGATGGTTAGATCTAATTCAAATGTGATCTCAGACATTTCTTACCTGTGTGATCCTGGGCAAGTCACTTCATCCTGTTGGGGCCTCAGTTTCCTCATCTGTAAAATGAGCTGGAGAAAGAAATGACAAACCACTCCAGTATGCTTGCCAAGAAAACCCCAAATAGGGTCATGAAGAATTAGACAGGGCTGAAATGGATGAACAATATTTCACAATATATGGTCCTATAGTATAATGTTTATACAAATATAGGTTTTTATTTTCTTTTTGATCTGGACTTATGATGTTTTTTGTTTAGGGAACTTCCAGTGAGGAAAATGTCTTTCCCCCAATTAAGGCCAACATTGTTTGTGAAATTTACAGTCTTAGAGTTACCTGTGGCTGCAGAGGTTAAATGATTTGCCATGGTCACAAAGTCAATACATTGCAAAGGCGATCCTGGAACCCAAAGATTCTTGACTCTGTCTCCCTGTCTCTTGCTCTGCCTCTCTTGTATATATTCAGTAAATGCAAAAGAAACAATAAAATAACCTAAGTCATAAATAAAAATAAAAAAGCACTTAATAAAAAGGAAATAAAAGGACTTCCTTAACTTAATAACCAATTTCAGAAAAAAGTCGAACTGCCATTTGCTGTATTTTGAAATGATTCTTGAAATTGAAAGACATTTCTGAGCCAATATTTTATTAAAACACAAGCTAAATTATCAGCCTGGACAGGGAAGAAACCAGAATATCATTCTCACTTTAATGAACTTCTAACCTGCCTTTCTCTTAGTATGTCACCAATCAACCAATGAGAAACATTTAAATTTTTAAACAGATCATTAAATAATTTAAAAGCATATCAAATGATATTTTGGATAATAGTTGCAAGCTAACTTTTTGAAAACTCTTTAAAATGCTTTATTAGATTTCCTTTTGAAGCCAAAATGCTAATGCCAACCACATGGGGACCCAAGAAGATATTTGGCATAAAAAATAATGGATAAACTTGCCACTGGCAAAAACAAAATTTAATTAAAAAATCAAAATTTGTGTGAACGAGTTATAACCTGTAGGAACATGGATTGGGTCTGTGATTTCTTTAGCAGTGGGAACAGGTGAGTAAACTCCTTGTACCAAGAGAGATCAGCACCTTCTATGAAATTTAGAGTATTAGAGTAAACTATAAGTAACCTAGACACCTAAGAGCTTGTCACTTACTCGGGATGATACATCCAGTTTATGTCAGGGGCAGGCTTTGAACCCAATGCCTCTTGTCTTTGAGGCTCTATCCACCATACCATTCTTCCTCTTCAATATACATCTCTAACAAGCATACATCCATTGCTATAACAAACTTCTTCTGTTTGCACATTATATATAATATTCATTATATTTGATTTTTTGTTAGTTTGGTAATTTTCAGTCTTGTTCAGCTCTTTGTGACTGCTTTTGGGGTCTTCTTGGTGAAGATGCTGGAGTGGTTTGTCGTTTCCTTCTCCAGCTCATTTTACAGTTGAAGAAACTGAGGCAAGCAGGGTTGTGACTTCCCCAGGGTCACATAGCTAGTAAATGTCTATGGCTGGATTTAATTTCAGGTCTTCCTGACTCCAGGACCAACACTCTATCTACTGCATCACCTAGACACACCTATGGTCAGTTCCTCCTCATATCAGGATTTCTGTGGATACAAAGATTAATTTTATTTTTAAAGGATAAACAAATAGATGCATGACAATTTCCACCTCTTATATTTTCTTTCTCCCATGATGACTCAAGGTCCTCTTAGTCATACCTGATGGAAGGTATTCAGTTTGGAGTATAACGATAGATTCTTTTACTGGAATGTTTTTTAAAGAAAATTTTTTAGGATCATAGGATTATAGAGTTAGGGCAGGACAGGACCTCAGAGATCAAGACCAATCCCCTCATCTTGCAGTCAGGGAAGATGAGGCTCCAAGATGTTTAGGTGACTTTACCAGGATTACACAGCTAATAAATATCTACTGCAGCATTAGAACCCAGATCTTTTGGACTCCAGGGGTAATGTTCTCTCTGCTATGCCCTGTACCACTGTATCTCTGTGCCACATAGTAATTTCTTCTTTGATTAAATTATTCTTGGATGAGATGAGGTATTAGTTAAAAATCCAGCACTTATTGTAACATAGATATTACCATAAACTTTGTTGTGGCTGTTTTTTCTCAATGTTTGAAGAAAAATAACATGTTTTCTATTAGCATGCCTTCGTTCAGACCTACATAATAACCTCAATAACCTCATTTCTGACTGAGTGGATGTGATGGCAGGATTCCTAGAATTACACTTCAACACCATCCATTTTGCATCCCTTTCCATTTGCATTTTAATTTAAGGAATGGAGTGGTTTGCTTTTCAAAAAGGAACTTCTACTTTGAGATTGAGCCAGACAGGAGTGTGGTCAGGGGACTCAGGAAAGAATGAAGATTTGAAGGCCTTCATAACTTTAAGTATGGAGACTGGCACGATAAAACAAAACCAGCCTTAGGGAGCTAAAGTGTACATATGCCTCAAAACACCACCACCACCCACTCGGAAAAAAAGGGTTGGGAAAGAACTGGAAACAAAATGGGTGCCCATTGATTAGGGAGTGGCTGAACAAACTATGGAATGTGAATTTAATAGAGTATTGTTGTTTTGTAATAAAAAAATAATAGCCATATATAGTGTCTTAAGTTTTGCAGAACACATCATACATATTATCTCATTTGGTCCTCATAATTAATCAATCAACAAAAATTTCTTAAAGTCCTGATTTATTCTCAGAACTGTGCTAGGCTCTGGGGACACAAGGATAAAGAACAAAATCACCCCTACTTACAAAGAATTTACATTTTTAAAAATTTATTTTTTTGAGCAACAGAGATCTGTTTTCTGTTCCTCCTACTCCACTCCTATTGTAAAAAGAAAACACTTTTAATAATATGCATAGTTAAGTAAGAGAAATTCCCTCATTGGTCATTTATGTGGACATATATGTTACATAACAACATATATAATACATTAACATATATATTTATCATTCTGTTCTCATAGTCCATCACCTTTCTTCAAGGAAAGCATTCTCCATCACTGGTCCCTTGACTTCAGTGTTAGTCATTGCATTGATCAGAATTCTAAAGTTTGTGTTTGTAATGTTGTTATCATTGTGCAAATTGTTCTCCAGATTTTGCCTACTTCATTCTGCACCAGTTCAAAAATTCTTCCCAAATTTCTCTGAAACTGTCCCTTTCATAATTTTTCATAACATAATAATATCCTATTACGTTCAAATGCCACAATTTGTTCAGTCATGATGGGTGTGCCCTTAGTTCTCAGCTCTTTGTCACCACAAATGGAACTGTTAACATTCTCTGTCAGTGTATGTGTATGTGTATGTGCATGTGTGTGTGTGTGTGTGTGTGTGTGTATCTGTGTCCTTTTCAAGGAGTTTATACTAATTAAGGAGTTATGTTCATATAAATATATAATATATGTATATATCTTAACTATATAGAGCATAAATAAATTTTAAAAATAAATCCAAACACATGCAAAGGATTAAATCCAAGGAATTTTTAAAAGGAGGGCATTAACAGGGGGATCAGGAAAGATTATGTAAACTTTATGTTGTAAAGGAAGAGAGGAACTCTATGAAGTGAAGTTGAAGAGGGAGTGCATTCCAGGCATATGGTATAACCAGTACAAAGGGACAGAAGGAAGAGATAGTGTTATGTGTGAAGAACAGAGAGGATAGTTTGGTTGGATTGGAGAGAGCTCAAGGAGGAGTAATGTCCAAATGAGACTGGAAAGACTGTTTGGGGGCAGATAGTGTAGAGAACTCTTAAAGAAAGTCTTTAAGAACAGAAGAGTTCACATTTTATGCTAGAGGCAATAGGAAGTCACTTGAGTTGATTGAGTATAGACAAGGAAACTATTTTGGCAGTAGTGTGTGGGATACACTGGAGTGGCAAGAAACACAAGGCAAGGAATCCAATTAGTGGGCTATTGCAGTGATCTAGGTGAGAAGTGATGAGGACCTGAACTAAAGTGGTAACTATGAGAGTGGATAGGAAGGCTAAGATTTGAGAGATGTTGTAAAAGTAGAAACAGCAAGATTCAGCATGTGATTGGATAAGTGAGGAGAGAGATTGAAGTGATAAAATAACGCCAAGATTTTGAACCAGGAGGAGGGTCGTGCCTTCTACAGAAATGGGGAGATTTGTAAAAGGGTAGGGTTTTAGGGGAAATAATGAGTTCAGCTGTGTTTAAGATGCCTTCTGGATATCCAGTTTGAAATATTGAATAATCTGAAGCTCAGAGGGTAGGCTGGAGGAAAATATATAGATCTGGGAATCACATGCACAAAGGTGGTAATTCAACCCATAGAAGTTGAATAAATTACCCTGAAAACATAGAGAGGAAGCAATCCAAGGACAGAACATTGGGGAACACATATGATTAGGGGCTATGTTGTGTTTGATGAACTGGCAAAAGGGAAGAAGAAACAACCCTGTAGGATGGCTGCTATTATCATCTTCACCTTACAGTCAAGAAAATTGAGGATGAGAAAAGTTAAGCAATTTGCCCAGAGTCATAGCTAGAATGCATTTGAGGCAACATTTAAACTCTGGTTCTCCTGACTACGAGCCCACTACTCGAACCATTATATCACCTAGCTGTCTCTAAGCATAGACAATAAATAGAAGAAATTCAGAAAAATGCAGGAAGATTTATATAAACTAGTGCAGAGTGAAATCATCAGGACCAAATATCTATCTTGGAGTCCCATGACTTAATCTTTACTCCAGTGCCAAGCATAGTGTGGTGTACTTTTTTTTTTCTTTTTGACCCAGACTTGTGATATACTTAATTTTTTTCTTCCCACCAACATTTATTTCTATTAAAGCAAATGATAAAATGTCACCAGTACACATAAATATATGTGTATGTGCTTTCACACATACATAAACATATATATTTTATATTTGGTTTTAAGGCTAACATTTAAACCTAACATTAAATGAGATGGAGGTTTTTGATGTTACCAGAGGTCCAATAGCTGTAGCTAGTAATGGGATTTTCATTAATCAAAGTAGAAAAGGAAAAACAAATAAATAAAATTAAAAAAAAAATAAAAAAAAAACAAGAGGAGGAGAAGAAGAAGAAGAGATGATGATGATGATGATGATGATGAAGGGAGAGGAGGAAGGGGAGGGAGAAGAGGAGAAAGAGAAGGTGGAGGAGGGGGAGAAAGAAGAGAAGAAGAGAAGGAGGAAGATGAAGAGGAAGGAAAAAAGGAGAAGAGAGGGGAGGAAGGAAAGAAGAGAAGGAGGGGAAGGGGAAGAGGAAGAAGAAGAAGAGGAGGAGAAAGAGAAGGCAGAGGAGGAGAAGGAAGAGAAGAAGAAGAAGATGATGATGATGATGATGATGATGATGAAGGAAGAGGAGGAAAGGGAGAAGAAGGAGGGAGAGAAGGTGGAAGAGAAGGAGAAATAGGAAAAGAAGAAGAGGAGTAGGATGAAGAGGAAGAAAAAAGGAAGGAAAAAATAAGAGAAGGGAGGAAGAAGAAGAGGGAAGAAGGAAGGAAAAGAAGGAGGGGAAGAGGAAGATGAGGAGGAGAAAGAGAAAGAGGAGGAGGAAGAGGAGGAGAAGAAGAAGAATGAATGAAGAGGAGGAAGATTAACACTAGGAAATAACATCAATTCATAAGAGAGAATTCAGACTACATTTGTATGTTTTCTATATGTGTGTGTTTATATGCATGTATCTATGTGTATGTATGTACACAGATTATATATATATATAATATAAATTTTGATGCAATATAACTTTACAGGACAGAACGATATTACTCTTTCATTATTTCTATTTAATAGAATTTAGATTTAATAGATTTAATACAATCTATTAACCTGATGGGCCTAGCTATTGTTTCAGTGTGTTGATTACAATGTTTGCTCTAGAACAAGGTGGGCATTCCCTTCAGCTAGTCCTCAAATTTCCCCTCTCTCAGATCTTTGATTTCACTATCTTAGGGAACTCTTGGTAAGAGAGCTGCCTTGGCTGATAGAGATGAGCATCGGTCTTGAAACTAATGGTCTTAGAAAATCACTTTGTCTCTGAGGCATTGAATGATTTACCCCTCAGGGTCTCTATGTAACAGAGGCTGACTATTCATTATGCCAGAGGCAGTTCCATATGCTTCAGGTCACATGTTCTCCATAAGCTAGTATTATAGGAACATACAAGGGACCTTAGAAATCAAGTCCAAAGTCCTTCATTCTACAAGATCAGAGGTGAAATCATTGGTCCAAGTTCTCAAAGCCTTATGACCCTGAATCAGATGGTCTTTCCATTGCTCCCTGTTGCTGAACTGAACTAATTGCAAATAAGGACACTCCTTAAGCTCATCTCTCTCATCTCTTGAAGATCTAAAACTCTTCAATTCTAACACCATCAAAATGCTTGTCTGGGTAGTCTCAAATCGGGGCATACTAACTTACTGGTTCAGAGAAGATTGTTAAAATTTCACCATATTTGTTGCTGTTTGATCAATTAGTCCTGTCCGGTACTTCATGACCCCATTTAGGGTTTTCTTGGCAGAGATACTGGAGTGGTTTGCCATTTCCATCTCTGATTCATTCTGTGGATGAGGAAATTAAGGCAAGCAGGGTTAAGTGACTTGCCCAGGATCATACAGCTAGTAAATGTCTAAGGTCCTCCTGACTCCAGTCTCAGCCTCTATCCACTATGCCACCTGGCACCATTTGCTGCCATTTGGCACATAACTTCTAGTCTAGCTGATAGTTTAGCTTTAAGAAAGTGATGGGGAGAATGATCATAATGTAGATCAAACTTGAAAGTATTTAAGTTAAAAACATTATTCTAAGAAGAGGTCCCTAGACTTCACGAGATCATCAATGACTACAAAACAAAGAAGGTTAACAACTCTCAATCTGGTTGAGAAAACGAAGATTCCAGGAGACTATGACTTGCCCAAGGTCACAAAGAGAGTAAGTAGTGAAGGTGAGATTAGATTTCAGATCCTTTGGCTCCTCTCTAAAACACTTTCTATTATACTATGTTGCTAGCAGGTTTGGGGGTCTTGATGATAGCATCTGGTGTGACAGTTTCCTCGGCTCAACTGTGATTTCTCCTTCTTCTCTGGAATCTCTGAGAGGTCTTACAAAGAATGCAAAGATGATGTGAGATGAGAAAAAGGAATGATATTCTAATTATCATCTGTAAGTGGGCATATGTTCAAGTGTTAGTCTGTGTGGAAAGCGGGGAAAACCTCATAGTCAATCAACAAAAAGGAACACTTTTTTCTCCCCACCTAATATGTGAAAACCAGATTATACTTACTTTTCTCACCTTTCTTGCTATATTTAATAAAAATATTTAATAAAAATGAGCAGCCATCTTCTAAGTGTAACTGCATTAAAAGCACTAATTTAAACATGGTGACTTGGAGTGGGGATATGTTTCAGCCTTAATGTTACTCTAAGTGTTTATTGAATTTAATACCTCCTGTCTTCTATTAGTGTAATGGAAACTTTGAAAACATCTCTTAATATGATGGATGATAGGACCCAGCCTAAGGTACATGCATTCTTTTCATTTTAATTAATTTCCCCACTTCCAATACTTTCAAATGCTTACTTCTTGGAGGATGCACACAACTTTCCTCTGCTTACATCTCTCATAGTTAACATGAATAGAAATAATTATAGATTTTTGAGGCAGAAGGGTCAAGTGAGTATAACTCTCTCATTTTATAGTTGAGTAAACTAAGCCTAGAGAGATGAAGGGATCACAGAGGCATTAAGTCCCACCGCCTTATTTGTAGATGAGGAAAATGAGGCATGAAGGGGTCATGTGATTGGATGGGGTAATGTATCTGAGTCTAAGTATCAGAGGTAAGATTTGAGCTGAGGTTTTCCTGATTCTGAGTCCAGCTTTCTATCAACTATACCAAGCTGCTTATCCCACTCATGTATCACTAGTATTACCACTAAGTTGGGAGGGATATTTTAATTGGATCACAGAAGGGACCTCAGAATTACCTGTTCTAACCTGTCACTTTGGTGGACTCAAGCTCAATATGTCTCAGTATGACATGACAGGTAAGAAAGCTGATGAAATATTGGGCTATGTGGCAAGGTACTCCTAGCTTTACCACTGTAGTTCAGTGTATGCTCTGCCACTTACAGTCCAAGAGAGGTGCTTGAGGCATTGAGAAGTTAAGGGACTAACCAAGGGTTACCCAACCAGTACTTGTTAGAGGCAGGACCAGAAATTAGGTCTTCCTGACTCCAAGGTCAGCTCTCTATCCACTAAACCAGACAGACTTCTCAGCCCATATATTACCAGCACTGTCACAGATAGGGTTATAAGGACTGTAGTCTGATCTAGTCCAATCCCCTAATATTACAGATAAGGAAGCTAAAGACCAGATATAAATCACTTAATTAGGTGTCACAGGTGGAATTATAATTTTTCTTTTTTCCTTCCTTCCTTCCTTATCTTTTCTTTCCTACCTTCTTTTTTTTCTTCCTTTCTTCTTTCTTTCCTTACTACTTTTCTTCCTTGCTTCTTTCCTCCTTTTCTTCCTTCTTTCATTCCTTCCTTCCTTTCCTTCCATCTATCCTAAATAAATGTTTATCAATCTATTGATCTATCCATTTATCCTTTTATCTATCAACTTATTTATTATCTATCTATCCATCATTTATCCATCTATCATATCTATAATTATAGTATTTATCAATCATATCTATATCATTTATCATACATCTAGCATTATATATCAATCATTTTATATTTTATCTAAGATATTTATCTACCTACCATTCATCAGTAATATCTATCTATCTATCTATCTATCTATCTATCTATCTATCTATCTATCCACCTATCTATCCACCTATCTATCAACTTGTAGGCACAGAGGGACACATTTTTCATTCCTTTCCTGGACTCCCTGAGGTGTCTTTAATCACATGTAGCCTTGACAATATGTAGGTGAATTTCCAAGTCCTTAGCCTCCTTCCTATACTCTTACAGAAATAGAGCAGTAAGGAGAGGAGAGAAGCATGTAGAATGTAATCTTGGGAGAAAGGACTTCCATGGTCATCATCTCCGCAACACAGTACAGTGCCCACCACATAACATTGTAGGGTTAGAGCTGGAAGGCTTAGACCTCAGACTCCATCTAGCTCAACTGTGTCATTTTACAGAGAAGGAAACTGAGGCCCAGAGAAGGTAAGTGACTTATACTAGGTCACATAGAGATAGAAGAGGGATTTGACCCCAAGAATTTTGACTCTAAATCCAGCAATCTTTCCATAGTCACTACCTTGATTCTCAGATGCTCAATAAATGATTATTATTTTTTGTAAATATTTGTATACATATATTTAAAATCATTGTTGAATTAAATTTGTTAAATTTAAGGTGTTAAAAAATAACAAGGAAGAAAGTCTAAATCGTTAATTTTCTACACCTTGCCACCCACTACAGGTACCATGTTTAGGCTGATGATGATGAGAAGAAGGCTTTGCAAATGAATGAGCATCCTGATGTGGTAGAAGCAACATTCCCCTGGCAGTCAAGGACCTAGATCAAGTGCCATTTACTAGCCATATGACCTTGAGCATACCACTGTAAGGGTTCTGTTTCCTTTTGAGCCGGATCATTGATTTTCTTGCTTCAAGGGCACTTCCTGGAGTGGGAACTTCTCACAATGCAGAAGAACCACTCATCAGTAACATATTTTTATCTTCTCTGAGAAGTCAAGTGATTTACTGATGGCTACATAAGTAGTATATGTCAGAAGCAGGAGTGCGGGCAGGAGATAGTTCATTTTTGTCTTTACACCCCAAATGTCTGGACCAAGCATTTACTGGATGCTTACAGGTTTTGAATGAGTGATTGATTCTTGATCCAAGACTTGAATCTCTATTCTCTGTACCCAATTAGGGGGAATTAGACTCAGAATTTGTTTAATTTTTCAATCTTTTAATAACTATTGTTGGTTAGTCAGTCCTGTCCAACTCTTCATGACCCCATTTTGGGTTTTCTTGGCAAAGATACTGGAAAGGTTTGCCATTTCATTCTCCATCTCATTTTACAGATGAGAAAACTGAGGCAAACATGGGTAAGTGATTTACTCAGGGTCACAAGCTATTAAGTGTCTGATTCCAGGCCCAGTGCCTTATCCATGATATAATAATAACAAAAATGATGATGACAATGACAATGATGATGATGATGAAAATAACACTAATTACAAAACTGACATTTTATAATACCCTAAGATTTGCAAAGTGCTTTATTTACATTTATCTCATTTAATCCTTAAAATGATTCAGTGAGGTAGATATTATTACCCCATTTTAAAAATAAGGAGACTGAGGCACAAAGAAACTGAGACTTCCTTGGAGTCACATAGCCAGTTAAGTGTCTGAGGTGGCATTCAACCCCAGATCTTCCTGACTTGAGATTCAACCTCAAGCCACTTGCTACTGAGCTGTCCCAGAAACAGTTAAATGAGATATTCTCTAAGAGCATTTTTAACTATGATATTCTGTCATTCTAGGGATCCTAGCCCATAGGAGTTTAGAGAAGGCCGAAGGGACAGAGGACTAGTCTCTCCCCTGCTGCTTTTACATCAACCATCCACTATGGTGTTCTTCCCATACCTTCCTAAGGAACTAAGAAGGGCAGGGTGTGGATAACTGGCCTCGATGTAAAGCTATCTTTTTATCCAGTATTGGGCAAATATAATCCAGACCGCAGTTTCTCTTCTGAGTTAGCTGTCTTCACTGTGCCAACATCAACCACGTTGCTTCTTATTAATTCCCAGTCTTTAGAGGAGCCCAGTTTGTGGGCTCAGAGTGTGAGGGAGAGAAAATCCACACCGAATTTGATGGAAAGTGGTCTGCCCCATTGCTCAGGCATTCTCACAACAGCTGGGCAGCTGCAGTGTTGGGGAAAATGCATGTTGTGACAGCTCATTGTATATCTTAAGTAATAGAGGCCCTAGGCGATAGTATAGAGACACTGACATGAGTTTAATGCATTCCAGACATTGGAAAAAAGAAAAAAGCAACAGTAACAATGCCAAGGTCTTTTGAGCACTCATCATTTTCCCCTTGGTTTCACCTAAACAAGGTATCTGTTTATTAATAAAATTCCACCATTTTATTAAGAAGATTTAACCTTTGGTGTAATCTGTTATCACTTCCTTCATCAGAACATATTGCCAATGTGTTTATGTGAAGTCAGTGCAGATTTGGAGACAGAGGATGTGCATACAAACCCTGGTTCTGTCATTCGTGTGTGACCTTAGGCAAGTCAATGAATCTATCTGGGCCTCAGTTTCTCCATCTGTAAAGGGAGGAGGGTGCAGGAAATGGACCTCAAAGTCCCATCCAGCATTGTCTGTGGTCTATGAACAGATCAAGGAGTCCTTTTCTCTATCAGTCATCCCTCATCCTCAACCTCAGTCCCAACCAATGGAGCTTGATTTTTACTCATGGTCTTCCTCTTCTCACCTTCAGTTCATCCACTGCTAACAGTCAGACTATGATTGCCTCTAGCAAGGTGAAGTGACCGAGCTCCAACTGCAGTCTTCAATTCAACTCAACTCAACTCAACTGAATTCAACCAGTACCCATTAAGTGCTTACTTTATTTACTGTCAGAACTGTACTAGGCACTGAGGATACAAACAAAAACACAAGTCCCTGCTCTCGAGGAGTTTACATTTTAACTGGAGTAATACATATACCACAACACACACACACATACATATGCCATGCCTTCTCATGAACAAACTGGTAATATGTGTATGTATCTATAGATAGATATAGACAAACATCTATACATGTATATATCTATTTCTATCTGTATATGTATATGTATAGTTATATAAACCTGTAAATATATGTTTGTATAGCTATCTATGTATGTATGTACATATGTATCTATGACTATATATAGACATACATAGATATACATATATACATCTATCTATCTATAGCCATAGATAAATACACACACACACACACACACATATATATATATATACATGTGTGCATAGCTATATATATAGATATGCACATGTACTAACAGTCTATTAATAGGAAGGCAAGGCATATATATGTATGTATAAATATACATGTGTATGTATAACCACATATATGTGTGTATATCTATATATAGATATATATATGCATGTATCTATATATGCTTATATAGATATAGATATTTATAGGTAAGTAAATGAAAAAGTATATGGAAAATAAAGTAAATTGGGAAGGGAAAGGTACTTACTATATGTGAGTCACTGTGCTAAGCACTTTACAAATATAATCTCATTTGATCTTCAAAACAACCCTGAGAGGTAGGTGCTATTATGGTTCCCATTTTACAGTTGAGGAAACTGAGGCAGCAGATATAATAAATATCTGAGGCTGGATTTGAACTCAGGTCTTCCTGACTCTACTTGGAAACCACCTAATTTCTTTAGTTAGAAGGGGTAGGAGATCAGGAAAAGGCAGAATATGGGAGGTGATATTTGAAATGAGTCCGTGAAAGGAATTATATAGAGATTCCAAGGAGCAGAAGTGAGAACTAAGAGTCCAGGCATTATAGCTAGCCTGCACCAAGTCACAGAGGGGAGAGATGAACTGGGTGGGAAGCAGCAATCAGCTTGGTTTGCTGGCAGAGAGAGAGAAAGCTTCAAAGTAACGTGAACTAAGTAAAAGCCAGATTAGGAAAGGATGCCCATGTCAGGTGCAAGAACTGTATTTTATGCTGGAGGCAACAGGAAACTACTGGATTTTTTATTTTTAAAAGTTCTAATATTTAAAAAGTATATTTTTATTGATATCTTTTGCTTCAACGTTCTCTAGTTTTCATGCTGGGTCCCTCCCCCATCCCAGAGAATCATCCCTTATAGCAAAGAATTTAAAGGAGAAAAAAGAAATAAAACCATCTCTGAAACTGATCAATATGTTGAAAAAGTTTAGGCAATTCTCCATGCCTGTAGACCTATCTACTTCTGCAGAGGAGAAGTGGGGAGGTGCTTTCTCTTGTCTCTTCTTTGAGGCCAAGCTTCCTTTAATCATTTTTCCAAATTCATCTTCTATTATTGTAGGGCAGCTATGACTTCCATCTATACTGATGCAATCATGGTGTACGTTGTTTTCCTGACTTTACTTACTTCTTCTTGCTTCAGTCTGCGTAAGTGTTACCATGCTTTCTATATTAGTCATGTATGTGATTTCTTATTATTCATTATAGTGATTCATTATGTTGTTATTGTTGTTGAGTAATTTCCAGTCATGTCCAGACCTTCAAGACCTCATCTGGGGTTTTCTTGGCAGAGATACTGGAGTACTTTGTCATTTCCTTCTCCAGCTCATTTTACAGATGAGGTAACTGAAGTAGAGTTAAGTGACTTACCTAGGGTCACATAGGTAGTAAGTGTCTGATGCTGGATTTGAACTCAGGTCTTCCTGACTCCAGGCCCAGCACTCTGTTCACTGTGTAACCTAGCTGCCCAATCCATTATATTAATGTAGCACAATTTAGTTAACCATTCTTCAATCAATGGGCATTTACTTTGTCTCAAGTGCTTTGCTACCTCCAAAAAGCACTATTATAAATATTTTGATGCAGTATTGAACTTGTCTTTTAATCAGTGACCTCTTTGGAATACATGCCTTGCTGTAGATGCTACAATTTGAAGGGTATGAACATTTTAGCCACTTTGTACAATTCCAAATTGTTTTTCAACATGGTTGTACTAATTCACAGTTCCACCAACAATGCATTCGTGTGCCTATCTTTCCAGCCAACATTCACTATTCTCATCTAAAAATCCTAATATTTTTAAAATCATGGTCACTAGGTTAACTTAGCCCTTCATCACCTCTTAAATGGGTTCTTTTAATAACCTCTTAGTTGGTCTTCTTGATCCCTGTTTCCCTTCTCTTATCCACCCTCCACAGAGGTATCCAAAATAGTCTTCCTAAAACATAGCTCTGCCTATGGAATTGCTTTAATCCCTTTGCTTCTAGGATAAAATACAAAGGTTTTTTCAAACCTTTCATAGTCTCCCTCCAGCACTTTCTGTTCTAGAAAAACTGGATTACCTAGTAGCTGTTTCTTAAACTTAACAATCCATTTCCTCCCTGCCTGCCTTCTCATAAACCATCCCCACACCTGCACCGCTCTCCCTTCTCATCTCCATGTTTCACAATCCTTATGTGCCTTCTAGGCTTAGGTTGGGTTCCAACTCTTCTGGGATAGTTGTCCTGACCTTTACAATTAGAGTTCTGTCTCTATGTAGATTACATTATGTTGACTTATTTGTATATATGAATATCCTCCAGAAGAATATAGGCTCCATGGGGACAAAGACTTTTGTTGTTTTGTTTTGTCTTCTCTCCACCACTTATAGCACACTGCCCAGAATCTAGTAGGAACTTAATAATTGATTGGTTTTGGGGGGCCAGAGCCAAGATGGCGGAGTAAAAGCAAGAACTTGTGTGAGCTCCCACACCAACCACCTCCAATACCTGTAAAATATGACTCTAAACAAATTTTAGAGCTACAGAACCCATAAAGTGACAGCCAGAAATAAACTTCCCGCTGAAGGCAGCCTGGCAGGCTGACAGGAGGGGTCTATCTCACCAATCGGGGAGCCAAGCACAGTCTTGCGTGAGCCACAAAGGCCGAGACCTGGGGCAGCCTCAACCAGCAGCACAGACTAATCAGAGCAGACTTTAGGACAGTGAATCACCAGCAGCTGTGGTGGTTTCCAGACTTCTCAACACAAAAAACACCAAAGAGAAAGTAAAAGGTCAATGGGGAAATCTGTTGGAACTGTGTGGAGAAGAGTGCAGTCCAGCCCCTAACTTCAGGGCAAGAGGTGGCAGAGGCATGGCAGCTGCCACTGTTGCCTCATGGCTGCCTCCAGAGCTCCTGGCCTGCAGATCATAGGGGGACCAAGTGACCATTCAGAGGGTAATTGCTCTTGCTTTGACCTGCTTAGATCTGGGTTTCAGTCTTGGGCAGTGGTCCTGGGGTATGTGACCAATGTGCCAGAGCTTGTGGTGGCTGTAGAGAGGGCACCCTCCTCATAGCTCTGGTAGCTGTGAAAACCCCAGCAATTTGGGACACTCTGGAAGATCTCTCCACTCTGGAAGCTGAGTTCTACCATGGCAAAGAGCTCAAAAGTCAAGTAATTGGCTGGCAAGATGAGCAAGCAGAGAAAGTGCATTCAGACCATAGAATCCTTTTTGGGGGACAAAAAAGATAAAAACATGGAACCAGAAGAAGACAACAAAGTCAAAACTCCTGCATCAAAAGCTTCCAAGAAAAACATGAACTGATTGCAGGCCATGGAGGAGCTCAAGAAGGATTTTGAAAATCAAGTAAGAGAAGTAGAGGGAAAATTGGGAAGAGAAATGAAAATGGTACAAGAAAATCATGAAAATGAGTCAACAGCCTGCTAAAGGAGATCCAAAAAAATACAGAAGAAAATAACACCTTAAAAATAGACTAACTCAAATGATAAAAGAGGCTCAAAAAGCCAATGAGAAGAATGCCTTAAAAGGCTAAATTGGCCAAATGGAAAAGGAATTTCTAAAACTCAGTGAAAAGAATCAGTCCTTCAAAATTAGATTGGAGCAAATGAAAGCTAATGACTTTATGAGAAATCAAGATACTATAAAACATCCAAACAAATGAAAAAAATAGAAGGCAATGTAAAATACCTCATTGGAAAAACTATTGCCCTGGAAAACAGATCCAGGAGAAATAATTTAAAAATTATAGGGTTACCTGAAAACCATGCTAAAAAGGGAGCTTATAAATCATTCTTCAAGAAATTCTCAGGGAAAATTGCCCTGATATTCTAGAACCAGAGGGCAAAATAGAAATGGAAAGAATTCACTGATTGCCTCTTGGAAAAGATCCCAAAAAGAAAACTCGTAGGAATATCATAGCCAAATTCCAGAGTTCCCAGGGTCAAGGAGAAAATATTGCAAGCAGTCCTGAAGAAACAATTTGAGTATTGTGGAAACACAAGCAGTATAACACAAGATCTAGCAGCTTCTACGTTAAGGGATTGAAGGTCTTGAAATATGATATTCCAGAGGTCAAAGGAGCTAGGATTAAAAACAAAAATCACCTATCCAGCAAAACTGGGGAAAATATGGTCATTCACTGAAATAGAAGACTTTCAAGTATTCTTGATGAAAAAACCAGAGCTGAATATACAAGTTCAAATATAAGAAGCAATAGAAGGATGAGATGGTAAACAGAAAAAGAAATCATAAGGAACTTATTAAAGTTGAACTATTTACATTCCTACATGGGAAAACAATAATTGTAACTTATGAGACTTTTCTTAGTATGAAGATAGTTGAAGGGAATATATATGTATATGTGCATACCTACATATATGTGTATAAATGCATATGTGAGTGTGTGTGTATGTGTGTACATGTATACATAGACAGAGGGCACAGGATCAGTTGAATAGGAAGGGATGATACATAAAAAAATAAAATTAAGAGGTAAGAGGAATATAATGGGAGAAGGAGAAAGGGAGAGATAGAATAGGGTAAATTATCATATAAAAGAGGCAAGAGAAAACTGTTACAATGGAGGGGAAGAGCAAGAAGGTGAAAGGGAATGGATCAACCTTACTCTCATTGAATTTGGGTTAAGGAAGGAATAACATACACACTCAATTGGATATCTTACCCTACAGGAAAGTAGGAGGGAAGGGTCAAAGTAGAAAATAGAATAAGTGGGGGGCAGGATAGGGAAGAAGGGAAATAGAGTTAGTCTTTCACAATATAACTAATATATTGAAACTTTTTGTGTAACTACACATGTACAACCTATATTGAATTGCTTGCCTTCCCAGTGGGGGTGGGTGAGGATGGAAGAAGGGAAAGAATCTGGAAATCAAAGTTTTAAAAACAAATGTTAAAAATATATATATTTTTTTACATGAAACTGGGAAATAAGATATACTGGCACTGGGGTATAGAAATCCATCTTGCCTTACTAGAAAGTTAGAGGGGTGGGGAAGGATGTAAGAGAGAGCAGACTGGGGGAAGGGGCATTCAGTAGGCTCACTATTTGGGGGTGGGAGGGTAGGGGAAAGACAGGGAGAAAATTTGTAACTCAGAATCTTGTGGAAATGAATGTTGAAAACTGAAAATAAATAAATAAAAGATTAATCAAAGGAAACAAAGTTTGTTTTTTTAAATCAATAATGAATGGAATTCTCTGATGACGGTCATCAATGATGTAACAGTCAAATGAAAATCTAAAGTGGTTAATTTTTTTTTCTAGATCTCAGATATTCTGCATGTCTCTAAAGACACTTCTGATTGACCCAATTCACTCAGCTGATAAAGGTTTGACATTCATATAACAGCTAAGCCATTTTCTTTTCCTAAATCCTGAATCTCTCAGTTGCTGAAAAGTTATAAAATAGTAACAATTAGGTAGCATTTCTTTAAAAGTACTATGAAAATACGATCAAAGTGCTTTACACATATCTGATCTCAACAACCCCTGGAAGGTAGAGAATGCTACTAATATCCCCATTTTCTTTTTTTTTTTTAAAGCAATTGGGGTTAAGTAACTTGCTCAAGGTTACACGGCTAGTCATTATTTATGCGTGGGTGCTCATTTTCTGAGGCCGGATCTGATCTCGGGTCATCCCAACTCCGAGGCCGGGGCTCTTACTCACTGTGCCACCTAGCCGCCCCTTTAGGGCAATTGGGGTTAAGTAACTTGCCCAAGGTTACACGGCTAGGTTTTTGTTTTGTATGGATTAAGTGTCGGAGGCCGGCTCCGAACTCAGGTCCTTCTGATTCCAGGGCCGGTGCTCTATTCACTGCGCCACCTAGCCGCCCCAATATCCCCATTTTCTAGATGGGGAAACTGAGGTGAATCTTGCCCAAGGTCATACAAGCTAGTAAGGGGCTGGGGCTGAGGTTAGATTTGAACTCAGTTCTTAATTCCAGATCTTTTTTGAACAGGAATTTAGAGATTGCCTAGGTGGATTAAGGAGGACAATTCATTTATGAGTAGTTCAGTATGTATCAGTAGAATGTAAATGCCTTCAGATCGGCGACCATTACTTTTCTGTTTTTGCATTCTCAGCACCTGGCAGACTACTTTTCAGAATAGAGTCTACACATTCTTAATATTCCAGTAAGTGCTCATTGAATTGAGTGGAATGCTGCATCAAGCTGGATTTCCATGTACCAAGAACCTCAAGGGATAATGGCAGCTGGAAACCTTTGCAAGTTGGCTCACCAATTGGAACAAAGGGGCCAGACTCCAACTCCAGTACAGTGATTTGCCCTTAGCCAAAGTAATAATTTGCTGCCAAGTATTGTAAATTCTGTTTATGTGGCCAGGTCCCAGAAGAACATGTTTAGATTAATGAAGTATTTGTGCTAATGCAAAGTTACTAAATATACTATACATAGTTTATCAGTCTCCAAAGATTTAGACTACGGTAAAATATGCTTAATACTAAGGATGGGAGAGAGGGACTGGAACTGTGATTTAATTAGTATAGGGAAGTCCCAGATGAGAAAACTTCCTCTATCAATTCAGGTCAGCACATTCTTTACAACTGTTAGGCTTGGTGAATTGCTTAGAGGTTAAATGACTTGCCCATAGTCTCACAGGGCAGCATATGTTGGATGTTAGAGGTTGAACCCACCTTTTATACCTCTGGCTCTCTATACTCACTAAACTATGATGCTTTTATAAGACCAACAACAACCACAGTAACTGACATTTATTATAAACATTTAAGGCTTTCAAAATATGTATATATATATATATGTATATGTATATACATACATGCATATACACACATATATCTTTTGGTCCTCATATCTATCCTATAAAGTATCATCTCCATTTTTTACAAATGAAGCAATTGGTTTAGAGAAATTAAATGACTTGCTGATGGTCATAGATCATAGCATCATAGATTTGGAGCTTGAAGTGACCTTGGAGGTCATTGAGTCCAAGCCCCCTCCTTTTATAGAGAAAGAAACTGAGGTGTAGAGAGATGAAGGGAATGACTTAGGATCACAAAGTTAAGTAAGAGTCAAAGGTAGATATCAAGTCCAGGTTTTTTCATCGTGCTTTGCACTATATATTCCCTTCCCTCCCCCACCCCCGTCCCATCCTCTCAGCAATCAGGGTTAAGTGACTTGCCCAGGGTCACCCACTTAGTAAGTGTCTGAGGCTGGATTTGAACTCTCCTCCTGACTTAAGGGCCCATGCTCTATATATTGTGCCATCTAGCTGCCCCCATTATGCTCTCTCAAATACAATATACTCCATCTTTCCTGGTCTAGTAGGCAATTCAGCATCTTCCAATGACTCTGGGTCATTTTTCTAGAGTTCAGTTTTTGTCCTTTGCCCCTTCCCCTTTCCTTTGTTGCCCATTGGTTTTGGGTGAAGTTATAGGCTGAAATCTTTTGTGACTACCCTACTATCTCAGAAAAATATAATGCTGGCAGAAATCATCATGCAAATCTTTGCAACTAGCAACAAGCACAGTAATCATAGCTGACATTTATATAACACTTGAGGGGTTACAAAGCACTTTCCTTATACAATCTCATTGGATCCCTCATCACCCCATGGCTTTGTCTCCATGACAACAAGAAAAGAAAGAGTTAAAAAGTGAAGAAGCCAGCCTTGTGACTGCTTGATCTTCAACATACCAGAAAACCAGTCTGTTTGTGCAAAGTTGAATCAAGCTCTACCATATTTCATACCACTGCCCTAGATGAACCTTATGCTTCAGTCCAAATGGACTACTAGCCACTCCTGGAGCATGTCATCTATTCTCCCTTCTCCGGACTTTTGTGTATGCCTTAATCGACATCTGGAATGGCCTCCCCATTGCTTTCATTTTTATTCTTTTTGGATATGTTTCTTTTTATAGAACCTTCATTTGCAAATATATCCTACCCCCACATCTATAGAGAGGAGCAGCCCTTATAACAAAGACTGAAAAACAAATGAAAGTACAGTAAAATAAACCAAGACATCAACTGTCTAACAATATACGCAACGTTCCAGGCCCATCCCCAACCCTAGCCCCTAATACCTCTTAAAATAACTTCTCCATTACTTTTGCTTTTTGAAATACAACCCTTCTCCAAAACTCCTCTGACATGCCCCATCCTCTCTGAAAATGTCCTTGCAATGACCCCCTCATTGCCTTCTTCACTCTTGTCTCATATACTTTACACATTCTAATTTATATTATACTTTTATATAAGTTATAGGTGGCACCATAGGGATAGAGTGCCAGGCTTGGGATCAGGAAGACTCATCTTCCTGAGTTCAAATCTGGTCTCAGACACTTACTAGCTGTATGACCCTGGGCAAGTCATTTAACTCTGCCTCAGTTTCCCCATCCATTAAGTTATCTGGAGGAGGAAATGACAAACCACTCCAGTATTTCTGTCAAGAGAACACCAAATGGGGTGGCTAGGTGGTGCAGTGAATAGAGCACCAGCCCTGGAGTCAGGAGGACCTGACTTCAAATAAAGCCTCAACACTTAACACATACATGCAAAAACCTAGCCATGTGACTTTGGGCAAGTCACTTAACCCCAATTGCCCTCCAAAAAGCAAAAAAAAAAAAAAAACTCAACCCAAATGAGGTCATGAAGGGTTGGACACAGCTCAAAAATGACTGAACAATATTTGCTATATTCCTCTTAAGCAGTTACAAGCTCCATGAGGGCAGGGACTATATCATATCCATTTTTGCATCCCTTTACAATCTAGCAGTATTTTGCTCATAATAAACATTTACTAAATCTTTTTTTGTCATTAGTATCAACTTTTTCTGACATTTGTCTTAATGAATTGAAGCAACCAGGATTTCTACTATCTCTAGCTAAGAGTTGCTTTCCTTTAAAAAACGTACAATTCTAATGCAAATTCAACTTATATATTTCAAAATCTTAATTCCAAATTGCTCTGTTAGACAGAACGGGGTCTGGGAATATCCTGCTCTTGACTATATTTTGAATTTAGCTACTGATTATTTATAGAAGATGAATTTATGCCATATATTTCTTTTTATAAAAATTCCTTTTTATTATAATGGATTTGACAAATACAAACTGACATGAATATTTGTTTATATAAAGAAGAACAGAAAAAGAGGGTCATATATGAAATTGTGAAAATTTCTCAGTATAGTTTGCTTTAGTGAATATCAATTAAATTTTACATGGTAGTTATGCTACTCTGAATTTCTGTTTCCCACTTTTAACTTTTTTCTGTTCTCATCTGTATATTTTAAAATATATCATTGATGCCTTTTTCTTTCCTTTTTTTTGAGATCACTATCACTACCCTTATCTCTTCTCTCTAAAGTTCCTCATTCCCCAGCCACTCCTCCACCAAATAAAAGTCATTGCTTGTAAGACATAAGTATAGTTAGACAAAACAATCCCGCACACTGGCTGGGTCAGAAGATGAATTTTGTACCTCTAGCCCATCCCTTCTCTGCCAAGAGATGGGAGGCATTCATCCTCCATGTTCTAGAGTTGTGATTGGTCCACAGCAAAGATCATAGTTCTTCAATCCTTCAAAGTTGTTTTCCTCTGAAATGTTATAGTCACTATAAAAAGTCATCTCCTTGCTCAGATCACTTCACTCTGCATCAGTTCATACAAGTTCTTACAGGTTTCTCTGAATCTGTCCCTTTCATCTCTTCTTAGAGGGCCATACCATTCCATTACATTCATATGCTAAAATTTGCTCAGCTGTACCAAATTTGATAAACATCCCCTTATTTTTCTTTGCTATGACAAATAAAAGTGATGCTATAAATAATTTTTTGTATCTATGAGGACTTTCTCTCTTAGATCTCTGTATGGTATGTAGCTAAGTAGGGTTTTGTCAGGTCAAAGAAAATTATGATCATGGTTCTAATAATAATTATAATGTTGATGATTATTTACATAGCACTTTAAAGTTTGCAATATGTAAATTGTTTATATAAAAAGGTTTACATACATAAATATACACAAAGCAAAATGCTTTACGTATATTACTGTATTTGATCTCCACAACTACCCTAGGGAATGGGTGTTATACTTATATTCATTTTATAGATAAGTATCTAACTTGTCTAGAGTCACACAGCTAATATATGTCTAAATCAGGACTTGAATTCAGGTCTTCCTGACTCCCAAGCCCTACACTCTACCTACTGCACTGCCTAGCTGCTTCTAAAGCTTTTGGGACAGTGATAGTGATATTAAACAATGAAGATCCTGATTCTCTTAGTGTTGTTTACATTGTTGTTGGTTATTGTATCTATTTTTTCTGTTGGTTCTACATACTTTGCTCTGTTCTCCAATGTGTCTTCTCAAGTTTCTCTGACTTCCTCACCTTTATTGTTTCATCATGCACTCAATGTTCCAGACAGATTGTTATGCCTGAGTTGGGCCTTCTCTGTAGGTAGTTCCTTGTGAACTGTTTTTGTACTCTTGTAATGGCCTCTTAACCAACCAGCCTAGTTGTAGTCTCTCCCCAATTCAGTATATTTCCCAAACAACTGCCAAAGAGACCTTCCTTAAGTGTAGATCTGACTCTCTGTCACTCCTGTACTTACTAAATACCGGCATATACTTTCAGGATATCTTAAAAGTGGTCTTTTGGATAAGATGTAAAGTCCTCTGGCTTTTAAGGATCTTTATGCCCTTTTTTCAGCCTAGCATTTTCACCCTATTTACATCACTACTCATCCTATGCTATATGGTCTAGCCAAAAAGGCCACCCTGACATTCTCTAATGCAGTTCTCTATCTGCTGCCTTTCTGACTTTGCACCAGCTGTGTTCCCATACCAGAATGCCCCCTCTCCTCGCTTCTGCCTTTTAAAATGCCTCACTTCCTTCAGGACTCGGATGAAGCTCCATCTTCTGCATAATGCCTTTCACGTTTCTCCATTTGCCTTCCCTCCCTGACTCCCTTGTACTTATCCACCTTCACCTAATTTTGAATTTATTTCATGCACACTTATATAGTCTCTCCCAATAGAATGTGAGCTCCTTGAGAGCAGAGACTGCTTTGCTTTTTGTCTTTGAGTTCTTTGGCCTATGACACTGCCCGGAACACTGTAGGTGCTTGATAATTGCTTGCTTATTGACTGATTGATAGCTACTGCCCCAACTTATGGAATCTGAAATCAGAAATTGAGAAGGTTTTGAAATGGAAAAGATCTTATAGAAAAGATCTTAACGGGGAGGCTAGGTGACACAGTGAATAGAGCACCAGCCCTGGAGTCAGGAGGACCTGCATTCAAATATGACCTCAGACATATTAATATTAGCTGTGTGACCTTGGGAAAGTCACTTAACCCCAATTGCCCTGCCTTCTCCCATCCAAAAGAAAAAAAGGGTCCTAACATTCTAAGTTTCACTTTACAGATGAAGAAACTAAGACCCAGCGAAATAAATTAGTACCTTTTGGTATCGCCTTTTTACACTATTACCCTTTGGGAGCTGTTTCTTCATAAATACTATTGTCAATTATGTGAAGACATGAGAACCTATAAGGAATAAACTGTCTGAATTTATTGGTAGCCTTCATGTTGGAAGAGTCAAGGTCACCATATGGGTAATAACAGTTAACTGTTTGTGAAAATTGACAAGGGAAATAAGTCAATCTGTGACAATCTTCAGAACATTTTTAGTCTGTGCTTGGTCTTGGTATCTCAAGAAAATATTTCTTTAGGCAAGAAACATTTATTGAGAGCTTACAATGTGCCAAGAACTGTGCTAGGCACTAGGAAAACAACCACAAAAAAATAAAACTATCCCTACTCTCAAGGAGTTTACATTGTATTGCAGCTACAAGTGTTATACAACATTAACATAAGAAAGTAAAGGGGCGGCTAGTTGGCGTAGTGAGTAGAGCGTCGGCCCTGGAGTCAGAAGGACCTGAGTTCGGATCCGGCCTCAGACACTTAATGCACACACAAATAAAAAAACCTAGCTGTGTGACCTTGGGCAAGTTACTTAACCCCAATTGCCCTCCAAAAAAAAAAAAAATAAGAAAATAAAAAATTCACTCTCCTCCTAAAAAAAAAATGCCATTTTAATCTAGATCTGTAATTTCACTAAAGGGCACTCCAATGAACCCAGGTTGTCCTGACCCTGAGGCTGGCTTGGTATTTGCTATGCCACATTTCCTTTCATATTTTGTGTAAATACTAAAAATATAAATAGTGTAATGGATCTGGACTGGCCAATGGAGGACAAGTCTTTAGAGCATGCATAGATATTCCCTGTCTGGGTCCAGTCCAAATGACCAGGTGGAAACATGGGATAAGCCTACTTATGGCCATGGTGACATGGGAGTTTAAATTGGGATGATAAAGAGTTCTCCAATTCATTGTTGAAACTGGAGAAATTGATGATTCAAGGATTGATGAGCCATTACTAAGTGTTAATACAAAAGGGTTGATCTATTTTTTTTTCTCTCTGCCTAAAGAATTTGAAGAGGGAGTGCTCCATTGAGTTCACTCTTAAAAGTTCAGTTAGGGGGAAGTATATATGACTGGCATTTCACCCAGCTGATCATATGACATGTCACAAATAGTTCTAGGCAAGTCTAGACCTGGGATGAGGCCACTTCTTCTTTGTGTTTGTTCATTCTTGATCATAAGTGAGTAAATATTCTTAGGTGGGAAAGCCCAGATGACCTCGTGAGTTTGGGAGATAATAAAACTCCCATCAACAATCAAATTCAATTCTTACTAGTCCACTAGAGCAATTGTAATTGATGATATCTGAATCTAGAACAGAGATACACCAAAGGTAAATGGATGAGGACCAATAATTACCAAAAGGCTTTAAGAAGTAAGATTTCTAGTGTCCCCTTAGACGAGTACCAGATATGTACTCAACAGAGACGTGAATCCTTAGATCCCAGATGGACTTGTTGCCCCACAAAGGAACTTGATGAGAAATCCATGAAGGGAAAAAAGAACTTCTAGTGCCAAGAGATGAGGGGGACACATTTGGGCTACATTTTCTCTACACATGTGTCCTACTGTCTTCCTATTTTAAGATTGTGCTTGCCCTCCCCTAGGACCTATGTACATAAGGGGAAATTGAATCTCATGTTTTGGGGGAATATGTTATACCAACTCTTCTTGCTATACCTTTTTAGTAAATTTCTGTCCTAAATGCCATAGGGTTGATTGTTAATAAGAAACCCACCAAAGGGGTCTCAGGAGCTACACAACACTAAAAGTATAGTCCTTTAGGATTGCTGATATCCAGTATCCTGAGAGTAGTACTATTCAGCCACTATCTGGAGATCCCACCCTGTGATTTGGAAAGAGTGGCCCTAGATGATACACAAGAGTCAATCAATATTTGACAAATAGTCTGTAAATTTCTCAGGTTGAATGACCATATCACAAATAGTGAGATGACTAGCTTGTTGCTAGTGAGGTGAAGATATGGCTATCATAGTCCATTGTAGTATTGGATGTTTGACCCAAGGCAAGTCATTTAACCTCAGTGCATGGCAACTAAGATTCTAAAAGGCAGTTTATTTGCTAATCTTCATTGGTTGAAGGATTTTCCTTACCCAGACCTCCTAAACACTGATGAAGTCACAGGTCTGTACTGAAAATAAACCAAGACAAAAGCATAGTTAAGAAAAAGGGAGAGAGAGGGGGACAGAAAGGGAAGGGGAGAGGGGAGAGGGAGAGAGGGAGAGAGGGACAGGGAAAATTTGCTTTATAGTTTAACCATTTACCCAGCTAATTTGTTAATGATTATTTAAAAAGCAACAGAAATCCACAATTATTTAACTAGTTCCTTAACTGAAGTTGTTTCCTGTGTCTGGATGGTAAGAAAACCTATGTTCTTTCCACTATACCATATGACTTCCTTGATATCAGAGAAGTTAGAACATTGAATTTGGAGTCAGGAAACCCCAGCTTGAATTCCAATTCTTCCGTTTAAGCAGTCACATGAACATGGTCAAGTATATATTTCCATTATCTGGTGTCCATTTCCTCATCTGTAAAATGGATATAATGTTTACTCAAACAACTAGCATTTTTAAGAATCTGCTCTGTGCTAGGCACTGTGTTTTCTGGACCCCAGCCCCAGTGCTCTCTCTAGGGAGCCACCTGGCTGCCTCCTAGTAAAATGACTTACTCAATGATACCCAGGTAATAAATATCTAAAGCAGGATTTGAACCCAACTTTTCCCAGGTCCAACATTGATCGTGGATGTCTTGGGTTCAAATTCTGCTTTAGATACTTATGTGCAAGTCTCTCTACTATACAGCCTCAATAGGCTAATGAAATGGTTTCATTTACTTGTTGTCATCAAAACACCTCTTATCTGACACAATCCCATATTTCTTCATTGGTCAGGTATGGACCCAGCCTGAGAATCCAATAGCATCCCTCCAATCCCGCCCAAGAAGGCTGATTATTTCCTGAGTCTGAAGCTCAAACTGTTTCATCTGTTACCTCAGAAATATTCTCTTTCTGTTTTGTGAGCAAAACCCTGCTATGGACACATGTGATAGAGCAAGTTCTGGAGAGAAACATCACCATTTCCTTTGTAGAAATGTAGATAAGGAAGGGAATATGTGAAAGTGTAGTAATGGCTAGGCAAACATTCACATATTCATTGACCACCAGGATAACTGCACCTAAGCATCTTTTTCCTGTAGCATTAGTGTATGTGTGTATCTATGTCTATAGATAGAAATATAAAGAAATGGATACAGGTATATCTATAAATATATTTAGATCTATAACTCGAGAGAGAGAGATCTATAGAGAGAAAAAGAGATTTATATATGTAGATGTGTGTGTGTATAGATACACACTTGTTACAGAAAAAGTAGCAAAGTTCTTAGAAGAAAAATGTATATTTATACATGCGTATGTACACTTATGTGTACATAAACACATGTGTATATGTAAGCCTATGTGTACATACATATATGTACATGTGTGTATACATGTACACATTTTTTGTTCTCAAGAACTAGTCTGCTCTGTAGCTATATAAAGGAGAAAATGAGTCACCCCTTGAACCCACAGCATTGAGAAAGCTGGGGAGAGGCAAAGATGATATTGTGAGGACAGGCAAAGATGATATTGTAACATGAGAAATAAAGAAAGATATGACGGAGGGTAAAAGCAAAAGGGATAAATTAAGAGGTAAATAAAATTATGCCAAATTGATAGGGAAAAGAAAGACTCAGTGGATCTAAAGGGCAGATGATAAAATACTTAGTATTCTTCTCTAAGAGAGCAGATGCTAAAACAAGAACACATTTATTTGTCTTTTTATATGTACAAAAGGTCAGATGTATTTGATGCCATTTGATGATATGCTGCTCTTAAGAATGAAGACAAGAGTCAGTTGTGATACAGTGGGAAGGGAACTGACTCTGGGGTCAGAGGACCTGAGTTCAAATCCTACCTCTTCCATTTACTACCTGAGTGACCCCAGGGAGGTCACTTCATTTTTCTGGACCTCAGTTTCCTCAATTGTAAAAGGAGGGGATTGAATTAAATGGTTTTGGGATTCTTTCTGGCTCATGAGATAGAAAAATCTTGGATATTTCAGTATAAGCAACAGACACTGATATTATCAAAAAACAATTCTGGCAAAGACCTTCTATCATAAAGGTCCAGGCCAGGAAGAGAAGTGTCCCCCCAAATAAATACTAAATTGTCCCCCTATAAGTAACAGAGAAGGGGAAAAAGACCAAGATCCAGATCATCTTTGCAGTAGTAAGGGATGGGTGACTAGGACTAGAGCTGTGATTTCATTGGCAGAGAGAACTCCCAGGGGAAGAAGTTCCTTTTACTAATGCATGTTAATAACCTTCTTTAACTTATTCTTGGACTACTGAACGGTTAAGTGATTACCTAGGGTCACATAGCCATTATGTGTCACTAGTAACACTTGGACCCAGTTCTTTCTGACCCTGAGACTATCTCCTTATCTGGCACACCATACTGTTTATCATATAACATTATACAGGGTGTCCCAAAAGTCTTAGGGCAATTTTAAGCTACTAAAGTTTAAAGCCATGCTAACCTGTCTCTGATGGCAATAATGACTGGGCCTTTGAGAATTAAACTCTCTGGGAAATCCCTATTCTCAGGTTAGCTCCTTCCGCACCACTTACAGACCTAAGGAGCCGTCTATAACATTGAGCAGTTAAGCAATTTGTTCAGGCTCACCCAGTCAGTATGTCAGAGGTAGTATTTAAAACCAGCCCCTACTGGCTTTGAGCCTGGTACCTCTATGTTCCTTCCATCTAGCTGTCATATAAACAGAAGACTATGCATCTACACACACTCATCTTTTTGGGGGGGAGGGGGAGGTAGGTGGGTGGCAATTTGATCCCAGAGTTATTTAGTTCCTCTGAGTCAAAGGGGAGGGGTAAGACTTTCTTAGACATTAACTAACTGTTCTGGGTTGGATGATAGGCTTTTGGATTAGTAAAGCACTACTGATATAGACCCTAAAAGGCCCCAGGTAAAAGCAAATTGTGTTACCTAATGCGGCCCACCCCTCGTTTGAAATTGACCCTTCATGGATATCTCCATCAGGAAAGGCTTTTTAAGCACTCACTATTAAAAAAAATGTTGTGAAAAAGGATAGCCTTTAAAAACCACAAGGATTAATGGTTACCATTCATCGCACAGGGTTACCTTACATTTCCAATGTCCTGGTTCTCAACTGAGCTTGCTGACTCTCCTCCAGAAAGGTTTGGCAGAGGTTAAAACATAAGAACTATCTGATGATAAATACAGGGTACACCAGTGAGAACTTCACTAGCAGGACCCATCAGGCACCTTCTGTTATATGCAGACTTTAGACTTACTGCACATTTAACTACAGGGCAAATGGAACCAGGTGGTAACATGTTACTCCCAGAGAGCCTCAGCCAGTTAAAACATAACAATCATTTCATTATTCAACAGATTGTTGAAAAGTGAGTTCAAAAGAGGCTTTGAAACAGGTTTTCCTTAATTTCACTAATTTCCTAAATGCTTTCTTCTGAATGAGAGGGAGTCCTCAGTCTCCAATAATAATGGTCGTTATAATACCACACACTAAGAAGCAAAAACATTTTGCAGAGAGATCTCATAGAGGAATTGAAAGTATGCTGGTTTCAGAGGAAATGTATATTGGGATCCTGCCTTTGATACTCATCACTGTGGTGACCATGGGCTCATTCCTATGATGAAAAGTATAAAAATCCCCAGTAGAAACAGAATTTGTTAAAACTACTCTTGTGAGAAGGGGGCCCATATGCTTTATGACACCACCAGAAGGGTTAATGATCCCCAAAGAACTTTTAAGTTCAATGTTCTAGACTGACTGTTGAATTGCCTGCACATTGGCCAGTATCATAAATTCACTCTTGAAAGAGAATGCGAAGTGATGCCAACAGTGCTGGGTTGGATTCAGGAAAGACCTAGGGTTAAATGCCCAGTGCTGCTGTTTAACATTGAGTGACAATGACCGTAAATTACTTTGGCTCTTGGAGCTTCCTTATCCATAAAATGGAGCTAATAGTATTTTGCTATTTGCCCAACAGGACTGTTTGGGGAAACCACCTTATAAACCCAGTGCTCCAGAAATCTGAGTTGTTGCTGGGCATGGAGGTACATCCCTGTAATCCTTGCTTCTCTTCAGGCTAAGCTGCTGGACTGCTTGAGAGTGGAAATTCTAAGCTACAACGTAGTTGTTTATTGTTATTGTTGTTCATTTGGTTCAGTCATGTTTAATTCTTTGTGACCCCACTTGAGGTTTTCTCAGCAAAGATCCTGGAGTGGTTTGCCATTTCCTTTTCCAGCTCATTTTACAGATGAGGAAACTGAGGCAAACAGGGTTAAGTGACTTGCCCAGGGTCACACAGCTAGTAAGTTATCTGAGGTTGCATTTGAACTCAGGTCTCCCCGACTTCAAACCTGGTGTTCTCACCATGTCACACAGCTGTCTACAATGTAGTAGGTAGGGCTAAAGTTAATTAGGTATCTGCCCTAAGTCTAGCACCAATTTGCTGAGCTTCTGGACTGGAGGGCTACTAGCCTGCCTAAGGAGAGGTGAAGTGGCCAGGGCCAGAAACAGAGCAAGTCAAAAATTCCCTTTGATCACCTTAGTGTTAGGGGTTGACCTTATGAGTAGCTGCTATATGTCCAGTCTGGAAAAGAAGAAAAAGAAAGAAAGAAAGAAAGAAAGAAAGAAAGAAAGAAAGAAAGAAAGAAAGAAAGGGAGGAAGAAAGAAAGAAAGAAAGAAAGAAAGAAAGAAAGAAAGAAAGAAAGAAAGAAAGAAAGAAAGAAAGAAGGAAGGAAGGAAGGAAGGAAGGAAAGAAAGAAAGAAAGAAAGGAAGGAAGGAAGAAAGGGAGGAAGGAAGAAAGAAAGAAAGGAAGGAAGGAAGGAAGAAAGAAAGGAAGAAAGAAAGAAAGGAAGGAAAGAAGGAAGAAAGAAGGAAGAAAGAGAGAGAGAGAGAGAGAGAGAGAGAGAGAGAGAGAGGAAGAGAGAGAGGAAGAAAGAGAAAGAGAGAAAGAAAGAAAAAGAAAGAGAGAAATCTGCATCTCTTCATAGAGGTTTGCACGATTTTCTCCAAAATGATCCATTTCACCATTTTGTATTGTCCAATAATATTCACATATCACAATTTGTTTAATCATTCCTCAATAGGAGGTTGCCCCTTTAATGTCCAATTTACCATTTTACCAATTTACCACTATATCATGCTAGGGGGTTTTCTCACATCCCTTGATATGTAGAAGATACCTGTTGAATGTTGCAGATGGGCTGTCCATATTTTTAGTACTATAGAAAAGACAACTATTCAAAATAAGAACTGACCCACATTTATCAGGAGGATGGTGAGAATCCCACCAAAGGTTACTCCTTATAGCATTTTTTGGTAGTACTGTGGGCATACTACCACTAGGTTCATCCATTATGGCCAGCTTCTCTCAATTAGTGAGGAATATGACCTTTCTTGCCATGTGAACAGCACATCTTCTTTTTCCCATTATACATTCCCTTAGCTGACATCTTTCAACTACTTTTTTACTCTTCCTTATTTCTAACTATAGCTAATAAATCTCTCCATCTCCTTTACTTAAGGTTCAGCACAGTAGATTAAGTGGGAAGTGCTCATTCATTGGTGGTAGCAACCATACCAACTT
This sequence comes from Gymnobelideus leadbeateri, assembly GCA_011680675.1. Classification (NCBI taxonomy): domain Eukaryota; kingdom Metazoa; phylum Chordata; class Mammalia; order Diprotodontia; family Petauridae; genus Gymnobelideus; species Gymnobelideus leadbeateri. The sequence goes on from WOXC01006858.1 coordinate 337,179, forward strand.
CCAGAACTGGCAACCATCAGACTGAATGGAAGTCAATAGAAGTCACTGCTTGGTAAGTAAGAGACTTGGTAAAGAAGCAGTGGCAGGCAAATTCTTGGTCTGCCCAACATGTGTTATGTATGATAACTTGCTCAGACCCACCATGGACCTCTTTGTTGCCCTCTGGTGACTCATAGCTAATTTTTTAGATTTAGCATGAGAGTTCCATGACTCATAGCCCCTAGACACCTTGACAGATCACTGGTACTAAAAAAGATGGGTCTCCCATCCCTTACCATTTTGTTCATTGCAAAAATAAATATATTCCCAACAATGAAGGTTCTTGTATTCTCAAAGGTCTCCCTGCAATGCAGAAGTCACTCAAGCATCCTATGACTATGGCAATAAGCATTTGTCATGAAGACAGTGAAATGAATGGACTGAATATGCTGACTAAGAAAGTAACATATCTAAGAAAATGTTTTTGGGAACTGAGGTTTAATTCAGGAATTGAGTGGAACATAATTATGGAATTTTGCAAATGGTTTTAGTCCTTGCATTCTTTCCATTACCATATCCAGCACAATTTAAAATACTTTCTAACAACTGAATCCCAGAGTTATTTTGAACTTCTAGTTATGCCCCCCTTAAAAGTCCATGATGAGTCCTTGCTTTTTATTTTTTTCTGAAACAGCAGAGAAAGTTTTTACCATATGCAGATTTCACATATTTGTGCTATGTTTGAAAAGTGGCGTCATTTTCAAGGGTCCTTTGACTCCTAAGACCTAACCCAACAAAGGGCAAAGAAACCATAACTACATAGTTTCAATGGTTTTCCAATGTCAAAGAAGTCAGCAACAAAGTCAACTAATTAAACCCCAGAAAGTGATAGAAGCCAAAAAGACTGATTCCTTTAAGCAAACTAAAAACAACCTATAAGCCCCAACCTTGAATTAGTCTTTTCTGCAGGGACTTTTATTGACTGTTATTCAGCCCAATGGTAGCCAGTTCTGGATGTTGGTACAATTGCTATCACCAAAGTATTTGCACTTCCCACTTAATCCCTTGTGGTGAACCTTAAGTAAAAGAGATGGAGTGATATGTTAACTACAGTTGGAAATCATTTGAGAGATCCTTCAATCCCTCTCCTTCATTTAACCATGATAGAAAAAGCTCTTGAGCTGATCTTAGAGGCCATGCAATCCGATGTCCCTCTTTTAGAGATGAGAAATTGAGTCCCAGAGAGCTGAAGTGGAATTAATTCAAGGTCAGAGCCAGAACTCGAACCCAGGTCTTTTGATTGTGATTATAATTTTCCTTCTTGCTTCTACATCATGCTTCCTCCCATTTCAATAACATTAGTAATAATAACTGACATTTACATAATGCTTTATAGTTTGCAGAGTGACTTAAAATATTATTTAACTAGATCTCCCCCAAAATCCAGTGAGGTATGTACTAAAGAAATATTCACCACCACAGCCCCATTTTACAGATGAGAAAAGCGAGACTCACTAAGGTGACTGACTTGCCTATAATGACAAGCTAATAACTTATCACTGTAAGATTTGAACATGGCTCTTCCCATCTCCAGTTTCTGAACTCTAGCCACAATTCTGCAATATTTCTTGGGTATATTAAGTACAATTAATTGTGTTTTTGTTTCTTTGTTCCTCCATATCTATTCTATTTGTAAAATATGCACCCCTGGAATCTTGGTTTGAAAAATGAATAAATAATCTGCCAGGGCTCTTAGCTAGTCTCTCTTAGTGATGGGTTTATAGGAAGCCTCAAATATGATTTACTGCCTTGTCATATCTTAATGGTTTTCGGGGAAGGGTAGAACTCTGAAGAACAATCACTAAATTATAGACTTGGAAAGATCTTCTAGACTGATGGCAATATCCTGACTTTGGACAAGAACAAAGTAGGGGTGTTGATGGTATGAATTGCCCACTGTAAAAAAAGAAAAAAGAGCCATGTAGGCAAGGCTGATACAAGGAGAAAGCCTAGGTAGTTAGCAAGATTAAAGGATGAAATCTTGTCTTTGGACTTTCGTCGTGTTTTTGATTAACTCAGAGGACTTTGAACATCAGTCTGGAATTAGGAAGACCTGAGTTCCAATTCAGACAGTCATTAGCTATGTGACCTTGGGAAGGTCAAAAGGGGCCTATTCAATGAATGGGTGTTACCTCACTCAAAGTGAGAACCTGAAAAGACCTTAGCCTAAAAGGCCCAGGGTCTCCTACTGCATCCTGGTTCATCTCCAGTAATGCTGATGAACCCCCATGGACCCCCATGGCTCTGGAGAATAAAGAAAGACTAGTGACCTTGCACAACCCTCCCTCACTCAAAATCAATTACAATACATGTCATCATCTCCCTGATGTCATGGTCCTCTTCGAGAATGAAGGACAAACACAATAGCCTCAATCTCCTCAACTACAAAATAGAGATAATAATAGCATCTACCTCCCAGGGTTGTGGAGGTCAAATGAGATAATATTTGTAAATCACTTAGCACATAGTGGAATTTCAAAGCACTGAGCACATAGTAGGCACTTGATAAATGTTTATTCCCTTCCCTTCCAGTTCCATCAGTCTCCCTCCTTCCAGTCTCTCCCTTCTGAAATCTATTCTCCACATACATGGTAAATTGAGATTCCTAAAACACAAGTCAAGTCATATAAAAAGCAAAATAATAAAAAAAAAACTTCACTGGTTCCCCAGGGCCTATTGGATAAAATATTAATTCTTCAATTTGTCATTAAAGTTCTTCAAAATCTGGCTCAAAGGGATGAGGTGCTTGTGCTCAGACCCCAGCCCAAAGACCCTACCTCTGCCAATAACTCATGAGTGGGCCCCAGGGAGGCAGACCATCTCTCTCAGTTACAAGGACAAATTGACCTCTGTAGAATTTCCCTTGCATAAACAAGACTGTCTCATATCAGCATAACTATCGTGGACTGATTCCTACAGTTATCATATACAATCGAGAGGTCAAGCTATAGATGTCAACTCCCCAGGGTTTCCAGTAGTGAATGATGCCTGTACCCAAGGTACAAAAACTGTATGTTCTTTTAAGAGCTGACCACTCCTTGATCCTGCCCCACACCACCTAATTAGCATAGTTGGCACACCATTCACTAAACCTTTTCTATATAAGCTTTAGCATAATCCCATTAAGTTGCAGTTTCCCTAAAAAGAACTTTGACCACTTTATTAGCATTAAAATAAACTTTTGCCCCTTGACTGGAAGACTGCTTGAGTCTGCACAATTTTTCCAGATGGCTCTACCCTCTACCTAGATAGTTTTGGGGTCCCTGTACCCCTAAACTGCACCAAAACCTATCTTTCCAGAATTATTTCCTGACACAGACTTATTTCCTCATGCATTCTACATTCCAGCCAGACTGGTCTAATTCATGCTTCCTATATCCAGCATCCTATTCACCACTTTCTGCCTTCTGGAGGGCTCTCTCCATGCCTGGAGGGCTCTCCTTTCTTCAGTTCTCTTTCTTGGAATCCTGAGCTTCCTTTAAGGCTCAGCTCAAGAGACGTCCTATATTAGGCCTTTATCCATCTCCCCACTCATTAACACCCTAGAAAAATTGTTTTACATTTACTTTAAATTTTTTTTTCTTTTTGCTATTTTGGAGGGCAATTGGGGTTAAGTAACTTGCCCAAGGTCACATGGCTAGTTTTGGGGTTTTTTTGTTTGTTTGTTTGTTTTGTTTTGTTTTGTTTTATGTTAAGTGTCTGAGGCCAGATCCAAACTCAGGTCCTCCTGACTCCAGGGCTGGCACTCTACTCACTGTGCCACTTAGCCACCCCTACTTTAAAATTTTTTTATTTATTTTTAATTTATGAAATAAAACAAGCATTTCCATGATATAGTAGAATTTTTTTAAAAAGATGATTGCACATGAAACTGCAAATCTATTATATACAATTTGCTATTCCTTTTAAATATATAATAAAATTATTATGCAAATTTCTTTTTCCCCCTTTTTTCTTCCCCACCCCCTGTCCTAGAGGTGGCTATCATTAAACACAAGTATGTGTGTATGTGTGTGTATATGTGTATGTATGTAAAATCATTCCATGCATTCTTCTATTTATTAGTTCTTTCTCTGGATGCAGATAGTGTATTTCATCATATATCCTTTGTCATTAATTTGTATATAGTCAAAACGACTTAATTGCTCAAAGTTGTTCTTCAAACAATATTGCTGTTACTGTATACAATGTTCTCATGGTTTTGCTCATTTCTATCTTTTAAATGACTTACAGACTCTGTCTTGTTTCTCTCTTAGTATCCCCAGCATCTAGCTAGAGTTCTGTTACATTGCAGGTGCTTGGTAAATGCTTATTGAATTGATTAAATTATACAATGAGACTTGAGCTCCAATGTTGGTTTCTGGCGAGGGGCACCAATAACAACACACAGTGACTAGAGAGGGGACCTGAGAATAAGGAAGACCTACACCCTTCCTCTCCCATTTACTGACTGTGTGATCAGTAGTGAGTGGATTGTGTTTAACAATAGGCATTCCAGGGGGGGAAATGTCCCCTCTAGTTCTAGAACTTTGATCATATAATCTTATGATTATTTTTTTCTTTATATCAAAGTCATCTCTTTCTGGTGTGGAGAGCAGCCTGAGTTTTTGAAAGTTATACCATCAGTGAGCAAGCAGGAAAGGCTTCTTAGGCAGACCTGGGGATGGATTGTGTGTCTGTTATCCAAGGATTAGCTTAGCTAAAAGCACCAAAGCTCACTGTTGGTTAAGTCACTGAAGGTATAGAAGAATTTTGATCTTCCGTGATGGAAAGAGCATCCATAGCACTGAAGTTATAGGTGTTCAGAAGTCTTGAAGAAATATTAACACCACCATTAGAGAATCATGAAGCTAGAAAAGAAGAAGAACACCTCAAGGGCCATCTTATCCAACCTTCTCATTTTATAAATAGGAGAACTGAGTCTCAAAGCAGTGAAATAGCTTGTCCAGTCACACAAGTAGTGAGTGACAGATCCAAGATTCACATTCAGTTCTGGTGATTCCAACATTCTTCACTGCATCACACTGCCTAGGAGAACATTGTTTCCATGTTCCTTGCACCCAATATGTGAAAGGAGATATTTAATTTCTATGAAGGTAATGTCTCACAATCCCATTTAATTCTTAGTGAAGATAAATGAATAGCTAGATATATACAGAGATGAATTCAAAGATATGGAGATAGATGAAGATAGATGATAAGAGATGGATATAAAAGAGTGATAAAAGATAAAGCTGGGTGGATAGATAGATATGGAGATAAAGGAAGATAGAGATAGGCATATAGATAGAGACATAGAGACAGGGAAATAGGGAAATAGATGGATGGATAGACAGATAGATATAAAGATAGAGGAAGATAGAAAGATATAGATGGAGATAGGTTGATAGCTAAATGGATAGATAGATAGAAAGATGGATGGATGGATGGATGGATGGATGGATGGATGGACAGATAGATATACAAGACAGACAGACAGATAGATAGGATGCATAGAGCAGTTATTAAGCACTTAATGTGTGCCAGGTACTGTGCCAAGCCCAATAAAGAAAACCCAGGGTCCTTTGATTCATCAATGATGGAAATGAGTAACAGACTTTGGTCTTCTAAACCTGAACAAAGAATTCCACACACCCAATAAGCAGCCACCTAACCTTTGTTTGAGGGCCTCTAATAATGGAAAACTCATTACCCCTTGAAGCATTCTATGCTTCCACTTTTGGACTACTCTAATATTTAAGGAGTTTTCTCTTACATTATTCCTAGGTTTTCTTCTTTGCCACTTCCATTCAGGGCTCCTAGTTCTGATCTCTTAAGCAAAACAACACTAAGGCAGGAGTGAGTAATCAGGGAAGAATCCAGGTCTCTTGTCTCCTCTATCATCCAAGAAATGCTGTTCCCCTAGAAAAAGACACCTCATATAGTAGTTATGGCATAATTCTGAAGCAGAGTTGAGAGAACAGGGAAATATACTTCAGAAAGACACAAATACAAATAGAGAATCACTCAAGATAGAAAGCAGGACCCCAGACAACAGAGAAGAGTGCTTCCTCTGGACTTAAGAAAGAGCCACACTTGGAAATCAAGAGTCGATCTTCAGAAAGAAACCTACAGGCGAGAAAGGACTTCCTGGTCCAGCAGTTCTGGTGTTGTGAGCTGCCTTGGTACACATGTGTTCTCTACACAGTTCTCTCTCTCTGCCATCTTGCTCGCTTTCCCTGCAGATGTGTGTATTTATGGAAGAGCTTGCTCCATTTTTAACTGGCCAGGAAGGCTGTTTTATAGCTGCTGTTTTTATGTTGCCACCTCTGCTAAGGAAAAATTGTATCTACTTTCTATTAATGAAAAACACACCGGTGGTAACATATGAGCTGTAGTACTAGGAGTATAGACCCATCCCTGTACCCTAAAGCTAAGGTAGCAACCACCCTCTGGGAGATCCAGCTTACCTGTAGGAGTATAAATTGGAACAGAAGAGGGTATTGCATTTGCAATATTTCCCCAAACTCAACAATATATCCTTTTGTATATTTTAATTGAAATGTTTTACAAAGTGCTTTCTTCCAATTACTTTCTTGTGTTCAAAATTCCTTCTTCCTTAAAATGCCTGATATATCAGGAAGAGAAGCAATTTATGTTGGATCAGAGGCACTTGGTGAGTAGGTGATGTTTTAACCATCACTATCAGTCACCCAGGTCTTTCTTTCACAGACTTGATGAAAGGGACAGGATGTCTGTCATGTGACTTCTCTAAAATGCCCTGCGTCTTATCTTTGCCTGAACTTGATAGCTTGTGGCAGACAGGAGGGCACCAGGAGATTGCTAAGTCCCTCCCCATACATTGAATACATTGTAAGATAAGGTGGAAGAAATCTGGCATTAAGTACCAGTCCCTTGCCACTCAATCAGATAACAGGTAACATGAAATGAAATAGGTGGGCGATCTTTAGGGTGACTTCCAGTTCTCAAATTCCTTTGATTCCATGGTGATTTCCCCCTTGCTTTAAAAAAATGTAATCAGTGGCATATGGTGTGACCTCAAAAGCTTAGATTGGAGGAAACTTCTAATTCCCAGCTTCATAGAATAAAAACTAAAATTGAGCTGAATCAGAACAAGCTTGTATGAATTGAAATGATCCATAACACATTGCCTTTTATATGTGAAGGTGCAGCTTCTGAGATATCAAGAATAGCTTTGTGGGGATGATCTTCAGCAATCAGCTCTTCAATGTGTTGCTGCTCTGACATACTTATAATAAACTCCTTTTAACTCTCACAAAAAATAGCTTTTTTCCATTCAATGTTAGTAGTGAGACATTGCATTGAGAAAGCATGTGATCAAAAGGGTTCTTTTGAACTCCCAACCTCATATTTCTAGAACTGGAAGAGACCTCAAAGGTCTGAAGAACCTTCCAGCTGAAGGAGGGGTGGGCTAAGGGATTTTGCCCAAGGTCACACAGAGAGTGTCAGAGTTGGGTTTTGGACTCAGACCTTCTGATTCCAGAGACGGGTAACAGGATGGTTAGGGATCCAGGGATGGTGCATGGCCACAGAACAGAATTAATCTGTTGTTTTGCCTCTAACTCACCCAATGGCAAGTCAGACACCAAGTTCTTTGGTTCACTAGCAGGTTAAAAACAATAGGAGTAAATGAACCATTTCACTAAGTGTGAGTGCCATAAAAACAGACTGATACTTAATATCTTATTTTGTATAGTGGATAAGCATTTATTATTATATTTGTCAAGTGGATAAGCATTTATTAAGCACTCACTACATACATGTCACTGTGTTACATACTGGGGATATGAAGGCAAACGTAGTTCCTCCTCTCAAGGAGCCTACATTCTAATTGGTAAGATGACATATAAATAACTAGCTACATATAAGATATATAGGGAAAGGGAAGGGAAGGGAAGGGAAAGGAAGGGAAGGGAGGGGAAAAACATTTATTAAGCACCTACTATGTTTCAGGCATTGTGCTAAGCTCTTCAGAAATATTATCTCATTTTGTAGACAGAATAGATGGAAGGTGAAATCAGAGAGGAAGGCAAGTTCTGCTGGGAGGAGCAGGAGGTCTCATGTAGGAGGTGGCAAGAGAGGAGAGCTTGGAAGGAAACTAGAGACTCTAGGAGCTAGGATGAAGGGGGCAGAGAAATCCAGGCACACAGGGCAGCCAGTGCAAATGTATGGAGATGAGAGATGGAGTATCATATGGAAGAAACACCAAGGAAGTCAGTGTAGCTAGATAGTACAATGCATGCATGGGAATAAAGCATTAGAAGACTGGGAAGGGCAGAAGGGGTCAGGTTAAGAAGAGAATTTTAAATGCTAAACAGGCATTTACATTTGATCCTGGGGGTAATAGGGAGCCACTGAATTTAAGTGAAGGGGAGGTGGGGAACATTGTAAGACCGGTGCTTTAGGAAAATCATGGCAGCTGAGTGGAGGACAAACTGAGGAAGGACAAAAGTCTCAGAGGCAAGATATACAGACAATGGAGAGGTTGAAGGTTCCCCCTCCTGTTCTTGACTCTTAACTCCCATTTACAACTCTTCCCACTACCATGTCCAATTTCTATGTCTTGTTAATTCTACCTCCACAGCATATCCCATATATGTCTTCTGTACTTTCACATCACCCAGTTCAGGACTTTTTCAACTTTCACCTATATTATGCCATAACCTTCTTATTGGTCTCCCAGACTCCAATGTTTCTCTACTCTCCAATGCACTCTACACACAGCTACCATATTGATATTCTGAAACATAGGTCTGACCATGTTACTCCCTTGCTCAAAAATCTTTAGTGATTCCCTATTACATCTTTAAACAACAACCACCCTCAAATAAAAAACATAACAAAAACTCCTCTGTCTGTCATTTAAAGCCCTTCACAATCTATCCTTCCAGAATGATTACTCTTTCCTTTCCTTCATGAATTCCATACTCCAGCCAATCTGGCCAGTTTGCTATGCTCTGGACACGATATTCCCTCTTTCATCTCCATGTCATTGTACAAACTTTCCCATATGCCTGAATTAATAAACTTTTAGACAAAGAAGCAGGAGGATAAGCTGGACAGAGCCCTGGATTGGGGGTTTGAGTTGCTGTGCTATCCTGTTTTTTTCTGCTCACTACATTTGGGACCCTGGGAATGTTACCTCCTCTTTTTCAGTCTTCAGTTTTGCTCATTTGCAAAATAAAAGGATTGGAATAGGCAATTCCTAGTATGCTTTCTAGATCTAAAATTTCCAAGTCTATATAAAATATTTTTCTTTGTTTAAAATAATGCTGCTAATAAACACATATATCAGCATTTTTGTCTCACCCACATTGATAGTTTCTCGTCTTTGATATCTAAGTCCATTTGGAAAATGGAACCCCATTGCCAAATGCCTATCTCCTAGAAAATGTATTATGGCTTTTAGGAAAATATGATAAATTATTATAATAGTTCCAGAAGAAGTCCTAAGAGAAGAGACAAGCTATTTACTACACTTACTTTCTCTTCTACCTCTTGCTTCTGGACATTTTTCCTATTTACAATTATCCCATCTTATTGAGCAATCATGTATTTTTATTAAGCAATCATGTGTCTTCTTCTTACTAGGCTTAAAGATATATCTTTTTTTTTTTTGGGTGGGGCATGAGTATTGAGGTGGGGCCCAGAGCTGTGATTTCACTAATGTGGGCAAGTATCCTGTGGGGAAACTTCCCTGAACAAGAAGTTCATCTTGATTGTAGAGAGAGCTGCCTAGAACTCCAAGAGGTTAAGTAACTACCCAGGGTCACACAGCCAGGATGTATCAGAGGCAAGATTTGAAACCAGGTCTTCCTGAGTCTAAGATGGGCCCTCTATCCCCTATGTCATGCTGCTATACTATAACTTACCTTATAAACTCAAAATGCATATGTATATATACATGCACACACATATACAAAGAGATATATGTATATTTGTGTGTGAATATGTATGTCTACATATGTGTGTAGATATCTACACACACACACACACACACATATATACATACATGCATACACACATTTTTTCCCTTTTGGTGACATTATCACTATACAAAAAACAAAGGGCCCACGTATTAGACCTCAAAAAAATTAAGACATTAGAGAAGCATCTGGTTTCCTAGGATTCCTCAGACCAGTGAGTTTTTCTAAATTCAAAAACAAGTTGGTGGGTCTCTGAAGAATCTTGGAAGATAGTCAATAAGCCTTTATTAAGAACCTACTATGTGTGAGGTCCTGTGCCATGTTCAGGGATGAGAAGCAAAGAATTACATGTGCGGTGAGAGAGGTACTTGTGGAAGGGACAGAACTTTTGGAGTGAGGAGAGGGTTACAAGCCTTTTCACACATTCCTTCTCCTTGGATTAACCCAAGGTAAGCATAAATGGAAAAGATCTGTTATGGATGAGAACTCATATTTATATAGTATTTTAATTTTAAAAGAATTTGTTTCATTTGTCCTAGAAGGAAGGTAGTGCTGGTGTTATCCTCATCTCACAGTCCAAGAGAAGTGGCCAACTAGTAAGTGAGCTCAAACCCACATATTCTGTGTCCACATCTAATGCCTTTTCCATCATATGTCCTCCTTACTATCCAAAGAAGGAAAACATTAAGAAACAAACAACAAAAACAAAACTTGTTTTATTTTTTAAGTACTTCTTCCAGTTTGTAGCACTAACAGGTTTACTTTTATCATTATCATTTGGTTTGGGATAATATTAAAATAATCTCATGATCCCTGAGAAGCAGGAGAAGGAAGGAGAGCTGGCCTCAGAGTGGAAGGAGAGCTGGCCTCAGAGTGAGAAAGATATGGACAAGGGATTCTGATATCTCATTCAGTCATTCAGGCAGCCAGCAAGCATTTATTAAGTGTTTACCATGTGCTAAGTGCTCTCAATGCCCCTAGGCATCTATTAAGGATCACAATTGCAAAGTAGATATTGATTTGCATTGGTAGAAGGAATGTCCTCTTTGGGAATTCCCTACACCAATGAAATCACAGGTCTAGTCTAATCAAAAATGTTCCCTAAATATATAACAATCGCTGCACATGGTCCACAAACCTACTGAGCAAGAGAATTTGAAAGAGGAAATGACAGCCTTGAATTTTGTTACGAAGCATCCATCTGGTTGAATTGGTCTACCAGATCCCATCCTTCTTGTCTACATGAGGTGAATGGGTTATTGATTGTAAAACCATATAATGGTGATTCAAGAATCCTTCAAGCCTCTTGATAAAGAATGGGGAGAATTATTTTCCATCTAAGCTAACATTTCATCATTATCTAGAATGCACATTGGGGAAATAGGGAACATCTGGGTTCAATAAAAGTAGAATATGCTTATATTTCTGGTTAGGTTCAGGGAGGGGACTTCCAGTTCCTTAAATGATGTCCTCACTGGCTGCCATTGTTGAAAAATCCTTCCACTCATCTAATTCCATTGAGTTAAGCTTATATTCCACAACCTGATTTGGCCATGGAACAATTTTAGTCTTGAAATGTGTTGATAAGATCTATCTATCCTTGAGATAATGGAGGCTGAAAAATTCTGTACTTAATGTTATACTAGACTATTGAAATGTCTTTGTAATTTGTTTTTCTAGATCTAGCCTCACTCCACTCCAACCCATTTTCCCCGCAGATTAATTTTCCCACAAAGTGATATTCAGAAGACACAAGTCTGATCATGGCACTCTCCTCATTAAGAAACTCTAGTGGTTCCTTCCTTCCATTAGGATAAAATATGGATTCTATCATTTTATATTTAAAGCCCTTTACAACTTGTTTCCAGCCTATCTTTCCTCATGTATTTCACATACACCCACACTCTAAAAGGCAGGAAAACCTGGTCCACTTGCTGTTTCTCATACAAGATGATCCTTATACACATCTCTTGCTTCTGTGCCATTGGTAGTGCTTGAAATCCTGTCCCTTCTCTCTCTAGAATCCTTAACTCCTTTCAGAGCTTAGCTCAGGCACCACCTACTACACAAAAACTTTCCTGTTCCCTTAGCTGTTTATATTCTCCTCCTGCTTTCTACCTTCCAGAATTATTGTGTATTTATTATATTTAGGGAGTGGATCTGTGACTTCATTGGTGTTGGGTATTGGGAACACCCATCTATGGAAACTCCCTTTACCATGCAAATATGCACCTTCTCTTTAATTTAGAGTGCTAGGGAGTTTCCTAGAGCTTGAAGGGCACACAATTGCATATTCCAACTTGGTCTCTAGGGAGAGTGGACTCAGACTGAGAACAAGTTCTACAAAACTCATTTTTACATATTTGTTTGCTTGTTGTCTTTTCCATTAAACTGCGTGCTCCTTTGAGGGCAGGGATTGTCCTTTGCCTTTTTTCATATCCCCATTGTTTAATAAATATTCATTGACTAAGAAGTTAAGTGATTTGCTCAGTCACATAGTTAGTATGGCACAGAATTAGAACCTGAGCCCAGGCCTTCTTAACTTCAAGATTCCAACTCTCTGATCACTACTCAAAATTGCTTCTTGTTAATTTAGATATACATCGTATATGTTCTTGACTCTCTTTTTACTTTATATATGGTTTGTATTTATTTCATAGCAAGGATAGCTTATTATCCCAGAGTCAGTTTGGCTATATTGCCCTCTTAAGATTCTAGGGGCAGCCCTGAGGAAAATTTGAATGTCTCTTCTCTATTGTTATTGGGTTAACTCACCCTTCACCCCCATCAGCAGTGGTTCACCACTGTTACCTATCAGTGACTGACTAGCACCTTGTTCTACATAAACAATTAATATCAATGAACTTTTTCAAGGGAATATTTACCTCAAAGATACAGTGAGAACAAAAGTACAAACCTTTCTCTCCCCCGCTTTAATACCTCAGGGACATATCCTCTTATATATCACCTCAGTCAGTGGGGAGAGTAGGTTCAGACTTTGAACAGTTCCTACATAGCATTAGTCCCACCAAGTTCAGCTCCAAAGCTTCATCACTGCTGGATGAGACCTCTTCTCAGGCTACATATAAAGGTCATGCCTTATTCATTAGGACACTGGTGCCCAGGCTGGTTGCAAAACTCAGTGTGGACTTACTCCCCAGATTACTAGATTCCCAGGTTCCTGGATTCCTGGATGGCTTGCTTTCCTGATTTTTTTGAAGCTTGCAGCCTCCAAATTAATCTCTTCCACCTAAAATGAGGCACCATCTTTAGGGTCGTCTATTTGACCCTTCATCTATTTCTCTTCACAGCCTTATCTCTCACCAGACTCTTCTAGGAAGAAAAGAGCTGGAGAAAAATCAAACCAAGAGAAAGAAAAGACCAAAGTAAAATAAAACCTTTTAAAGGCAACCCCATTTCTGATTCTGCAACTATAGGCTACTGTCTGCCATGTGGTTAGCGAACCAGAACCAGTCATAGAATATCTATACATGCTCCCAAGTCTCCAAAAGGTATTTTTATTACATGACATCACAACTCTCTTGAATACAGACTCCCCAGACTTTTCAAATGGGAAATTCCATCAGCTGAATACACTGATACACTCTGCATAGCCTTGTAGGGACTGGGCTCATTGGTTAGTCTCTCCATTAACTTATCTATGTAATGATGTATGCCCCCAGTAGAATATCAATTCCTTGAGGGAACTTGCCCTATAACTGATCACTTACATGTTAGCTCTCCCTTTAGAACCTCCTGGAGGGCATGAGTGATTCTCACCTTCCTTTGTACCCCTAGCACTTAACACTGTGTCTGGCACATAGGAAGTAAATGCTTGTTCATGGATTGATTGACTGGGGACTCCTTTGTTTTTGACTTTGTGTGCCTATTCTTATCACAAATTCAAGGTTTATAGGAAGCCCTCAATTATTAATGAATTCAATTGAACATGTATTATGCTTTACTTCTATACCTACGATCTATAAATCTTATGTATATAAAATGGGAACGTGGCCAAGAATCGGTTTTATTTCTTCACTGTATGCATGTGCATGTTTGCACACATATATACAAATAAATGTATTGATTATTTCACATACATACGTATGTACACACATATATTGCTTTTGAAGAGTTCTCATTTTAGAGTTGTGGTATTCAGTGTGATATTTTTCATGAATTCATGATTTCACATTTAATAATTTTTAAGAGGGAAGAAATCTTCCTAAATGCTTAACAATGTTCTTAGGAGACCACTATTCATTTTTTTTCTCAGAACACTATCAGCATTCTACAGAATATACTTTAGGAGATGCTGACTTAAGGCTTTGTCTCCAGACACTAGATTAAACCATTAGCCCAAAGTCAGATAAAGTAGGAGTGGGATTCAGGACAGGTACATTTTGATGGTGGGGGGAGGGAAAGCTAAGTAGGTCCAGTTAAGACCTTCTAAGATGCCTCCTCAGCAACCAGGCGACAGCAGGAGGGGATTGAGCACATGGTGGGGGAGGCACCTATATGGGAAATCTTAAGGTTTTACTTAAGACGTAGTTAGGTAGTTTAGTGGATTGAGGGCTTGTTTTGAAGTCAGGAAGACCAAAGTTTGCTTCAGACACTTACTAGCTGGGTGATCCTTGGCAAAACCCCTAAACTCTTTGGATGTCAATTTATTCATCTGCAAAATTGGATTCAATTACATGTAAGGTTCCTTACAGCTCTAAATAAATGATCCAATGTGTTAGATACTGTATAAGATGCTGGATAGAAAGAAGAAAATGACATCATTCCTTCCCTCAAATAGTTTACATGATATTGAGGGGAAATCTGTTCACATATAAGTTTATACAAAATAAATGTAAAGTAATGAGAGAGATGGAAAGGGAGACAGAGAGGGAGGGAGAAAAGGAGAGAGGGAAGAAGAGAGAGGAAGAGGGAGAGAGAGAGAGGGAGAGGAGGGGGATATGAAGGGAGAGAGGGAGAGAGAGGAAGAGAGAGAGAGAGAGAGAGAGACAGAGAGAGAGAGAGAGAGAGAGAGAGAGACAGAGAGAGAGAGACAGAGACAGAGACAGAGAGAGAGACAGACAGACAGACAGACAGAGAGAGAGACAGAGACAGAGAGACAGAGAGACAGAGAGAGAGACAGAGAGAGACAGAGAGAGAGAGAGAGAGAGAGAGAGAGAGAGAGACAGAGAGAGAGAGACTGACTAGTAGGGGAGGTGGGGGCAGGGAGGGATCAAGAAGGATCTTGAATTAGAAGTGACACTCAAGCTAAGCTTTGAAGGAAATTAGGGCAGCTAGGTGGCACAGTAGATAGAGCAGCAGACCTGGAGTCAGGAAGACCTGAATTGAAATCCAGTCTTAAACTCTTGGCTAACTGTGACTAGCAAGTCCCTTCTCCCTGTCTGTCTCTATTTCCTCATCTACAAATGAGCTGGAGAATAACACGGCAAACTACTCCAGAATCTCTGCCAAGAAAATCCCCACATGGGGTCACAAAGAGTCAGACGTGACTGACAATGGTAACAAGGGATTTTAACAAGGGATTCTGAACAACAACAAGGGATTCTAAAAGGCAGAGACGGGGAGGGAGTGCATTCCTGGCATGAGGAACAGCCTGTGGAAAGGCATGGAGATGAGAGTTGGAATGTTTTATGTGGAAAAACAGCAAGTAGTTCATAAGACTTAAAAAGCAGAATAGAGTCAGGTTGTGATGGCCTTCATCTTTAAAAAGTACCCATGGGGGAGGACCCCCAGAAAGAATGGAAAATATGATCACTACTATTTTGCCCCCCTAAAATAGAGTTTCAGTGTGCAGTCACTGTGAAGGATCCATCCATCTGTGAGAGCTTTCCACAAAGGGCGGTTGCTGTGAGTGTGATTGGGGAGAAGGGGGTACATTCTGAAGTAAGCTTGCCAAGTCTTGGTAAATGACTGGGATATATGTGGTAAAGGAAGGGAGAGGCTGAGCACTCCACGAAGGCCAACCCAAGTGATGGGATATGGTGGTACCCTCGACAAGAATAGGTCATTGGGAATAAGCAATACCACTTTAAGTCAAAGAAACATATGGCCCATCTGGTTGGATGTCCTGTCTCTGAAGGTGACACCGAAGAGTCTGTGACCTCTAAGCAGCCTAATAATGTTCCTTGCTCTACTCTCTTGGAACTTTTAGCCATTCCTTTATCTCAGTATTTTAAAATCTCTTTCCATTATGGCAGTAGATATCTAGAAGTACAGCTATAGCTTAACAACACTGCTTCTCCATGGCAAACACTATGGAAACTTTGAGACAAAGATTTGGAGTGGGTATGGGGGAAGGTTTGGGAAGGGGCTTTGTCTCAGAAGGCTCTGGGACACTAAAACCTCCCTACTGGGGAGGTTATCAGAAAGGGATGAAACAGGGCAGGGCTGGGCCTCCAAGGAGCCCATCTGGAGTATGGCCATAGGAGGTGGGGAAGGAATGATATAATCTGGTAACTTTAGATTTAGCCTTATTATTCTTGCTGATTTGATATGGTTATTTCTCCCTTTAAGTTTCAGTGCCCTGGGTAAAAGCACTAACATCTGCCCCCATAGTTATGATTCTGGCTTGATGAGTACCTAGCAGTGGGAATGAGGCACACAGAAATTCCCCTCACTGTGGGACTGTGGGATTGAAGCTAAGTCAATCCTTCTGTTTCTCCATATATAAAATGAGGGTCAGTTTTGTGCTCCCTCCTTTACAGACTTTTCATGAGGAAAGTGCTCGTAAATGGGTGGCAATAGGATCCTAGACCTGGAGACTGCAGGAACCTCATCATCCATCTATGACAATGCCCTCATTTTACATCTGGGGAAACTGAGTCCCTGAGAGGTACAGTGATTTGCCCAAAGTGACACAAGGTAGGAGATTTGAAGCCCTTTCCTCTGACTTCAAATGTAGTATTTCCCCACTCTGCCAGCTCATATTATGTACTCTAGAAACATGAGCCAGGATTTTCAATATCCTTATGAGAGGCAGTGGATGCAGGACTGACCTCTGAAACAAGATCGGAATTTGAATTCCACTTCTGACACCTGCTGGCTTTGTGACTCTGGGCAAGTTACTTAATTCCTCAGTGTTCTAGGCAACTTTTTGAAATCATAAGCTTCAGACAAGGTAAAGATCAGCATCCATAGAGAGATTTTCCTTATTTGGGAGTTCCCTCTACTAATGAAACCACAGAACCAGCCTATATTCCCATTATCCTTATATTCAATAGACTGTATTGAAGTTTGAAGAGTTAACTCTGAAGTATGCTTTAGTCGTCAACCACTACTGGGATAAAGTCAAGGGCATTGTATTTTTAAGCTCTCTTGGAGGGGATTTAGAAGGTTCATGAAGAGTAGGCTGAATGATGTAAATTTATTCTTGAAATAAAAACTGGGCACAATTATGGAAGATGGAAACAGGCTCCTAAAAAAGGCAGAAAACCCCAAGTGACTAAAATCCCTGCCCGAGTATCTTAGGCCACTACTAATATTAGCATCTAATATGTATGATCCATATCTATTTTTATCTAGCCTCACCAGACAGAAGTTGGGGAGTAATTATACTCCCTGTATTAATATCTTCGGGCAGAGTAAATCATCTGTCTTGGGTCTTTGGAAACCCAAGTGAAAAAAAAGGGGGGGGGCATGTATTTGTAACATTAACCCTATGACAGATTACCAACAAAATACCCTTTGAATGTTTGAACCAACATACCAAGACAGAAGTGACTGCTGTGAAAGCTTCCAGATTCCAAAGGGCTCCACGCTTCCCAGCTTCTTTTTTTTTTTTTTTAAGCAATTGGGGTTAAGTAACTTGCTCAAGGTTACACGACTAGTCATTGTTTATGTGTGGGTGCTCATTTTCTGAGGCCGGATCTGATCTCGGGTCATCCCAACTCCGAGGCCGGTGCTCTTACTCACTGCTCCACCTAGTCGCCCCTTTAGGGCAATTGGGGTTAAGTAACTTGCCCAAGGTTACACGGCTAGGTTTTTGTTTGTGCGGATTAAGTGTCGGAGGCCGGCTCCGAACTCAGGTCCTTCTGATTCCAGGGCCGGCGCTCTATTCACTGCGCCACCTAGCCGCCCCTCCCAGCTTCTTTAAAGTCATCAAGAAAATGATGACAAACTTTTAAAAAAATCACATAACTTTATGTTCTTCTACCCAGAATCCCTCTCCCCCAAATCCCTTCCCCCATCCCTTCTTTACTATGCCTCATTCAATTCTCCTTCTGTTCTTTTGAGATTTCTTCAGAAATCTATTAGAGTTCTGCCTGGAGGAGTGGGCCTATCAAGGGAGAATTTAGCCTTGTTCTACTGAGAGCAGGACTATTATTCAATGATCCTCAAAAAAGGATCTTTGTCATGTTTCTCCCTCTGGTCAATCTTCCAGCTTCCTCCTTCCCCTTCTTTCCCCCAGTGGAATTACATATGATCTAGATTTCAAGCTAAAAGGTACCAGAGAAGCTGCTTAGGTCATATGTAGAAACTGAGGCTCAGAGAGGAGTTTGGCAAAGTGCTTACTATAACAAAGCTCCTAACTGTATGAGGTGGTATTGGATTCATCTTTCTGAGTTTAAGTCCGGTCTTAGATACTTACTAGTTTAGGTACTAATTAACTCTGAGAAGTCAAAGAGATGATCACAAGCACCAGACCTGAAATTTCTCTGGCACAGGGAAATACAAATACAATGGAACACAGACAATGTTAACATGTGGTTTTCTAAGGCAACATGCAGCTGACAGGGATGCTTATATACAGATGAGTGGCCCCCTGTTTCTGTTTCTTTGACACCTCCACCCTAGAGCACTAAGAAGGTTAAGTGACTTTCCCTTGTCCAGGGTCATTCACTCAAAATAGATTAGAGGAAAGACTTCAATTCAAGTCTTCCCTGCTCTGAGAACACCCAGGACACATGAAAGAAAGTCACTTTATAAGGCTGCCTTTCATTTCTAAAATAAGTCACAGCTGAATGCTTGCTTGAACTGAGCATTTATATCCAATAAGCAATTATTATACATATACCATATACAAGGCTGCATGTATACACACTCAGGTCTTCCTGACTCCACATCTTATGCCATCTAGAACAATAACAATAACAGTAAATCATTGTTAAAACAGTCATTCACAATCATTAAGAATAGTTAGCATTTATATATTTCCTGCTATGTGCCAGACACTGTATATTAATTACTTCATTTGATCCTTACAAAAATCCCAGGAAGTTAAATACTTTATTATTTTATAGTTGAGGAAACTGAGGCAATCAAAAGTTAAGTGACTTTCCCAAAGTCTAGTTAAAATATCTCAGCTGAGATTTATATCTGTGTATGTATATATATATATATATTGTAAATGTATGTGCATGCATGTATATGTGTTATAGAAATGTGGGTATGCACATATATAGGTGTGTTCTATTCATGCATTGTGTACATATACATGTATATACATACCATATATTCTATACAATACAAACACATAGGTGGTGTGTGTATTTTTGTATGGGCAGTAAGATGGCTCAGTGGATAGAGAATAGGACCTGAAGTCAGGAAGACCTGAGTTTAAACCTGGCCTCAGTCACTTGACTTTGTTTGCCTCAGTTTCCTCACCTATAAAATAAGCTGGAAAAGGAAATGGCAAACTAATCTACTGCAGTATCTCTCCCAAGAAAAGCCCAAATGGGGTCATGAAGAGTCAGGCACAACTGAAAAGACTCAACAGCAACATGCGTATATAAACATATAAATATATGTGTGTATACACAGATACCACACACATATATATATATATATATACACACACACATAACTATACATATACATATATACATACATCAATATATTTGATAACCATGTAGGGGGATGGTTTTGAGAGCCTGAAGGCAGGGAGACCAATTGGGAGTCAATTCCAACAGTCCAGGCAAGAGGTAATCAAGGACTAAATTTGGATGGTGCCTCTGGCAATAGAAAGGAGAGAATATATAGAAAGGGGTCAGAGATTTAAAGCTGGAAAGGACTTCAGAGACCATGTAGCCCCACCTTGTCATTTTACAGATAAGGGACCTAAGGCCCATGGACTTTAGATTAAGAGCAGGAAGGGACCTAGAAGCCCCTACTTGTTTTTTGTTTGTTTTTTCTTAATAGAGAAAGAACCCAAGAGGGAAGTAATGTGCCCAGAGTCATGCAGGTACTCAACTGCAGAACCAGGATTCAAACCTTCCCTTCCAAAGGTGCCTCAAGTCTAGGTTGTACATTTTCTGCATATGCTTAGTTATATGCATGTCTCTCCCCAGGTAGAATGTAAGCTCCTTAAGGGCAGGAATTTTTTCATTTTTGTCTTTGTAGTTCTAGAGCCTAGTACAATGCCTGCTGTTGATTGAGTAAAAGAAATCATGTGCTCCGACTCCCAAGTTAGTATAATTTCCACTGTAGCACCCTATCTTCCCACAGATGTCACAGTTATTGCTGTAGAACATTGCAGGAATATATATACAGGGTGACCCAAAAATCTTAGTGCAAGACCTCACTAATATTTTGGAGGCACCCTGTATATCCAAATTTGTTGGATTTCATAGAAGAGAAATTTTATTAATGCCATGTTTTGCTATTAACAAATGCATTAGAACGGAGGAAATACACCCACCCCATGTTGGACATGGGATGAGAGTTATTTTAAGTTTTTGTCTCATTCCCTTAAACCAGACCAAAGGCCCCTTTTGTCAAGATGCCAGAATTCAACTAGTTACTGAATATAAAATGACCTCAGGGAGAGGGTTGAGGGTGTGGGAGGGAAGAAGAATATGTTTTCCTAATTAAGTATGTTTTCTTGAGATAAAACTGGATCTCAAGCTAGTTTTCCAAACTTTCTGTGGTTTTGAAGTCAAGAAGGTGAAATAAGCATCATTGTCTTGGATGGGATAAGAAATGGAAGACAAATACCCCTTTCTTCTCTGTCAGTGGATCCATGATCTCACCAGGGTGAGAAACCCTTCTTTCTAGCAGCCTCCTGTCTCCCCTTTGATCCTGTGCAATCCTTGACTATGTTCCCTCACAGATTCTCCCTAGTGGATCTGTCCAATGCACAGGATGTCTTTTAGCATTTCTCTTCTATGACTTAGAAATCAGAGGGCCTGGGTTCAAATCCCACTGTTGATGCTTACTATATTTGTGACCTTGGGCAGGTAACACAAACTTCTTGGGCCTCAGTTTCCTCATCTATAAGATGGAATTGGATTAAGTGGTTTATAGGTCTCTACAAGTTCTAGATCTATGATAATATAAAAGGAATAGTACCATATATACCATATATAGTACTAGCATATATAGTATCTCTGTTACTCTCAAACCATTGTATAACTTCTTTTTTTTCTTTTAAATTTATTTACTTTTAGTTTACAACATTCAGTTCCAAATCTTCTCCCCCTCCTTCTCTCATCCCTCCCACCATCGCGCCATGCAATCTGATATAGGTTCTATATATACCTTCACACCAAGCATTAGTCAAATTGTAAAGAATTATAGGGGCAGCTAGGTGGCTAGGTGACCCTGGAGTCAGAAGGACCTGAGTTCAAATTTGGCCTCAGACACTTGACACATAATTACTAGCTGTGTGACCTTGGGCAAGTCACTTAACCCCAATTGCCTTGTGTTCCCCCCTCAGAAAAAAAAGAATTACAACCAATGGAATGAACAACAAGAAAGAAGAAACAAAACAGAACAAAATGAAAAAGAGAGAGAGAAAGTAGTTTGCTTCAATCTGCAGTCAGACTCCTTAATTATTTCTCTGGATGTGGATAGCCTTTTCCATCCTGAGTCTTTTGGAGTTGTCTTACAGCCTTGCATTGCTGAAAAGAGCCCAGTCTCTCTTTTTTTTTTTTTTTTAAGCAATTGGGGTTAAGTAACTTGCTCAAGGTTACACGGCTAGTCATCATATATGTGTGGGTGCTCATTTTCTGAGGCCGGATTAGATCTCGGGTCATCCCAACTCCAAGGCCGGCGCTCTTACTCACTGCGCCACCTAGCCGCCCCTTTTAGGGCAATTGGGGTTAAGTAACTTGCCCAAGGTCACACGGCTAGGTTTTTGTTTGTGTGGGTTAAGTGTCTGAGGCCGGCTCCGAACTCAGGTCCTTCTGACTCCAGGGCCGGCGCTCTACTCACTGCGCCACCTAGCCGCCCCTGGGAGCCCAGTCTCTTAAAGTCGGTCATCATAGATACAATGTGTCTGTAATTGTCTACAATGTTCTCCTGGTTCTGCTCCCCTCACTCAGCATCAGTTTATATAAGTTTCTCCAAGTTATTATGAAGTGTGTCTGCTCCTCATTTCTTATAGCCATTGTATAATTTCTTAAAAGCAATGTAGTCCACGCTCCTCTTCTGGATTCTGCTATTCAACCGAGATGCCTATTTAAGATTTGGGTACTGATATACGAAATCAATGGGCCACAATTTAAATAGTTAAATAGTACATAGATAGCTGTAATTACAAAGCATCACTTCTATTTTTATTGCTGAAATTTTTTTGGCCCCAAATATGAGGTGTAATTTTGTACCTGAGGGAGGACAGATACTGAATGCTGCATATGTTATCAGGTGTTGTTGGCATTGTGGTTAGATGTATTTGTACAGGGCATAGAATGCCAAGCCTAGAGACAGAAAGATGAATCTGAGTTTCTGAAGATGAAAGTTTCAGAAAGATGAATCTGAGTTTCAGAAAGATGAATCTGAATTTCTGAGTTCAAATCTAGCCTCTGACATTTACTAGCTATGTGGGTAAGTCACTTAATCCTGTTTATCTCAGTTGCCTCATCTGTAAAACCAGCTGAAGAAAACAGCAAACCACTCCAGTATCTTTGCTAAGAAAACCCCAAATGGGGTCTCAAAAAGTCAGACCTGACTGAACAGCAAGCCGAACTAAATACTTATGTGTGTTGTGTACATGTGTGTATAGCTAAATAGAAGTAAAAAAGAATAAGTATCCTTTTTTAATAAAAAGAAAAAATAAAGTTCTGAAACAGGAAGTGAGAAATCCCTTTTTGAGGTTGGTCTAGGATTCATCTCTGAGTATTATCCCCCTTCCTGTCTTGAGGTTTATATTTAAAATCCTAGCTTCTTCAAAGAAATCTTTCTCAATCAATCTTAATTCTTAGTTATCTCTCTTAATTAATTAACTATTCCTTAATTAATCCATTTATTGGTAATATATGTAGCATGTGGGTACATAGTCATCTCCCCCATTAGACTATAAGCTCCTTGAGGGCAGTGACTGCCTTTTGCTTTTCTTTTTACCCCCAGTGCTGAACACCATACCTGGCATATAGTAGATAATGAAAAATTGTTCATTGACTGACAGATATTTCTTTAGAGCCCTAATAGGAGATTTGGGGTTTGCTAAGGACAGACTTTGTCTTCTTAACCTCTCTTGGCTTAGCCTCGCCTGAACTTGTCCTCATGCCTATGTTTCAGCAGGGAAATGAGCAAAGTGAGCCATGGATTCATTTTCTAAGCCTCCATTAGGATGATCAGTAGAGAACAAGCCAGAGGGGATGTACCTTCATCTTGGCTTTGACATTTGGAGTGCCCACTATAGCTGACCTTGAGTCTATCCTCCATTTGCCAAATTTATAAACACAACTTGACCCCCAGCAATATATCCACCCAGTCCCATCAGAACGCCTGTCCTTGGTAACGCCCTGGGTTATGGGATGATTGTATATGGTTCTCCAACTTTTTCATCTTCTCATGGGTCATTTGGATAAATTATTTCTGCTCAGTGAGCCAGTAATTGTGTGTTACATACAAGTGGTGAGGTTGTTATGCAGATGTGGAATCCAGCTGCCTGATGTGGTCCTCTAATGTCTCCAATCCTTTTCATAGATGTTTTCCATTTAATAAATTCCAAATTCTATTTTTTTTTGCTGAGCACTTTGTTTTTTAAGCCCCATGTGATTTCTGAGGGAAGTTCAATGAGGGCCTTGCTGTTTCCCCTGTATTTTTTTCCTGAAAGTAGTCTAATGGAGAAGACTTGAAAGACTTCCTGAGGCATTTTTATTTTGATTTGTTTAAAAAAAACACACACAAACTGACCAGAAGACCCTTAGATTTGTCTGTTGTCTCAGAATTGAAAAAAAAAAGTTATTCCAAGTGGCTTCAAATTTTTCATAAACACTTAGAAACATAAATTATGAGTAGGGACAGGTATGAAAAAAGTCCCAGGCACTCTTAGAGAGAATGAGGCCATATATAAAAAGAGGGCTGTTTTTGGATTCAGAAGTTCAAATCCAGGTTTGATCTCACACTACCTGAGTGACCTTGGGCCAAATCATTTAATTAACTCTCTAGGTGTCCATTTCCTCATCAGTGAAATAGGTAGCTGGGCAAAAACTATCTGAAGTCCCTAATGGTCCAAAGTCCAGGATCTTATGACCTCTGAAGTTCTGTCTGGCTCTAAATTATAAGGACTCAAGAAGAGTTGGATTCAAATCCCATTTTTTTAATATGTGTGTGACCATGGGCAAAACCACTTCACTGCCTCTGTTTCTCCTTATTTGCAAAATAGGAATGACAATAACTATAGTTCCTCCCTTACAGGGTCATTGTGAAGCTTAAATGAAAAAAATGCATAGAAAGTACTTAGAAAATGCAAAGTTTCCATTGCTATTAATATTAATTAATAACAAAATTAAAGACAATATTAATAGTAAAATTAAAAACATAATTAATAACAAAGCAAATATGTGTTCTCATACGAAATCTACTACCCTGTCCTCTACACCCACACACTAGTATCCAGGTTTAGCCTAGTAGAGAGTAAGGAGTTTAGAGTTTAAAAAATCTAGGTTCTAATTCTAGGTCTGCTACGTATTAGCTGTGTGACCTTGGGTAACTTATTTAATGTCCCCAGGCTTCTCTTTCCTCATCTATGAGGATGGGGAACTGTTGTTTTGTTTGTCGTTCATTCTCCAAGAGGACTGTGACATCAGGGAGGTGATCCCATGACATTCGAGGCAGTTGTATTTAAGTGAGGGAGGGCTGTGCAAAGTCACCAGCCTCACTTTTTCCTCTGAAGTGATCTGGGTCCAGTGGCCAGATATAGATCAGGAGGACAAGAGATGGCCCCTGTATGAAGGGAAGGCTAGGGGAGAAGAAAGACCCTCCTAAACCCCAGAACCTATGAGTTAGAAACTCAATCCTGATGATGTTCCCTCAAATTTCTATAGTGCTTTAATGATTATAAACTTCTTTCCTTGCTGCAACCCATCAGAATGGAGTAGAGGTATGATTGTCACTATTTTACAAATAAGGAAACTGAAGTTCAGAGATACCCAAGGATTTGCCCCTATTTAAGGTTCTTTCATAGCTAACAGACCAGGGTTAATATTTGTTATTGTTCAGTCATTTCAGCTGTGTCCAATGCTTTGTGACTCCTTTGGGATTTTCTTGGCAGAGATTCTGGAGTGGTTTCCCATTTCCTTCTGCAGCTCATTTTTACAGATGAGGAAACCAGAACAAACAGAGCTAAGTGACTAGCCCAGGGTCACACTGCTAATGTCTGAGGCTCGATTTGAGCTCAGGTCTTCCTTAAATCTGGGCTCTGCACTCTATCCATTGTACCACCTAGCTGCCTAGGGTTAACATTCTAATGTAACAGAACTGCTACTGGTTGCATGGTTTCTGGGTGAACTACAGCCCTCACCTTCTCCATTCTACCAACCTCTGCACCCAGGGATGTGCTGCTGACTTGGTTCAGTACTGGGGAAGCCTAGTCTCTAAAGAGAAGGGACCAAGCTTCCTTTTTTTTACCCATTCAGCTCATGACCTTTCAACTCCCCACATCTCAAGAGGTGATTCACTTCTGGCACTTAACTCCATTCCAAAATTGTGCTAAGTATTGAATTACCAAGAATGATCAATACATGATCCCTGTCCTCAAGTGCTTTCATTCAAATGGAAGAGACAACATGTAAATAATGAGATACATATAAATATATCTACCATGTATTTTTTGTTTGTTCAGTTGTTTCGGTCACATCTGACCCTTTGTGACCCCATTTGGTGTTGTCTCAGCAAAGAAACTGGAATGGTTTGCCATTTCCCCCTTAAGATCATTTTACAGATGAGGAAACTGAGGCAAGCAGGTTTGTGATTTGCTCTGGACCACACAGGTATTGTCTGAGGCCATATTTGACTTCAGGTTTTCCTGACTCCAGACCCAATGGTCTATCCATTGCTCCACCTAGCCACCCTTGTACCCTCTACCTTCTACCCCTCTACCATGTACACAGGAAGTAATCTCAAAGGGGAGGCACTACCAGTATGAGCATGGGTGACTGGGGAAGATCTTTCTGCAGAAGGTAGGACTGGGAGATTGACTTGGAACATGTACATAGGTGTTTGCATTCTCTGTTCCCCACCATGTGAGCTCCTTTTGCCTTTCCTTGAGTGCCTGGTACATACAAAATACTTAATAAATGCTTGTTGACCAACTCAATGACTGTAGCACCTTGCTCCCTCGTCACTGATGTAGGATTTGGGAAGGACCAAGGAACCACTCCAGGTCTGCCATATCTAGGAGTGTGCTGGAGCCAGCTTGAACTGACTCAGGAGAATGACTTCAAGTTTCAGAATGAACTTTCACACCCTGGAAATCAGCAAACATCAGAGCTTGGCATATTGATTTGTTGATTTCCTGGACTTAAGAGAGGGATGGAAAAGTTGTTATTAAAGTGAATTAAACCTAAAAGTACATTCTGTCCACATTTGGGAGGAGAGAAGCTGGTTTTTAAACATTTACCAGCATACCCCCCCCGACCATATCACCAAAACACCAGAACACCAACTCAGGGTCAGCCCATGGTCGGAAGCAGGTCCCAGGGCTCCCACATGGCTGAAAGTTAAGCTCCTTGTCTATACCAGGTAACAGTCCTTATCACAATACATTTCAAAATTTCCCTGCTATTTCAGTGGGGTGTCCCTGTTGCATATGATCTGCTGCCCATTACTTGAAGACTCTTGTAAGCTAAAGCAAGGTTTAAGGCTCTTTCATAATGTACAAGTTATGCAAAGTTTGGTTGTTATGGGTGTTTTTTTCTTCTTGCTTTTCTTCCCTCTTCACCAGACTCAGGTTATTTACATATTTATTTCCTTATTTATTTATAAACTCATTTGTTTGACCACATCTCACTTTGTTTTTTATTATTTCCCACTACACTCAAACTAGAATATGTAGGGCATCTCATCAATTTCCTTGAGTGCCATCTTGATGTGATTGGTGAGTTTGGTTCAATGAATAACCTCATTGTAGATTTCCATAAGCCTGTGGACATAATTCTCTACCCCTTCTTGGCTATTTCCACCAAATTGAGACTAATTACCAGCAGTGGTATCTGATAAAACCATCTATACAGTTACTGAGAACCCATGGCTAAGACAGAATACAATTCATGTGGAAGGGGGAGCTGAATCATCAAGGAAGACAGTGAACTCTAAGACATTCCTTAAATAGGAATGCAGCAAATTGTTCACAAAGGGTCTCCTGATTGTGCACTGTGCTTTGGAGAGGGGCATTCAATTAGCTGGAGCTGTAGTGGCTCTAAAGGGTCACTTCCCAACATGGCTGATGCAAGCATTGTGTAGCTTATTAAACCTAGGTCAGCTGGTATTACAAAGGGGTCACTTGTTCCAGACTCCCTACTAGGAAGGTAATTTACTTACTCTATTTTGTGTGTATTTGTGTATGAAATGCATTTGTTCCACACATTATCCAGCAACATTCACAGATCAGTGCAGTTGAGGGAAACAAATAAACAACAACAACAAAACGTTTAAAAAAAGAAAAAAGAGGCTATTGGGTCTCATTGCTGTATGTCCCATTTTAGGTGAAACAATCTCAGGAAATAGGAACCAAAGGAGACTTTGTAAGTAACCTTTTAGGTGATATAGGAAGTTGTATAGAAATTACAGGGAGGAAAGAAGAAATGGAAGAAGAGAAAAAGGAAGAGGAGGAAGATGAAAAAGACCTTCTCTTAGCCCTGCCCCCCACTCTGATGTCAAGCATATCATTCATTCAAAAAGCATTGATTAAAGACTTACTGCATGACTGGTTAATGGCTGTTGTCTTTCATTCTCGAAGAAGACCAGAATAACATCACTATGCTATAGTCAAATGACTGTGGCTGATCAGACCAATCCAAGCTCAGAATGCTCTATCTCAGGTCGGGAAATAAATAATCCTTGTGGGCATTGGGGTGGATTCTCTAAATCTGCACATCTTGTTTTTCTTTTGAGCTACTGCAATTCTACTTTGCTCATACGTCCAGCTTCTTCTCTGATGAGGGCAGTCCTGTGCAAGTGTCTCCCACACCACACAATCACAGGTACTATGCTAAGAACCAGAGTTAAAAAGACAAAAATGAAATAGTCTCTGCCTTCAAGGCGCTGGCATTCTACTGGGTAAGGGGAGGGAAAGCAGCGCACACACACAGACATGTTAAAAAATGCAAAATAATTCAGGGGTAGGGGAGCATGAACAAGCCTCTGCTAGAAGATGACATGAGCTCAGCATAGAGGAATCATGGGCTTCTTACAGGTCAAGGTGAACGAGGGGAATTTTCTAGGTCTGGGGGACAGATGATACAAAAGTTTGGAGGTAGGAGGTAGAATGTCTTTCACAGGGAATAAGCTGGGTAGTTTGGTTGAATCTAGAATGTAGGGGTAGTAATGGGGAATAAGCCTGGAATATGAAGGTTAGAGTCAGACTGTGAAGGACATTAAATACCAATTAGTAGTCTCTGGCTTCTTGAAAGATGATTGAACAAAGAAGGAAGAGAAGAAACTGGAGGAAGATGTAAGAAAATAGTTAGATGGCACTGTGGGTTGAGTGCTGGGCATGGAGGCAGGAAGACGTCAGTAGCTGGGTGACCTTGGGCAAGTTACTTGAGCTTTTTCTGACTCAGCTCCTGCATCTGTAAAATGGGGTGAAGAAATGGGTATAAAAATAGTGCCCAGGGTTATCAGGAAGATACATATTAAATATAAAATTTAAATATTGATAATTTAATATAGTAATATAATGCATTGACATTGATAATAAATAAATAATAACTACAAATAAATCTTGATATTATTGAATAAATATTGTTGCATACTTAATATTGATTTTCCCTTCTCTTCCTTCCTTTTTTCCTTCTTTCCTTCCTTCCTTCCATTCTCCCTCCCTCCCTCTATCTCAGATATTAGCCAAAAGGTAATTTCAGTCTCTTCTCTTTATTCCAATCAAATTGTTACACATGATCTATGTGATATTGGAAATACAATGTAATTCAATGCCAAGAGTACAAGAATTAGAGTAAGAGGGTCTAGGTTCAAGTTAGTGGCCCTGCCACTGATTTACTGTGTGACCTTAAAACAAGAGACTTGACTTCTATGAGTCTCAGTTTCCCTATCTGTAAAATAAGGGAGCTAGACTAGGTGGTTTCTGAGGCCCCTTCCTGCTCTACATCTATGACCTCAGCTTAAATTCTGGTTCTGCTGTAAAATTTTGGGCAATTGACTTTACCTATATGGCCTATTTCCCCCACTGCCAAATAAGGAGATTAGACTAACCGACCTCTGAGGTTGCTTCCAGCTTTATATCTCATGAGCCTACAATCTCTTCAAGGTTGTTCAGATTCTGTGGAATCCTGAGGGCTATAGATTCACTAAAAACACTTACTAACATTATCTATGTTGTATTGTGGGCAGCTAGATGGTGTAATGCATAGAGCACTGGGCTTCGAGTTAGAAAAACTCATCTTCCTGAGTTCAAATCCAGCCTCAGATACTTCCTAGTTGTGTGATTCTGGGCAAGTCACTTCACCCTACTTACCTCAGTTTCCTCATCTGCAGAATGAGCTGGAGAAGGAAATGGCAAGCTGCTCCAGTATCTTTGATAAGAAAACCCCAAATGGGGTCAGGAAGAGTCAGACATGACTGAAGCAACTGAACAGTAACAAGTATTTTCATTAATTTTGCTAAATATTTCCCAATTATATTTTAATCTGGCTTGGGGTCCACAGACCAGAATTTGACCCTTCTGCCCTAGAAAAAAAAAGCGAAACCATTTATTTATCTATGTGGAAAGAAAATAGTAAATTTATGATAAGCTAGCAGCGAGCTTAGGGAGCCAAAACAATGTGGAAAGTGATTTGCCCGAACAAGGATTAACATTGCTTTGGGTAGGGCTGGTGCCTTGATGTCCAGCTCCCTCTGCAAAGATTATAGAGACATTAGGCAGCATTCTACAGCAATTTAGACCAGATAAGTAAGACCTTTAAAAGACAAGGAAAGACACAAACAAATGGGAAGAAAGAAGATGTGGTGGGGGGGAACATTTGCCATGCAGCTGGTAGGATTTGTTATCATGTGGGAAAGCAATCCCTGTACAAGGGAATTAAAGATGTAGATATAACAGTTTAAGTAGTCTATTTGATCCAAGAAAACTGGAGTGAGGTAATCTTTTTCCAGAGTGACTGGCATCTGTAATTTAAGGACACCAAGAAGATTTTTATATGTAAGTGAATGAACCATCTGCTTTGCTGTGGTCCTGTATAGTTTATTATATTTTATTTCTCTTTCAACTGCCCTCTCCCTTCAATAGTCCTTTTGGAATATCACCACATCTGCACTACTCATTGTTGGTGGTCATTAAATTTTTTAACCCCTCCTCTTCCTTTAGTCTTCTGGAAGTTTCCTTAGCAATCAGTATTTTTATTGAAATTTTAGCTCCTTCTTCCGTAATACAGCAAGTTCCAGAGAAGGGAAGAGATTTACCCAAGGTCACACAGGAAATGAAGAGCAAAACTGGGGTTTATAGAACCACAGCTTTAAATCCAGAAGAGATGTCAGGTCTGGTCTCAACACCCTGATTTCCCAGATGAGAAAACTGAGGCCCAGAAAAATAAAGGGACTTGCCCTGGGCCACATCTCCCATGGTTGTTGTGTGGATAAGTGAGATGTTTTTAAAAGCATTTTGCAAACCTTAAAGTACTGTATAAGTGCTATCTATTATCATTATCCTCTCTGGCAACTTATATGTCACTTGAGGGGCAGGGAGTGGGAAATATAATATGTACATCAATATAAGGAATATAATCATAGTAAGTACAAAGGGAAGATTTACAATTCAGAGAATCAGAAATGGACTCCTGTAAGCGGTAGCCTTGAAGAAAGGGATTCCAGGAGTTGGAGCTGAGGAGGGAGGGCTTTCCAGTCCTATACAAAGAAACAGTGTTTGGAGATAGGATATTCATTCTTCCTCTAATGTTGAATTTTGCCTATCCCAATGTCCAAAGGGCATGATATAGCACCTATAGTATCTTATAAAGACCTTCTAAGAAGGTAGAAGTAAGTTTTAATCCATCTACTTTTTTAGGGGGAAGGAATGGCACATTCTAGAAGTGCTGATATACAAATCCAACACCCCATTACCAGGCAAAGCCAAATGGAGAATTTCACCATCCATACTCTGGCTGCTAGAGAATGGATGGTCACAAAACCACCAAATATATAAATCATAATATTGAAACAAAAATTCTTTGGATTTGGTCAGGGAAAATCTCATTTGGTGGAGCAAAATCACTAGCTTAGACTAAATGACAATGAGGAGGTCAGATTAGATTTATTATGTCCTTTCCAGCTTTAAGATTTCATGGCAGAATTAAAAAAAGAAGGCTGCCTGATTTCATTCAATGTCTCTGCAATGTTCCCTGCCCTTCAGTATCCTATCTCCAAAGTGTAACTATCAAAGGAAAATTAAGGAAACTCAAATAATGACAAGAAAAAAGGTTGGAGGCAGGAGAAAAGTTCACATAGACTTTGACATTGAACTGCTTAACAATAACCTCGTAAGTTGGAATGTGGAGTCCTACAGTGGAAAGAGAAATGGATTTAGAGTTTGAAGCCCTGGATTCATATCCTATATCTGACACCACCTGTGTGACCTTGGGCAAGTTCCAGTACTTCCGTGGGTCTTGGTTTCCTCATCTATAAAATGAGAGGATCAGAGATCTAGAATTGGAAGAAAGCCTAGATGCTGTCTAACCCCCTTACCCAAAGAGGCTGTATTGGATGATGTCTGGAGTTCCATCCAGCTCTAGAACTATCATCCTTAGGAACAAATAGGATCTAGTAACAAGAACTTGACATTTGAGGAAACTGAGGAACAAGAGATATTGTTGGTCAATGAGCACTTAAATGTGCCGAGCATTATGCCAAGGGGTGGAGATACAAGGAAAGGCAGTGTGGCTGGGAGTGGGAGAAGGTTATGACATACCTAGAATAGTTCAGCTACATAACACCCAAACCCAGTATCCTGTCTCCAAAGTCACCATTCTGCCATATTGATTTCATTGGAAATGAAGATTCATGAAAATACTTCCCAGGAAAAGAGAATCGTCAGGATTCTGACCAACTCCTACACCAACAGAGCTACAGAAATAGATAGTGACCTGAGAACAGTTACCCCTCCCCCCATCCCTCAAGTCAGCTGCGTCTTTGCTCATTGTTCTGAGAAGGAACAGCTGTTAGGTGAAAGAACCCTTTCCTGAGCATGCTTTCACTGGGGTGATAAGAAGTGAAAAGATTGCTGTGGGCATGACTATTTTAGGTCGCCAGGTTCTGCGTGTTGCTATGAGATCTCAGATTAGTGGTTGGGTGGGGACAGGATGTCTTTCAACAGCTGATCAACAAAGCCTAAAAAGTCATGCCTGCTTCTCAGAAACTGTGTCGGTGTGTGAAGAGAGGAGGAGAGCTGTATTTTTCTTCTAGGCGATCTTAATAGGGGCTCGTTAGATCTTTTAGTTTGTACCCATTATTTTTAAACATTCCTGTGTTAAAAGAGGACACTATCTCCTTCTGTGCTCTCTGGAGTGTTACTGATTCAAGTGATGTTCATCCCAGTGCACTCGTCATTTTTTTAATTCTACTAAAGCATCATTTTCATCTAAGTGCCATTCAGCGTTAATGAGTAACCACAGAGCAATAATGTGTCAAAAGCAGGGGAGGCCATTTAATAAACTAAGGTGCCAAGGGGAGGTGGGGCATGAGACTACAAGGAAGAAGGGCACTAGTAGTAGGGGCTGCTTTCTTAAGGAGCTTGTGAATTTGGAGCCTCTCATCTGGGTTAGTATCCAATAACCAGAAGATGCAAATGTCAGATCATCATTCCCTGGAAACTCAACTGGACAAACATTTCATTTTTCCCATCTGTACCTGGACTTCCCAAAGAAAAGGTCCCCTAAAAGCAGTTTATCTGAACACTAACTTCCTCCTTTCTCCCTTCTCAAATTCTTATAATCATACACAACTGACTTCTTCCATATTCTCTTTTGTTGCTGGTTCCAGCTGATTTTCCTTAGTCCTTGTATTTCTTTTTTTTAATAGTTCTTTTTTTCAGATTTTTCCTCTTTATTCTTTTGTTTACTTCATTCATCTCCACAAGATTTGAGTTACAAATTTTCCCCCCATTTTTTCCTTACTCACCACCCCCAAACAGTGATCTCACTGATTATCCCCTCCCCCAATTTGCTCCCTCCCATATCTTTTCCCACCCCCCCCTCTGATTTTCTAGAAGGGCACGGTGGATCTCTATGCCCCAGTGCCTGTATATCTTATTTCCCTGTTACATGTAAAATAATAATAATAATAATAATAATAATTATTATTATTATTATTATTATTATATATATTTAAACATCTGATTTTAAAACTTTGAATTCCAGATTCTTTCCCTTCCTCCCTCATTACCCACCCTTGCTGGGAAGATAAGCAATTCAATATAGGTTGTACATGTGTAGCTATGCAAAACATTTCCATAGTGGATATATTGTGAAAGACTGACTATATTTCCATCCATCCTATCCCACCCTCACTTGTTCTATTTGTTACTTTGATCCTGTCCTTTTCAAAACTGGGTGTTTCCAACTTCCCTCCCCTCCCAGTCTGCCCTCCCTTCCATCATCCCCCCTCTCATCCCCATCCCCACTACTCTCCTATAGGGTGAGATACCCTATTTAGTGTGTATGTCATTCCCTCCCTAAGCCAAATTCAATGAAAATAAAGTTACTCATTCCCTTTTGCCTTCCTGTTCTTCCCCTCCATTGCAACAGTTTTCCTTTGCCTCTTCTATATGAGATAATTTACCCCATTTTGTCTCTCCCCATCTCCTCTCATTATATTCCTCCCTCACCTCTTAATTTTACCTTATAAGTATTATCCCTTCCTATTAAATTTGTCCTGTGCCCTCTGTCTATGTATAGCTGTGCACATATATACACACACTCACATATGTATTCATATACCCATATACTCTTCTATATAGACATATATGTGTGTATACATATACATATGTGTGTATAGGGAATAGAATATATATGGAATAGAAGTGGGTGTACATATATATGTGTGTGTGTACATATATATGTGTGTGTGTACATATATATGTATGTATGTATGTGTATATATATGTGTACATATATATATGTATGTGTACACACACTTCTATTCCCTTCAACTATTCTCATACTGAGAAAAGTTTCATAAGTTACAATTATTGTTTTTCCATGTAGGAATGTAAATAGTTCAACTTTGATAAGTTCCTTGTGATTTCTTTTCCCTGTTTACCTTCTCAGGCTTCTCTTGCTTCATGTATCTGAATATCAGTTGAATATTTCTATTCAACTCTGGTTTTTTCATCAAGAATGCTTGAAAGTCCTCTATTCCACTGAATGACCATATTTTTCTCTCAGTTTTGCTGGGTAGGTAATATTTGGTTTTAATCCCAGTTCCTTTGACCTATGGAATATCATATTCCAAGCCCTTCAATCCCTCAATATAGAAGCTGACAGATCCTGTGTTATCCTGATTGTGTTTCCACAATATTCACATTGTTTCTTCCTGGCTGCTTGTCATATTTTCTCCTTGACATGGGAACTCCAGAACCTGGCTATAATATTCCTAGGAGTTCTCTTTTTGGGATCCTTTTCAGGAGGGATTGGTGGATTCTTTCAACCTCTATTTTGCCCTCTGGTTCTAAAACATCAGGGCAATTTTCCTTGAGAATTTCTTGAAGGATGATTTCTAGGTTCTTTTTTGGATCATGGCTTTCAGGTGGTCCAATAATTTTTAAATTATCTTTCCTGGATCTATTTTCCAGGTCAGTGGTTTTTCTAATGAGATATTTCACATTGCCTTCTATTTTTTCATTTGTTTGGATATGTTTAAGAGTACCTTGATTTCTCACAAAGTCACTGGCTTCCATTTGCTCCAGTCTAATTCTGAAGGAATGATTCTCTTTAGTGAGCTTTTGAGATTCTTTTTGCTCGGGCAAATTTGGCTTTTTAAGGCATTCTTCTCCTCATTGGCTTTTTGAGCCTCTTTTGCCATTTGAGTTAGTCTATTTTTTAAGGTTTTATTTTCTTCAGTCAGGTTGTTGACTCTCATTTCATAATTTTCTTGCATCATTCTCATTTCTCTTCCCAATTTTTCCTCCACTTCTCTTATTTGGTTTTCAAAATCCTTCTTAAGCTCCACTATGGCCTGTAACCAGCTAACATTTTTCTTAGAAGCTTTTGGTGCAGGAGTTTTGACTTTGCTGTCTTCCTCCTGTTCCATGCTTTGATCCTTTTTGTCCCCAAAATAGGAGTGTAAAGTTGGATTGCTGTGCTTGCTTTGCTTCCTTTGCTTGCTCATGTTGCCATTCAATTACTTGGCCTTTGAGATTTTAGCCACAGTAGAACTCTGCTACAAGAAAGAAGAGCTTTGTCCCAATCCCTGGGGTTTTCTCAGCTGCCAGAGCTTTTAGCTGGGTGCCCTCTCTGAAGCCTCCACATGCTCTGGCAAGCTGGTCACACACCCCAGGACCTCCACCCCAGACAGTGTTCCAGATCCAAGCAGGTTAAAGCAAGAGTGATTACCCCTCATACTGGTCATTGGTCCCTCTACAATCTGCAGGCCAGGAGCTCTGAAGCAGCCACATGGCAGCAGTTACATTGCTACGGCACCTCAGCAGCTTCTCCCTCCAGGGAGTAAAGGCCAGACTGCACTCCCAAACTTCCAGATCCCAAAGTCCACACTGCAATGACTTCTCACTTTGTCCTTAGCATCTATGGGTTGATAATTCTGGAAACCCCCACAGCTGCTGGTGATC
This sequence comes from Gymnobelideus leadbeateri, assembly GCA_011680675.1. NCBI lineage: Eukaryota > Metazoa > Chordata > Mammalia > Diprotodontia > Petauridae > Gymnobelideus > Gymnobelideus leadbeateri. The sequence goes on from WOXC01006858.1 coordinate 373,359, forward strand.
TGAAGTCCCTCCAGCCAGGGCTGGTTGTGGCTGCCCTGAGGCTAAAACCTTGGGCTCAGTTCAGGGCTGGGCTTGGTTCCCAGAGAGCTGTGCAGTCCTCTTCCTGCTAGCCTGCTGGGCTGTCTTCAGTAGGGAGTTAGCTTCTCTCCATCATTTTGTGGGTTCTGTAGCTCCAAAGTTTGTTTAGAGTAATTTTTTACATGAATTAGAGGAGGTCAAAGCTGGAGCTGTACAGAAGTCCTGTTTCTACTCCTCTATCTTCACTCTGCCCCAGTCCTTGTATTTCTTGATCTTCATTTACAGAGGATTTATGCTCCAATTCCAGCTCTGTGACCTTGAATGAATAGTTATGTGACCTTAAGTAAATCACTGAACTCTGTACCTCAGTTTCTTCAACTGCAAAATGAGGGATATTGGAAGGGACCTTACAGGTCATTATATGGAACTGTATCATTTTGAAGATAAGAAAATAGACCCCAAGTATTTAAGTGATTTATTTGTCCAGGGCTGATGAGGTTTGGTGGTCTTGGGATCTCAATAATGCCAAGGCAGAGTTGCCTAGAATAAATTCACACATTCAAGCCTTCTCTTAAGTGGTAAAGAGTTTATTGTAAATGTTTGGTGTGTTATATTAGCAAAAGCAGGAAAGGTGCCCTTATGGGAACCTGCAAGTGACTGAGGATGGTGCTGGTGTTTATATGGAGAAGGGACATGAGAAAGAAATGCCAGGGATACTAATTAAGCAATCTCAGGGTCTAGGTGTCATTGGGAGTTAAGGATGGGAAAGTGTAGGGAGCATACCAGACATTGAGGGAGCTATCCCTTGGTGATCTGGCAGGAGGAAGAGACCTTGGACCAGCCAGGGACAAAAATCCTTGGGTCAGGCACCCCTCTGTCCTGATAAGAGAATATGTTCTGCAACAAGAGAAATTTTTCTCACAGGACAAGGGTCACTCAGGAATTTGGAGGCTTCTGGAGACATGATCTTAAGGCTGGGGCTTGAGCACACCATCAGGACCACATGGCAAGTAAGTTGTAGGAGTCAGGATTCAAACTCAGATTTTCTTGACCTCCTCATGATAGAGGCTCTCCTTTCTGCTCTATGGTCTTATGACTATTTCTTCCTGGATACTCTCTCCTCCTTAGGTTTTTATGACATTACTTTTATCTAGTTCTCTTTCTAGTAGTCTGATCTTCCTCATTTTCTTTTTCAAGATCAATCAAACAGGTATTTATTAAGGATTTATTACACAGCCAGAAACTGTGGTAAGTGCTAGGGTTACAAAGAAAATTTTTCAATAAGACCCTTCCTTCCAGGAGCTTACATTCTAGTGGGGGAAAAACATAAACACCCATTGGAATATATGAGATACCTAAACCTATTCAACCAGTTGTCTTGCTGATTCCATGTCCACAAAATCTCTCACATCTGTTCCTTCCCTTGCCTTCCCATCCTAATTCAGGCCTTCATCACCTGTTGCCTGGACTTCCGAAAGAGCCTCCCCATTGGGTCTCCTTGTCTCTAGCCTCTCCCCTCTCATCTCACAGGAATATCCATGGATATTCCTGAAGCAAAGGTCTGACCATGTCACCCTCCTGCTCAAAATGCATTAGTGACCCATAATGCCCCTAAAATAAAATACAAACTTTTCTGCACTTAAATCTTTCTACTATCAGACTCCAACATATCTTTCCAAGTTGGTTTCACATCATAACAGGTCAAACTCTACATTTCTGCCAACCTGATCTATTTGCTGTAGTACTACATGACATTCTATCTCTTACCTCAAGGCTTTTGTACAGGCTGTGCCCTCTGCCGGGAATGCCCTTCTTCCTTATTGCTTCCTCTTGAAATACCTGTGTCTTCAAGGTTCAGATCAAAGGTCATCCACTTGTCACCACCACAAAAAGTATTTTATCCTCCTCCCACTCCCAGTTCTTAGTGTTTCTCCCCCCACTTTATATTTTGGTCTTTATAAACCTAGGGGCTAGTTAAGTGCCTGGCACATTAATTAATTAAAAAAATAATTAGTTAATGAATGTTTATTTACTTGAATGGAATGGCATTCTCATCCGTGTTTACTATTCACTGTATTCACGCTCAGGAAGATGGAGACAGCCTATAGAGAAAGTCTTCTGTTACAGAAGACGTCACAGGGCTGTACTGACAGAAGAGCTGAGGCTTCTGGAGAGATGCATTAAAGAAGAGTAGTCTTCTTCCTCATCCTCCTTCTTCTCCTTTTTCTGACTTGACCAAGCCAACAATTCCTGTCTAGTCCAGGCAACTCAAGTCATCGAATATTTCTTAAGCAACTGTATTCCAGGCATTGTGCTAAGTGCCACCACCATGACTTCGACTGTTGTTAATATTGCAGTTACAGGGGGCGGAGCCAAGATGGGGGAGTAGAAACAGCATTTCCAATGTGCTCTGCCCCACACAAATTTCAAACAATGTGAAAGGGGACTCCGAACAACTTCTGGAGCCACAGCACCCACAGAACAGCACAGAGAAGCTAACCTCTTGCTGAGGATAGCCCAGCAGCTCGGCAGGGAGTGGCCAGTGCAGCGCTCTGAGAGCAGGCAGCACAGTGCGCTGGGAACTGACAGCGCAGCCCGCAGAGCTGAGCCCAGGTCCGCGGTTTTAGCCCCAGGGCGGCCGGGCCTTCAGCCGGCTGGTGGAACCCCAGAACACCAGCAATTGTGGCGATTCCAGAATTATCAGCACAGATATGCATAGGACAAAGTGAGAGGTTAGTGCCCTATGGACTTTGGGACCAGTATTTGGAGAACACGTGGCTTCCTCCCCTGGGGGCAAAAAGCTGCTGAAGAAACAGCTGCACAGAAGCCATTTTGCAGAGTCAGTAGTGGCTCTAGCTCCTGGTCTGCGAACTGTAGGGAGATCCAGCAATCAGTCTGGGGGTTAATCATTCTTGCTTTAAACTGCCTGGATCTGGATTGTGGTCTGGGGGGGAAGTTTGGGGTGGGTATCCAATTTGCCAGAGTGGGTGGAGGCTTTACAGAGGCCACCCAATTGGCAGAAGTTGTAAAGACCCCACGTTTGGGCGGAAGCTCCCCTGTCTGGTGGCAGAGTCCTACTGTGGCAACAAGCCCAAAAATCAAGTAATTAAGTGGCAACATGCCTAGGAAAATGAAACAAAATAAACAGAAAAGTTCAACATTGGACTCCTATTTTAGGGGCAAAGAGGCTCAAAGCATGGAGGAGGACTGTGAGGTCAGAACTCCTGCACCAAAAGCCCCAAATGAAAATACAAGCTGGCTACAGGCCACAGAGGACCTTAAGAAGCAGATAAGAGAAGTGGGGGAAAATTTGGGAAAAGAAATGAAAAAGATGCAAGAAAAGTATGAAATGACAGTCAATAGCCTGACTGAGGAAAACAACACCTTAAAAAACAGACTAACTCAAATGGCAAAAGAGGCTCAGAAAGGCAATGAGGAGAAGAATGCCTTAAAAAGTCGAATTTGCCAGATGGAAAAAGAATCTCAAAAGCTCACTGAGGAGATTCATTCCTTCAGGGTTAGGCTGGAGCAAATGGAAGCTAGTGACTTTGTGAGAAATCAAGATACTATTAAACAGATCCAAACAAATGAAAGAATAGAAGGCAATGTGAAATATCTATCATGGGAAAAACCATTGATCTGGAAAATAGATCCAGGAGAGATAATTTAAAAATTATTGGACTACCTGAAAGCCATGATCAAAGAAAGAACCTAGAAATCATCCTTAAAGAAATTCTCAAGGAAAATTGCCCTGATGTTTTAGACCCAGTGGGGGAAATAGAGGTTGAAAGAATCCACCGATCGCCTCCTGAAAAAGATCCCAAAAAGAAAACTCCTAGGAATATTAAAGCCAGGCTCCAGAACTCCCAGATCAAGGAGAAAATACTATAAGCAGCCAGGAAGAAACAATTTCAATATTGTGGAAACACAATCAGAATAGCCCAGGACCTGGCAGCTTCTACACTGAGGGATCGAAGGGCATGGAATATGATATTCCAGAGGGCAAAAGAGCTGAGATTGAAGCCAAGGGTCACCTACCCAGCAAAACTGAGTATTTTGTTTCAGGGGAAAATATGGTCATTCAGTGGAATAGAGGACTTTCAAGCATTCTTGATGAAAAAATCAGAGTTGAATAGAAAATTTGACATTCAGACACAAGAAGCAAGAGATGCTTGAGAAGGTAATCAAGGAAAAGAAATCAAAAGGAACTTATCAAAGTTGGACTATTTACATTCCTACATGGAAAAACAATAACTGTGTTTAATGAAACCTTTCTCATTATGAAAATAATTGAAGAAGGGTACATGGCATATGTTCACAGGTATACATGGATAGAGGGCACAGGTTGAATTTGATGGGAAGGGATGATGATTCTTTTTTTTTTGGAGGGCATTTGGGGTTGGGTGACTTGCCCAGGGTCACGTGGCTGGGTTTTTGTTTGTGTGTTGGGTGTCTGGGGCCGGATCCGAATTCGGGTCCTTCTGGCTCTGGGGCTGGTGCTCTGCTCGATGCGCCACCTAGCCGCCCCAAGGAAGGGATGATTCTTAAGGGGTGAAGTCAAAGAGGTGAGAGAGGAAAGTGGCGAGAGGAGATGAAGAGAGACAGGGTAGGGTAAACTATCTCATGTAGAAGAGGCAAGGGGAAGTAGTTGCAGGGGAGGGGAAGAACAGGAAGGCAAAAAGGCAAAAACATATTCTCATTGAAGTTGGCTCAAAGAGAGAATCACATACATACTAAATGGAATATCTTACCCTCACTCACTCTCCTGAGTAGGGGAAAGGGGGATGAGAGGGGGGATGATGGAGGGGAGGGCATTCTGGGGGGAGGGGATGTTGGAAGTACCCACTATCAAAGAGGGGCAGGATCAAAGTAGGGAATGGACCAGGTGGGAGATGAGACGGGTGGGAGGGAAATATAAGCAGTCTTTTACAATATATCTACTATGGTAATGTTTTGCATAGCTATACATGTACAACACATACTGAATTGCTTATCTTCTCAGAGGGAGTGGGTGACAAGGGAGGAAGTGAATGGATCTGAAAATCGAAGTTTTAAAATTAAATGTTTCATAAGATGTCCAGGCATTGGGGCTCAGAGATTCACCTTGCCCTAATGGCAAAGTCGAAAGGGGTATGGGAGAAGATATGGGAGAGAGCAGATTGGATGAGGGGATATCTAGTGGGACTACTATTCTGGGGTGGTGGGTAGGGAAAAAATGGGGGAAAATGTAACTCATAATCTGGTGGAAATGAATGATGTAAACCAGAAGTTAATAAAGCATTTGTTTAATTAAAAGAAAAAAAATATTGCAGTTACTACTTGTCTCTGGGACTCAGGGGGAGGGGGTTGGAAAAGATGGCCTCTAAGATCTCCTCTGGGTACAAATTTGTGAAACTATGAATAATAATACTAGTACCTTTGTTTCTTGGCATCGCCATCCTTGTCTTGCCCATGTCTCCGTTTTTTCATCTCTAAAATGGGCAGCGGGGCACAGCAGAGATAGTAAGGGAAGGATTAGATGTTCTCTGAGAAGCCTCCACTCTAGATCATATTATATCTGCCCTGCCTACCTCAGAGGGTTATCATACGGATCTGAATGAGGTCCTTCCCCCAAGCTCTTAATATATGGATTAATGGATTTATTAGATATATGATCTTGGTCAAGTCAACCTCTCTCATGCTCAATTTCCTCATCTGTAAAATGGAGATGATAATAACACCACTTCCCAGGGTTGTTGTGAGGATCAAATAGAATTGTATTCTCTAAGCTGGCTTTAAATGCTAGCTATCAAGCGTAGCAATGTGAGTGTGAAGATGAAAATCCTGCACAAATAAGAAGGATTAAGGGCTCTCTGGGTAGCTTGGTGGCACAATCAGGAAGACCTGATTTCAATTCTGGCCTCAGACACTTCCTAGCGGTGTGACCCTGGGCAGGTCATTTCACCCTGTCTGCCTCAGTTTCCTCATTTGTAAAATTAGCCAGAGAAGGAAATGACAAACCACTCTAGTATCTTTGCCAAGAAAACCCAAATAGGGTCATGAGAAGTCAGACATGACTGAAAAATAACTGACCAACTATGGCCTATGTACTCATAGATATACGTATACATACACACATCTGTACATGATATAGATGTACATATACATATAAATCTAAGGATATACTATGTATATTATATACACACATATGTGATTATATGACATGATTTATGCATTTTCTTCTCTCTAGGGAGGCTTCATGCTTATTAATTCCATACCTTGCCTATTATCCTTCACCCTCTTCTCCCTACCTCTGATGTGCTCTCCCCTGAAACATATGTCCACCCCCAACTCACCACCCACCAGGAAGAAAAGACAGAAGGAAGTCAGGCATTGAGACAATAACAGGGGCCCCATGCCTAGGATGGGGTTTTTTTTGAGTTGTTGTTCCCAAAACGCGGGTGGGGGTGGGGACGATCTTAGCAAATATCCCTAGCATTAATAGTTTCCTGCATGTGGAAATGAAAGCCAGAGCCAAAGACTAAAAATAAAAAGGCCAATTCTTCTTTATTGTGCACTTGTCCCTCTTGGGTAATGAGAGACTAGGTTGGGGCTGGGGGTGGCAGGATGCATTTAGTCTCTGCCTTAGCTTGAGGAACCATTTGGCCTGTAATAAGTAACTGGCCTCCCTATGATTCATTCCAAAGAAGCAGTAACGAGTGGACTTTGTGCTGGAGGAAGGTGATGTTGACCTGACACCCACAGGGGGTTGAGGGGGAAGGCAAGATTCTGAGTTGCTGGGTTTTTTCCACTAGTAGAGATGCATTAGTATTGATCCATTCTCTCTCTCTGGCTCCAATCCTTATTCCATATTGTTTAGAAAGATACCTATGATTTGTTGTGGTGGTCATTCAGTTGTTTTTCATTCATGTCTGACTCTTCATAACCCCGTTTGGGTCTTTCTTGGCAAAGAGACTAGAATGGTTTGCTGTTTCCTTCTTCAGCTTATTTTACAGATGAGGAAACTGAGGCAAGCAGAGGTAAGTGACTTGCCCAGGGTCACATAGCTAATTAGAATCTGAGGCTGGATTTTAATTCCTGAAGATGTATCTTCCTGATTTTAGGCCCCGCACCACCTAACTGCCCCTGTCCATGGTTAGGAATATTATACTAATTATTAACACCCCCACATTACTTTGTATTCTATATTTATTTAACTGTTTATGTTATTTTCCCCAGTAGAACATAAACCTCTTAAGGGGAGGGACTATTTTCATTTTTTTCTCTGTATTATGCAAGACACAAAGAGATCCAGACTAGGCCTGTGGTTTCATTGGTCTAGTCGTACTCCCAGATGAGGGAATTACGTTTACCAGTTTGGGTTAATACCTTCCTTGTAATCTCATCTTAAAGACTCACTTAGAGCATCACAAGGTTGTGACTTGCCCAAGGTCACATGGTCCATACATGTCAAAGTGGGTTTTGAACCCAGGTTTTCCTGGTTCTGAGGCCTGTTCTCTATCCACACCCTTCTGACTGCTTGCTCCTGGCACATGGCTGGCATTTATTAAATGTTTGTTGAATTTAATGAAATGGTATCACGTTGCATTGAGTTGAATTAGACAGAGGAATGCTGCCTAGATCATGTGCATGTAGAACTTAGCATCTCTAGTGGGCTTGTACACTTTGGGAGTCCTTAGGCCACTTCAGTGTATGTGTCTCTTCCATTAGACTGTAAACCCCTTGAGGGTCAAGGACTAGGTTTTTTTGTCTTTGCATCCCTATGACCATACACAGGGCTTGACACATAGCAGGTGCTTAAAAATCTTTGTGAATTAATTGATTGATGTCATACCAACCTTTGTACTACAAGAAGACCACAACTCCTTAGGAACTCTTTTCTGATCCCTTGAGCCAGGAGTAACCTTTCCTTAATTGCCTGAGACTTATAACACATTGCTTGTATTTCTCTGATTCATTTTTACTTCTTTTTCCTATGTCATATTCTAAAATTTTACTTTATATTGTATTTAATTCTAAAAATTTGAAAAATCACACAATTTTTCTATGGGTTATATTCTCCAATGAGATCATAAATTTCATGAGGGTAGGGGCCATGTTTTACCTAAACTTATATCTCTCCCCAGTTCTTGGAAGACCATGATCCCTATCTCAGCTGGTACAGCGGAATGTGTGGATATGAGACATGAAAATATAGCCTAGTATGGTATTGCATTAAGAGCTCTGGATTTGCAATGAGAAGACCTGCGTTCAAATCTGCTCCCACACCTACTACAAGTCTAGGAACACAGACCTCAAACTAGAAAGGGCCTTAGACATCACTGAAATCAATCTAATTATTTTGTAGTGAGGAAACTGAGTCTCATAAAGAAATCATGTGCCCAAGACCATGCAGGGAGGAAATAGCACACCCAAGATTCAAACCCAGATGCTAGGACTCCAAGTTCAATAGTTTTTCCACTATAACATTCTGCTCCCACTCTATGACCATTAAAAATTTATAACAGTACATGATTTATAGATTTATTTATATTTCTCTAAATATATTTATAGTTATATATTTTACAATTGTGTCATTATCTAGCCAATCCATTATTCAGATGAGGAAAATGAAACCCAGAAATCTTATATATGACTTTCTTGAGCTTAAACATTTGGGAATTGGGTCCAGTCTTTTGACCCCAAATCCTGTGGGGTTTTTTCCATTCTTTCCACATTGATCTCATTGGATGACATGTTGGGCCTAGAGGCAGGCAAATCTGGGTTCAAATATGACCTCTTGATATTTACTAGTCATGGGTCCATACCCAAATGATTTTCACTCCCCTGAACCTCAGTTTACTCACCTGCAAAAAGAAGACAACATATGAATGTTTATTGTGAGACTTAAATCAGGTAAGATCCATGAAGAATTACTTTAAAGTGATATTTAAATATTCATTGGTAATTGTGTTGTTATTCATCTGTAAAATGGGCATAAATAACACTAATACTATCAACCTCAGCATCCTGAAGAGTGGGGTCTATCCGTGGAAGCTGCCATGTTGTTTCCAGGCTTCACTTGTGTTCTGACTATAGCACCAGCACAGTGACACCTCTAGCTGTGATCATAGAGGTGGGGCTAGGGGGAATCCCAGAAGCCTTCTCATCTAAGTCTTCCTCTCTCTCTATTTTATAGATTCGGGAAACCAAGGCACAGGAAAAGTTAAATGATTTAGGTCATAAGGCTACAGATTCAGAGCTATAGGGGACCTGCCTGAACCACTAATCCATAAACAAGGATCCCTGCAGGTTTCATACCGAGATAGATTTAAAATGTAATATCTGTTTTATTATATTTTTATTTATTTTGTTAAATATTTCCCAATTACAGTTTTACCTGGTTCATGCCACACTTCGGTGTGTTGTGGGCCTCATTTGGACCTGAAGGCTGATGTGTTTGATACCTCCACCTTAGAGGAAACTGAGGCCTAACGATACAAAATCATTTGCCTGAGGTCACACAGGTAGTAAGCAAAAGAATTGTATTTTGAACCCTTTCAGGTTCTCTGAGTCCAAAGCTGGTGTTATTTCTAATGTACTATACAGTTACTAATAAAATAAGTTTTATTAATGCCTTTTGTTATTACATCATAGTCAATTTTGGAAATGACTACTCTTCCCTTCCCTATTCCAGTTTGAAATCTCTGTTGTTGTTGGTCAGTCATTTCAGTCCTGTCTGACTCTTCGTGACCCCATTTATGGTTTTCTTGACAGAGATACTGGAGTAGTTTGCCATTTTCTTCTCCAGCCCATTTTCTGGATGAAGAGACTGAGGCAAACAGGGTGAAGTGACTTGTCCAGGGTCACACAGCTTTGAACTCTGGAAGATGAGTCTTCCTGACTCCAGGCTCAGCACCCTATCTGTTGCACTACCCATCTGCCCTCAATCCTCCATTATAAGAAAGGAAAGAGAGTAAGCAAAATCATATAATATCTTTATCTAGCAATATATACAATATATATATATATATATATATATACAATATATTCTTCCCTCAGCTCCCCCCCTCACCTTCCACCTGCCCACTAATCTCTCCATCTTGAGGAATAACTCTAAAAGGCCCCAGTACCATTGGCCTCCTGATTATAACAAATAATCAACATTTACTGAGTCTGATAAGTCTGGGAAGGTGTAGCCTGGAGGGATCCACAGGTGGGAGGGGGGCTGAAATTTTTGGAAGGGGAGTCTCTACAAGAGAAGGGGCTGAGAAGGTGGAGGAGTTTTTGTTCTCCCTAAAGCCTAAGTCCCTCCCCTAGAATAAGGTCAGGTGAGTGAAAACAGATGGGACTGCTCAAGAGTTTATTGTGCTTGTGAAAGTGAGAGATCATTGCTTTTTTCCAAAGGCCAATCATAGTTGCATTTTCAAGAAGATGGATTTTGACTAAAAGTTACCAATAATACACCTGAAGCCAGAAAGGAAGCAAATGACATGTCTAGGAATTTTAAGTAGAAATGAGGTCATAGTCCTTTTCATTTTTCCTGGTCACCCAGACAGGAAAATTCCACCTTTTAGCCGTCTACTGACTGTGGGCACCTGGATTATTTCCATGTAAATTTCAGTAAGTGAAGTCAGTCCAAGCCACCCCTCATCCCTGGAAACAGAGGCCAAGAGGGTCTACAGACCCAGTCCTGGTAGCAGAAGCTGAGAGGGTCTATCAGGAGAGGAGTATTTCCTCCGCCCCTGGAAGCTCAGCAAATCTCATCGATCCTATAGCAAGTTTTTATTATTGAAATGAAACCCTTGAGAACAGCTTCTAAGCCATTTGGGAAAATGCCAGACTATAGAGATTATAGGACTCCTGGACTTCAAGTGTTCCTCACTTCTGATTCTGTTCTTCATTAAAAATTCAGTCTTCATTAAGGCATAGTAAACACTTTATATATATATCAGGAGAGGCAGTGTAGTACAATGAATAGAATATTATTGTTGTTTGTTCTTCATTCTCAAAAAGGACCAAGACATCAGGGAGATGATGCTTTGATTTGCAAGTGAATTGGATTTAAGTGAGGGTGGGCTGTGCAAGGTCCTATGTGTTAAGCATTGAAGACACAAATGGGGAGGGCAGGGGAAAAGGAAGGGGCCTTTTGTTTGGCTTTTGGAAAAGAGCTATAATCTCTCACTTTCACAAAAAAACACAATAAACTCCGGAGCCTTCCCACCTGTTTTCACTCACCAGACCTTATTCTAAGAGACGGACTTAGGCTTTAGGGAGGAACAAAATCCCCTCCACCTTCTCAGTCCCTTCTCCTGTGGAGACTTTGAGTTCCCCTTCAAAAAATCTCAGCCCCCTCCCACACCTATGATTCCTCCAGGGAAGGGAAGGGGAAAGGAAAGGGATGGGAAAAGAGAAAGGTGAAACAGAGAGGGGTGAGAGGGGGAGAGGGAGGGAGGGAGAGAGACAGAGACAGAGAAAGACAGAGACAGAGAGAGACAGAGACAGAAAGAAAAAGAGAGAGAGACGAGAGAGACAGAGAGAGAGACAGAGACAGAGAGACAGAGACAGAGAGAGACAGAGACAGAGAGAGAGAGACAGACAGAGAGACAGACAGAGAGAGAGAATGGATATGTCCCTTTTCTCAAGAATGTCACAATCTAACTGGAGGAGACAAGTCATGGAACATCAGGGTGAATGACAAAGCTCAGAGGGTCTTTTCATATTAGATAGTGCCAGGAGTCTGGAGGGAAGATAGTAAGGCCTGGTGGTTCTCCATCTCACTGAGTTGGTGACTCTGATCTCATCCAAGTCATGAGAGTGGTCAAAAAACCTAGACAGGATCCTGGGCCCAGATGTGAAGGGAAGGCTAGGGGAGAAAGTTCTCCTGATGGTAGAGGGTCTTCTTACCATCTAGCCATACCAGATGGATTCTGGGTGTTCGAAGGTTGGGGAACAGATTAAGGAAGGAAAAGAAGAGGAAAATGACATGGATGTAGGACAATATATGTTCAACTTTTGAATCTGACACTATCTTTTTACCTCACTGGGCCCCTGTTTCTTCATCTGTGAAATGAGGGGCTGAATCAAATGACCTCTGAATCCTGCTGTGCTTTAGATTTGTGACCCCATGACTCTATGAAGTAGTTCTATATATGAAGCTGGGAAGACCTTTGCTCCAATTCCCCCCTCTGACACTACCCACTAACCTTGAATAAGACAGAGAACCTCTTGGCCTCAGTTTCCTCACCTGTAAAATTAAGATAATGATGCTTGAAGCATATCCCTCACAGACCTACAGCAATACTCAAATATGATAACATACCTACTTCAAACTTAACTAGACTGGTGCCCTGAATGCTTGAAAGCCCCATATAAATGCCAGGTATTACTTTTCTCTGATGCCCCGGGAATGGAATGTGTTCGTGAGTCTGTGGGACACAGCAGTATTAAGTAACGTGGAAGGAAAGCAGCTTTCTATGTCATGTAACTTCTGTCTTTGTAACCAGTCATTTCCAATGAGTGAAATACACACAATACACATAAGTCTACAATGCATATATACATATACACATACACTCACACAATTATATACCATTACTATATTATTCTATCATACTACATAACACTTGTGTTACATACATATAGATTTTAATGTGGTACAAAAGTGTTATGCATGTATATACATGTGCATATATAGCAGAATATAGGTTTAAATCCATATATGCATATATGTGTGAGTGTGTATATATATATACACACATATATAGAAGACTATGGATTCAAATTCATATATATTCAGCTATATAAAATATATATTCAAATCTATGTATATATGTATTTATATGTGGATTTTAATCCATATTCTGATATACACACTCACACAATATGTGTATACATATGCACACATGTGTCTACATATACAGGCATGTGTACATGTGTGTATAAATACCTATTCTGCTACCTACTATTTCTGTGTGACCTTAGGCAAATCACTTCATTTCTTTGTATTTCATTTTTCTCAACTGTCAGGTGAAGAGATTGGACTAGATCAGTGTGTGTCAAACTCAGCTAGAAATAGACATTACTAAACCATGCTGTAAGGGTCCCTAGAGGTCATGTATTGACTTAGTTTCAAAATGTCTTATTACTCATGTTTTATTGCATTTTTATCTTGCTAAATATTCCCTAATTACATTTTCATCTTTGGGAGTATCGTGGGCCACATCCAGCAGACAGTGACACCTCTGGATTAGATAAAATCCCATCTATTGTTCAAGCCTTTGATGTTATGATTTGCCCAACTGATCCCCAAAGCCTTCTTAGAGTCCTGTGTTCCTCTGACACAGATGTCATGCTTCATCTCCCCTACTAGATATGAAGCTCCTCGTGGGCAGGGTTCTAGGTCCAGGGGTGGTAAACTGTGTGTTTGCCTCTTCAGCATCACTCTTGCTAAATTTGAAGCTATCCATTGCCTGGTCGCTGGTTTGGTGTGGCCAACACAAAGACTGTTGTTCACTGAGTTGCAGGGGATCAGATCTGAACTGGCAAAGGGAGCACCCATACTGAGGAAATATCAGAGCCTTGAATGTTGGAGTAATGGGTAATAACGTGGCTAATGTACAACAGTCAGGGGGAAGCCAGATCTCTAGTAGGAAACCTCTAACTCAGAAAGCTGAAGTGTCAAAGTCCCCAGTAAAGACCCGGTCACTGAATGGAACCACATCGTCCACTTCAGGTGGCAATTCTCTTTAGAGTGATCATTAGCCGGGTTCGTCCTCAGGCTAAAATCTCAGACAATAGGTGGCTAATGTATAACACTCACCTACTTGTAAATATTAACTGCAGCATAATGTACTGGAAAGAGTTCTGTACCTAGGTTAGAACACTGACCCCAACCATTAGGAGCTCTGTGACCCCAGGGTAGTTTCTTAACCTCTCTGGCTGAAGTTTACTCATAATGGAAAATGGGAATGATAACAATTGCATTTCCTTCACATGGTTATTGTGAAAATGTCTTATAAATGTTGTTTACAAAGTTTATAAAACTATATATATGTATATGTAGTTTATATATAGCATATAGTTTATATACATATAATTTAATATATAAATATATAAAACTACATATATAATAATAAAATATACATTATTATTATTATCAATGACAATAAGAGGAATTACGGTATTGTGGATAACCAACCTGCTTTGCCACCCAGAAGACCTATGTTCAAATCTAACTGATGGATCCTGGTTCTGTGAGTACTCAACTTCTCAGTGTCTAGGTAACTAATTCTGTAAGTTACAGAGAAGGTGCCAGATCTGCATCGATAGAAGAGAAGGAAGGAAGGAAAAGCAAGGAAGGAAAGAAGATTCAAAATGGTGTTGGATTTGGTGTCAGAGGAACTGAATATGAATCCTGACTGCCACTTACTAGCTGTGTGACTGAGTGAGCTATATAACTTTCATGGGTCTCAGTTTCCTTATCTGTGAAATGAGGGGAATTGGACTAGATGGTTCCTATGTCTCCTTTCAGTTCTAGAATTATGATCCTAAAGACCTATCAGGCACCATATTGGCCCAGATTTCTATACTAGCAATATTTAATATCTTCTGTAGTTCCATGCCAATAAATACAGGGTTTTACTGTTTGAAGCCTAATAATGAATCTGAAAAATTTTACCTTATAACGGCATATCTTTCCTTTTCCCTTCCCTTCCCCCTTTCCCTTCCCCTTAACATTCCCTTCTTTTCCCTTTTCCTTTCCCTTCCCTTCTCCTTCCCTTCCTCTCTCTTTCTTTTAAAGGAACTCTAAGGATGATATTTTAACATAAAAATTCCTCCAGAACTTGGCATGAGATGAGGAATTTGAGGACAGCCAGAAACACAATGAATATTTATTCAGTTTCAATGATGCTTACCTTCCTCTCTCCCCCTAACTCCAGCTAGATTCAAATCATGGATTGGCCAACCCTACTTGAACCTTAGAACTAAAAATGCAAAGTGGTTTTGATTTTTTTTTTTATTGCCATTGAAAATTCCAAGGTCCTTGGTTAAGAGGAGAAGGGCCAATCCAAATTGCTGGCCACATTCTAATATGTGTGATGAGGTTTACTGAGCTAAGATTTCCTCCAGGATTCCAGATGAATCTGTTACTGTTTTGCTTTGGGTCATTAGATCACTGTCCCATCTGCAGAGATTACTATGCAGGGTACAGCTATGGTCCTCAAGAATGTAAGATCATATCTGAGGCAGAAAATAAATGAATTTAGATACCATAAGCCCTTCTCTTTTGAAGGCTAATCATTCCTTCATTTATTTTCACCATGATGTCTTGATGTCTTTCATGCCTATTAATGAATGACATTGTGATTGAATTTCCATTTCCATTTCATAGGAGGACCCAGGCTCAATTAACACTGTCTTTTACTAATACTTGTAATAAAAAATAAAGCCATCATCCCCCACAGAAAAACAAAATATTATCTTACCTCAGCTTTGTATGTTACTCAGCATTATGTACAGGCTTCTGCACATAGTAGGCATCTAATAAATGTTCTTTACATTGAATCAAACCCGAATTTATTAATTTTCTAACACATGCCTTGTTATGGACATTAAAACTTTAGACTTTTACAAGTACCTTTTATGTGAATTTTATTTTATTTTATTTTTGTACCAGATCATTGTAAGAAACATCCTTGACGGGGGGCGGCTAGGTGGCGCAGTGAGTAGAGAGTCGGCCCTGGAGTCAGAAAGACCTGAGTTCGGATCTGGCCTCAGACACTTACTGCACACACAAACAAAGCCTAGCTGTGTGACCTTGGGCAAGTTACTTAACCCCAATTGCCCTCCAAAAAAAAAAAAAAAGAAACATCCTTGACCATTGTGTATATATCCTGCAACTTATAATCTTAATGAGCTGCCTAGGGCATTGAGAAGGTAAGTGATCTGCCCAAGACCACACAGTCAGTATGTGTCAAAGGTGGGACTTGAACCCAGGGTTTCCTGACTCCAAAGTTGTTTGACTCTCTACCATGATACCATGTTGACTTTTCCCTTGTACTTATTATAAAAAAAAGTCCTTGTGCAACTTTAATTGAGCTTTCAATGTGGATGAGAGGCAGTTTGGTATAGTGTAGTAGCATCTCAGTCTGAGAAACTTGTGTTTGAGTTCCAGTATATATGGGAGGTGGACAAATCTTTTGTTGGTCCCTGGGAACACTCCAGTATTGTGAGTTGCAAAGCAGTTGCTGATCAGTGTCATGGAAAGGAGTCTCTGTCCCCATGAAATAATAGATCTAGTCTCCCTACCCCCCCATGCCCCACCTTCCCTCCAAAAAAAAAATTAGGGCATAAAATTGAGCAAAATAAATTGGAAACAATAGGACACAAATCATCTCTACCCTTCCCTGTTGGTTAGGTTTTAGCAAGAGCACATGTTCTTCCTCCACCTCCCTGTGAAACACTAAATCTGATTTGCAAACTTTTTAAAAACATTACACCATTGCAAACTTATTTCTTAAGTGGTTTCAGAGACTTGCCCCAGAGTTTCTCCCTAAAATCTTGTGCAAGCGTGAATAGTTTGAACAAGACTCCATTAAAAAACTCTCCAAAGGTAGTCATGTGAAGACCACCAGAGGCACAAAGACTTCCCAGACCCCATATAACCAGGAAAAAAAATAAAGATCTCTGCTACAAGGGAGAAAAAGTGATCCCACCAGTGACTGCTTCACCTGAAGTGAATGGAAATATCTGTGACCCCTCCATCACACCTCTCATTTCTCACCATGGAAAGAGGTGGCAAATTATAATAAGAATTTCACTTGTCAAGTTGCCCTGCTACAAAAGGAGCCTATCAGGGGCCTACAAGCACTTTCTCTCAGATAGCTCCAGGAGGTGACATTCTTAGAAGGAAAGAACTGTTAACAGTGAATCTTAACAATTCAGCCAACTTGTGATCCTTCCCTCCTGGTGGGAGGAAAGGAAAGGTATAAGTCTGAGTTGGAAAAATTACCTTCAGTGGAAATGGCACTAAAAATCTGCAAATGTACAAACGAGACCCTTGGTTTAGGTACATTATGGGATCCTACATCTAGGTCTGAAAGGGACCTCAGATATTACAAGCTGTGTGACCCTAAGCAAGTCACTTAACCCTGTTTGCCTCAGTTTCCTCATCTGTAAAATGAGATGGAGAAGGAAATGAAAAACCATTTCAGTATCTTTGCCAAGAAAGCCCCAAATGGGATCATGAAGAGTCAGACAGTACAGAAAATGACTGAACAATAATGAAAGTTTCTACCACAATTACTACCTAAATGTTAGCTATTATCAGTAAAATTTGATGTGTGGTTCCTCCCCTAATATAATACTGAAAAAAATGTCTGACCTCCCTTTACCTCATTTCTATACTTACTAGTTTGCTCCACTGATTCTACAGAAAACCACGGTCAGCATTGACTTGCAAGGCAAAATTTGGAAGTAGATGCTTTAATTTCCATGCCTTTCCACTTTCACTTCTGTGGCCTCCTCAACCCTTTCAGTCTCTTGCTTCTCTACCATACCCACTGTGGCCTCCTTCTGCCCCCTAGATGGGACAGCACAGCCTGGTCTGCTAGGACTAACTTTGGAGGATCTGGGTTTGAATCCCTCCTCGGAAGGTTACTACCTATGTGATCTTGGACAACTCTCTTGGCCATAGATTCTTCAACTCTAAGATGAGGGAGTTGGATTAGATGGCCTTTGACCTCTTTCCCAGATATAGATCATTATCTGTAGATGATGCTATGATCCCCTCAGTTTCACAAGCTCTGGATTTTTCCAGCTCTTTCCCTCTGATATTTCAATCCCTCCATCATCTGCCCCATTTCTCCATGGTTCTACTACCTTGTGATATAACTATAGGTTGTGCAGGATGTTATCAACTTACCCCTACTTATTAAAAGCTATGTCAATATCTCTCAGATAAGAGGATGCATCTCTAAATATATGTCCCTTTAAGAAGCTATTTGAGGAATAATAAAACCTGATCTATATATATATTGCTCCTGGACCCACATGGCTCTGGAGGAGAAAGTGAGGCTAGTGACTTTGCACAGCCTTCCTCACTTAAATCCAATTTACTTGCAAGTTATGGAATCACCTCCCCAATGTCATGGTCCTCTTTGAGAATGAAGCTCAAAAAACCAACAAAAACTGATATTTCTATAGCTCTCTAAGCTTCATGAAAGCACTTTATATCCATTCTCTCATTTTAACCACACAACATCCTTATAAAGAAGATATACTATATGTACCTGATTTCTAAACAGCTAATGACTTCCCTTCCCAAACTACCCTCTACTTATAGAATAATAATAATAACAATAACCACAATAACGATCATATTAGTGAAAATAGTGCCTGGCATTTATTTAACACCAGGCACTGTGCTAAGTGCTTTACAAATTGTATTTCATCTGATCTTCACAACAATGCAGCTATACAGTAATCGTTTGTTGAGTCATTTTAGTTATGTCTGATTCTTCATGATCCCGTTTGGGGTTTTCTTGGTAAAGACACTGAAGTGGTTTGCCATTTCCTTCTCCAAATCATTTTACAGTGAAGGAAACTGAAACAAACTCAGTTAAGTGACTTGCCCAGGATCATACCACCAGAAAGTGTCTGAGGCTGGATTTAACTCATGAAGATGAGTCTTCCTGATTCCAAACCCAGTACTCTGACTGCGCCACCTAGCCACCCCATCATATAGTAAGATAAGTTATTATTATCGCCATCTTTTTTATATCTTAAGAAATTGGGGCAAATGAGCTGCCTAGAACCATAGACTGAGGCTAGATTTAAATGTGGATCTTCCTGACTTTGGGTCCAATACTTTATCCACTATGCTAACTAGCTGCCCCCAACATAGTTGCTATCTCTTTCTCCCTCTCTCTCTTTCTCTCCCTCTCTCTCTCTCTCTCTCTCTTCCTCTCTCTCTCTCTCTCTCTCTCTCTCTCTCTCTCTCTCTCTCTCTCTCTCTCTCTCTCTCCCCTATACAGAAAGACCTAGACAGAGAAAAGGAGAAAGGAGAAGAGAGAGAAAAGGAGAAAGAGAGAGAGGGAGAGAAAGGTGGAAAGAGGAGAAGAAGAGGGAAAGAGAGGGAGAGGGAAAGAGAACTAGATAGATAGATAGATAGATAGATAGATAGATAGATAGATAGATAGATATACCTATATATCTATATATCAAAAGAGAGTGTCAATTTCCTTAACTATCATGCATTAGATCTGACCTTTGTTCAGGGACCCTGCTGTCTTCCACTCCAAGTAGATGTCCATTATAAATGGGGAGAATAAGTTTCTCTTATCAAGAAAATCTATGGATGTGAATATTTTAAAATTACTCATGAAATATGCAAGCACCACAGAGGGTCTGGTAGACAAGCAAGAGACTGAAAGGGCTGAGGAGGCCATAGAAGTGGAAGTGGAAAGGCATGAAAGTTAAAGCATCTACTTCCAAATTTTCCCTTGGAAGAGTTGATACTGACTGGTTTTCTGTAGAATCAGTGGAGCAAACTAGTAAGTATAGAAATGAGGTAAAGGGAGGTCAGACATTTTTTTCAGTATTATATTGGGGGAAGAACCACACATCAAATTTTACTGATAATAATAGCTAACATTTAGATAGCACTCACTAGCTATTGATCAACTTACCAATGAGTCTTTGTTTACATGAAGGAATTACAGGAACCAATATTGCCCCTTAAGATTCCCTGAATCTTTTTCTGAGCTTAAGGGTATTCCTTAGGTTGCACTGGGGACAATGTAGCCCCAGTATAGGAGAGTGGAGAAGGGAAGGAAATATAATCCCAAAGCAAAGGTCATCTACCCCAGCCTGATCATTTTACAAGTGAGGAAACTGAGGTTTCCATTTGAATGTTTTGCCCAAAATCACATAAAATCCTGGAGTTGGAGTCCTTTCTCAGACACTTACTGACTGTGTGGTCCTAGACAGCTCACTTAATCTAACTAGACTCAGTTTCCTCCTCTGTAAAATAAGAATAATAATTGCACCTACCTCATAGGGGTATTATGAAGGTCATAAGGTTATAAAGTATTTTCAAGCCTTAAAGCACTAATTGCTTACTATTATTAGTACTAGGTCACACACATATGTGTATACATTTAAACAAAAAGCAAATACGAGGGTAGATTCAAGACATGAAGGTTGCTTGGTTCTTAGCAACCCAAAAAGTCCCAGCCACAGCAGAGTTGTCAATCTGCTGGGGAATGGAGTGGTAACACCAGGCCAACCATAAAAACCCCTTGAATTTAAAACTGAAACCAGTTTCGATATTGCTTAAATAGAGCAAACAGTCAATTTGGTTAACACAGGCCCCACCCCATAGCCAAGAACTCTGTAAATATTTGTCAACTTGAATTCAAAAAAAAGTTTCCAAAGAGAGACAGAAAGAAATATTGAAATGTAAAGAGTCAAAAATGAATTCAATATTGAAAGCATGCAGATTTACCCAAACATAAATGTCACATTTTGGAACAATAGATTTCAAGTTTCATTTGAGACAGAAGGGACTGAAGAGGTGGATGAGATCCTCTCGGTTTCCAGAACAATCAACCTACTCATCACCTTCATGCTGGTAGCTCCTCTGATAGTTAATAGATATGTGACCTCAAGGAAGCCAATTAACCTCTCTGGCCTCAGTTTCCTCATCTATAAAATGGGAGGGGTGGACTAGATGGTCTCTGTAACCCCTTCTAGCACTACAGCTACCTGTATTTACCTATCCCCCATGACTACTGTCTATGACTTTCTATAAGTTGGTTCCAAAGGTTCTAGGTGCCTTGCTTCATTTTTCTTGACATAGGCCCAATATTGTATTTATTTACTTTTTGCCTCTATATTTCTTGAATTATAGCTCTTACTCTGCTTCTTCTTCTTCATGATTCCCTATTTATGATATGTTTCAGTGTATATGATGGGTGGGGTGGGGGTGAGTAGAATATGACCCACTTGATGCTGTCCTTGCCATCATCATTGACATCACCCCCATGTCTTCAGGCAGGTTCATAAAGGTAAGTCCAATTGGAAGACTAAATGAACAGGTTACTTTAAGGCAAGATATTTTTTCAAAACTCCTAAGCAGTTGTGAAAATCCTGCTAACAATGGAACTCAGGAGTGTTGGTTCCTGGTGGGGTAACCACAGGTGGGTAGCACCCATTTGCAAAAAGTTTTCTATTCATTGGCTTTCACTTCCTCCAGGGTTTATTTAATCTTTCATCTTCAGCTCAGTGTGATGGGGGTTTATTTTCATTTAATCTTTTCTCTGGTTTTCAGTCATGTGTCATAGCTAGAACAGTAGCTTTTTATTGTTTATTTAGGATTTAAGGATGATTTGAGAAGCCTTCTCTATTTTGAGGTCTGAACTTGGGCCAAGTTTAACTTTTGTGTTCGATCTCCATCTTTTCCTAGGAACACAGACATTTCCATCAAAGGTAAAGATGGCATTAGAGTAGTTAGTTAATTAAAAGGAGAAGTCAAGATTCCTTTTCTATCTCCTCAACCTGCTGTCCCCAAAGTCTACTGATATTCAGCCCTGGTGAAATAGGGGATTGGGGTTTCAAGGTCTGAGGAAGGCAGAATTTCTTTTAGAGAGAGGGGAACCTAAGACTGAGAAGGCCAGACACTGAACCCATAAGGAATCTAGTACCAGAAGAACCAAGAATAGAATTGGACTTAAGCAGCCTGAATGAGCAGGTGAAATGTTTTCGAATGGAAAGATAGATCAGGTTAAAAGGTTCAAATCCTTCCTCTGTCACTTAGAATTTGTATAACATTGGGTAAGTCACTTAGTCTTTTTGGGCCCTAGTTTCCTTATCTATAGAATGATGGGGTTCGACTAGGGATGGGGAACCTGTAGTCTTGAAGGTACATATGATCCTCTAAGTCCTCTAATGCTGCCTTTTGACTGAAGGCCTTGAAGCTGCTAATGTCTCTTCCAGGTTGGAATCTGTGAGCCTATGAACCTCATAATAAGGGTTGGATTGGATGACCTCTCAATCTCCTTCTAGTTACAAATCTAGGAACCTAGAAATCTTTCAGAGCCTCAGGTTGCCTCATTTATTAATTTTAGTAGTTTTGCTAGATAATCTACAGGGTCTATGCAATTCTATCATATTGTGATTTTGTAATTCTATGGGAAAGGGAAGCAAGATTGGTTAGAAATCTCAATATAAGAGGTTGCTATCTAAACTATCTGCCCCCAAGGTCCCACTCAGCGTTGGAGACTCCCATTCTTCTGGTATGATGGAATTTCAGGTAGAATGCTATGTTTGCAAAGGGGACAAGCTATTGGGATAACTGCAGGTTAACATCTTGTGAAAAGTGTAGAATGTGGGTGGAAAGAGAATACTATAATTGTATAGGAATCAGACAAGGTTTTCTTCCCTCTTTGTTTATAAATGTGGGGAAGGGAGAAAGAAATAGAAATAACAGAAGGAGAAAAAATGAAGGACAAAAGAGAGAGGAGTGTTTTCATGCAACACTGAGGGCCTTAGCTGATCTTTTTTGGCCTCTCCTCTCTCAAAAGGAGAATTTGACTTCTGTAGTTAGTTTTGTTGCAGCCTGGTTAAAAATAAAGTATGTGCTATATTGTAATTTCTTCAGGGCAGAAAAGTCTTCCACCATCAAACCAACCAAGAAAAACCAAAAATAAGGAATTTGGCATCAGGAAAACTGGTTTAAATTCCTATTTTTTGTAGGTCACTCTACTTTCTGGGGCCCAGTTCTCTCATCTATAAAATGATGATGTGGGTCTAGTTAAAGTATCTTCATGATCTAAACTCTGTGATTATAAGACGAAGTAGATCTTGATTGAGATTCTAGATATTGTTCACCTGCCTTCCTGCTACCTATCACTTTTTAATGGATTAAATTAAAAAATTAGAACTTTCTAGCAACATGTTTTGTGTTCCTCCCCCGCCCCTTATCATTGGAGTTCTAAACGTTTTTAGCATGATGGACCACTTAGGCAGTTTGGGGAAGCCAAGAATATTGTTTTTGAATCCATAAAATAAAATAGATAGGATTAAAAATTTATTTTTGGTAGCATTTATGATCTCTCCCTTCCACTGATTCCCCCAATTGAGCCATCAAATCCAACAAAAAATGAAAATTGACTCCATCCCAACCAAAATGAGAAATTCAGAAAAATAAATCGCCATATTGGTCATACTTGACATACTTGGACATATTTGTCTCTGCCTTCTATAGCCATTACCTCTCTAGCAGGAGGGGATGTTTTGTCTTCAATTTTCTGGACTCTGGCTTATTTCATTAACCAGAATTCCAAAGTTGTTTTCCTCTCCAATGTTTTCATAGAATAAATTATGATAGGTTTTTTTCTCACTTAACTCTACATTAGTACATAAAGATCTTCCCAGTTATCTTGGAAAATTGCTCATTTTGTCATATCTTATTGCCCAGTAATAATCCATTACATTCAAATATCATAATTTCTTTAGTTACTTAGCTATTTATAATCTATTTATTTATTTTATAATTTATTTTACTATGTTATTTTATATTTATAATTTATATTTTACTATTCCTAACAAGAGGACAGCCATTAGGTGTGCAGTAGAATCAGAAAGACCTGAGTTAAAATCTGACCTAACAGACTTACTAGTTGTGTGACCCTAGACAAGTCACTTAACCCTTTTTGCTTCAATTTCCTCATAGGAAAAATGAGCTGGAGAAGAAAATGGCAAACCTCTCCAGGATCTTTGCCAAAAAAAGATCCAAAAGGGGATGAGAAAGTTTGACATGACTAAAACGATTGAACAACAACAACAATAAAAGAATGATCTTAAATAAGCTACTTAATCCTTTTTACCTCAATGTCCTCCTCTATAAAATGAGCTGGAGAAGGAAATGGCAAACCACTCCAGTATCTCTGCCAAGAAAACCCCAAATGGGGTCACTAAGAGTTGGACACAACTGAAATTACTGAACAATAACAAGGGAAGCTTCCTTAGTTTCTGAATTTTGTCGACTAGAAAGGGATGCTGTAATACTTTTGTATGCATTAGTCCTTTTACTCTTTCTTTAATCTCTTTGACACTAACTTCCTATGTGATCTTCCCTCAGTCTCCTTCTCTGGCTTGTTATTCATATCATACCTCCTAACTGTTGGTATTTCTAAAAGATCTTCCCTGGACCTTATTTTCTTCTCTCTATATATTACTTCTCTTGAAAACTTCATCAACTCCCATAGGGTTAATTGTCATCTCTAGATGATATCTATGTCACTCCACTCAGCCCCACTTACTTCCTTGAATTTCGTTCTTGAATTTCCAATTACCTTTTGGACATCACGAAATGGATATTTTGGAGTCATCTTTAATTTAACAGATCTAAAACTAAATTCATTATCTTGTTCCCCTAAACCTTCTCCTCTTCCTTATTTGTGGCAAAGATATTACAACTTTTCTAAAGTACTATATTCATGGGCTATGTCAGGGACACCACATCCCCCTTCATTGGAGACCTCTAAATGTAGTCTGGTTGGCAATTTGTTGAGAATGCTGTGGACTTGATTCCTTCAGGAATCAACTGGACTACATCACTCTTAGTTTTTTTTCCCAGTTCTGATTCTCTGATTTCTAAAAACATTCCCATCTCTAAAATTCTACAACCTTCTGGTTTATGGGCATATAAAACATTCCTGGATCACTGCCTTATCATGGCAAAGGGCTTTGCATGGCTCAATGAAATTATGAGTTATGCTGTGCATAGATGAATAGGTCATAGTGGAGATTTCTGACAAAAGGTGGTACACTAGAGAAGAAAATGGCAAACCATGCCAGTATCTCTGCCAAGAGAACCCCATGGACAGTAAGTTTGGACAGGTTTTGGGAGATAGTGATGGACAGAAGAAGCTGGCATGCTATGGTCCATATGGTCATGAAGAGTTGAACATGAATTGAATAACAGCAATTTCTCCAGAAGTTCACTGGCAAACCTATCTCAGAAATTAACAAAAATTTCCCCATAGAAATGGCATTAGAATTGGTAGTTGGTTGGCCAGGCAACACTCCATTAAACCTAAAATGTACTACTCCCATTTCATCTAACCATCAATTTATGATACTGCTTCAATGGAGTAAATGCCCTTTGAATATGACTCAGGATTCCAGAAATACATTTCCCCTGATCCTGGCAAAATGAGAAGGAACTTTCTCTCAACTCCAATGCAAATGGCAACTTAACACAACAGGGTCAGATTCAGTTTCCCCATTTGCAAAATACGGATAAGACAATCCATAGTACCTGTGTCTGCTGTCAGGTCGTTCTTAAAATAAAATTTTACATATATGTGTATACACACATATATACCTATACACACATATATGTATATATATACATATATATATATATAAGAGATGCTTTGAAAATTTGAAATGGTTATATAAATTACAGTGGAGTGATGCATGTAAGAGAAAGTAACTATATTAATTATTCCACAGGTAATAGGGATAAATGAAGGAGTCATTTATTAAATGCTTACTTTGTACTAGACCCATACTAAACACTGAGGAAAAAAAGACAAAAATAAGACAGCCCCTGCCCTCAGAGAGTTTACATTCTAAATGTGGAAAGAAAA
Source organism: Gymnobelideus leadbeateri (assembly GCA_011680675.1). Classification (NCBI taxonomy): domain Eukaryota; kingdom Metazoa; phylum Chordata; class Mammalia; order Diprotodontia; family Petauridae; genus Gymnobelideus; species Gymnobelideus leadbeateri. The sequence goes on from WOXC01006858.1 coordinate 399,017, forward strand.
CAAATAAAATAGGGTAGCTACAGGGCAGATGGCAAGGCCTGGCAGTATGAAGAAATACAGTGTCAGGACAGATGGCAAGACTCAGGACTGGAGTGGGTGTTTCTGTAGGGTGACTATTATGAACTCTGTTTTTTTGTTGCAATAGGAACTGTCAAAAGTACAGGCTGCCATACTCCCCTGTGAATGAAAATGGATAACTGATGAAGACAGGGAGATGCCAAAGGAGAAAAATAAGAGCCAGAGCATGATTTGAAAACTGTTCCCCCAGTGCAACAGAAAATGATTCACAAGTTTCATAGACACTTCTCTTTTGTATTCTGATGTGACTGTGGAAATGCTTTGGGGGCATTTAAGTTCAGAATAAAAAAAAAAAAAAAGAAAGTTAAAAAAAAGAAAGTGAGACTCTTATCATGTTGCTCTTCAGTAAGGTCTGTGTCTCAATACAATATTGAATCACCACAAAAATAAATATCTATAAGCATTGGAAAATAAGATTTTCTGGTGTTAAAAATATATCCTTTAAAAAAATGGGACCTGTGATTTAATGTGTATAAAAAACTCCTGGTAAGGAAAGTCTCCTACCAGTATAGGGTGACGCTTTCTCTACAACTAAGTCTTAGTAAGTTGCTTGGGGACCTGAGAGGTTGTGTGCCAAGGGTCACAGAGCCAGTAAGTGTCAGAAAGTACATTTGAACATGGGTCTTTCTGATGTGAAGGGGAGCTCTCCAGCCACCACACCACGGTACCTTTTGTGTGTATTAACAAAAATGATATGAATGTGTCTCTCATTGCATCCCTTATCCTCTATACCCCCAGTCCAACCTTGAGTTGTGCCCTAGATGCCTACCTATATTACCTAACTCTGCTCCCAGGTCTGGGGATAAGGGGATGGTAATTCTGCCTATTATGTGCATGAGTCATTCCTAAGTGGGATGCTTCTATCATCTGTAAAATAGAGATGGTAAGAGCTGCAGTACCCACCTCACTGGGTTCTCTTAGGGGCCACATGAGATAACAGAGATAAAACATTTTTCAAACTCTAAAAGGCACAGGGGAGAGTAGTAGACAGAGGGTTGTATTTAAGAGGCAAGGAAAACCAGGGTTAGAATGTTTAGTAGCTATGTGATTCTGAGTGAATCACTTAACCCCATTGAAATTCAATTTCCTCTTGTATAAAGTGATAATAATAGTAGCACCTATCTCAGAAGGCTAGAGGGGGGACCAAATGAGATCACAGAGGTAAAGCATTTCACAAACCTTAAAAAGCACAATCATCTTAGAGATTATAGAGAAAATACAATATAGCATATATTATGTAGGGTCAGCAAAGTGGCACAGTAGATAGAGCACTGGTCCTGACATCAGGAAGATTGATCTACCTGAGCTCAAATCTGGACTAGACACTTACTAGCTGTGTGATCCTGGGCAAGTAACAACTCCATTTGCCGCAGTTTTCTCATCTATCAAATGAACTGGAGAAGGGAATAGCAAACCACTCCAGGGTCTTTTTTAAGAAAACCCTAAATAGGGTCACAAGGAGTCAGACACAGATGAAACAAGTGAACAACATGTTATATATACTATTTATATATACCCTATAATAATATATACCATATTATATAATACTATGTTATACAGTATATTATATGCTATTTAACATATACTATATACTGTTACTGTATATTACATACTATATATTTATATATACAGTACATTATATACTATGTAATATATACTATATTATAACATATAGTATACATGTATAGTAGATTATATAATACCAAATACTATATAATATTTACTATACTATAATATAACATATATAGTATCATAATACACACATATACTATTACATGTATATTATATTATACTATAACACATATTATAATATGCTGCTCATGGTAACATATATAATAATTGATATGTTATAATAATAAATATACAATAGTATAATGTATCGTAACATATTACTCTATATATACATATATATGCACACACACACGCACACACACACACATATATATACACACACGGTACTCAATTCTATAGTCGCACAATGCTTGTTTATATAATGAACACACACAAACACATGCATATGGTACTCAATCCTATAACTGTACAATGCTTGCTTATATAATGAGCACATACTTTTCAAAACATTATTTGCTTGTTCCAGAAAAAAAATAAAAAAGATAAACAAGAAGTTATCTCTCCCTGGTGCTTTGTCACAGAGCTATTTATCAGCAAGGGAACAAAACCTTGCAAAGAAAATCAACACAGATGCTGTATCAAAACATATTGAGGGTTTCAGCAAACTGTAGAAACTAGCTGTGCATTTGTCAACATTTGGTGAAAATTTTCCTTTTTTTTCAGATGTGGAGAGGAACATATTTTCTCCCAAATGCACACATCTATCTCTTTGCAAGGGGAAACTTCTCTTAGTTGTTGTGAAGGAGTTTCAGAGATGCATTTTCTGAGCTAAAGACATTTTGATCTTGTAGGGTCTTGTAGCAACATCAAAACATTTAACAGTTCACAATTTTTTCCCATAGAAATAGTATTTTAATTGGTTGTTAGGTTGCCAGGCAACACTCCATTAAACCCAGAATGTAGATGAAGTATAACAGCAATGATGTTCCTCCCATTTCACTTAATTACTATTTATAATATTCCTTTAATGGGAAAAGTTTCTTTTGGCCATTCCATCCTTCCCCTGACTCAGCTGTTCTGAATCTGAGTCCGTTATGTCTATAGATTTCAAGGTGTCTGTGAACTTAGATGGGAGAAAAATATAACTTATTCCCCCATATAATTGTCTTCCTTTGTAGTTGTCTATATTTAATTTTGTGTCAAAAAATCTTATTCTGAGAAGGGATCTATAGACTTCACTCAACTGTCAAAGGCACCCTCAACACAGAAGGGTCAAAAACTCCTTCCAGAGATAATATCTGTCCATTGCAAATGAACCCTGACCAAGAGGACAGAAGATCAGCCTTGAAGTTAGGATATACTTCCTTCACAACTTCCCTTTGACACATACTGACTGTGTGAACCTGGATAAGTCACTTAACCTCTTAGTATTCCCAGGCAACATTCTAAGATTATATATTTCAGAAAAGGTGCAAATCATGAAATTTCAAGTCTGACTAATAAACAAATGATAACTCAGTGAAATGATAAACATCATTAAGCATCTAACGAATGAATGAATATGACCAATGAATAGATGATCTAGTGAATAAGTAAACAAACAAATTAATTAAGCGAATGAATAAATGAACAAAAAACCTCCATAAATCTGTATTCTTTATGCTTAGCCCAGTAGAAATGTTAGCAGGAAATAGCCCAAACTTTTATCTCAAAGCTATGGCTACATTCTGAAATTAGGTTGACAGATTCCTCATCAGGAAAAACAGGAGATATCTTCTATTCATCACTTTCTTGACCTAAGTTTTGTTGAGTCATTTTTCAGTCATGTCTGATTCTTTGTGACCCCATTTGGGGTTTTCTTGGCAAAGATCCTGGAGTGGTTTGCCATTTCCATCTCCAGCTCATTTGAAAGATGAAGAAACTGAAGCAAACGGGATTAAGTGACTTCCCCAGGGTTACACAGTTAATAATTGTCTGAAGCCAGATTGGAACTCTAGGTATTGCAATCTATACACCGAACTACTTAGCTACCAAATCAATACAAAGCAGTTAAATCCCAGGCACCTTGGGAAGCAGGGCCTTAACCATTGAGGAGATTAAGAAGGATTTCCTGAAGAATTCTGTGAGGTAGAGATGAGGAGGGAATGCATTAAAGGTGTAAGGGACATATATTTTGAATATATTTTGCTTTTAAACAGGTGAGACACATTGTAGCTTTGGATCTTAATTAACATTACTAATTCTTTTTAGCAAACTTTTTGTTGATAGAACAACCTAAGAAACTTTTGCTCCACCCCTGTTCAAAAATGATTTCTAAATGAATGGAATCCACATCAATGAGTTTTTGTTGTATTCAAGTTCTTTCTGAAAAAAACAACAGCAACATGTGATTGAAATCAAATATGCTTACAAAGAAGGCTAAAAACACAAAGGTATTAGATATTCACCTATACTTAAAAAACGCAAATCAAAAGTCCTTCAATAAATATAGAAAGTTTTGGCAGAAGTAGCATATACCCAAGAGTAATTTGAGACAACAGAGAATAGAAACTTAATTAAGGAAGGGAGAAGTTGACCTTGAATAATTTGAGTACAGAAAAGTTTGTAAGAAAAGCAACACATTTTTTCCCCTTTGATACGGTCTTAAGTCATGGAACACTGCAGTATCCAAAGAATTCATTAAGAGTCATCCAAAAGCCAATGGAAAGGCATATGGCAGGTGTGATCAGGCTGAAAAACATTGAAGTAACACATAATGAAAGAAAAGTGGTGTAAGTGATATCAAAAAAGTGTGTGTTCAAAAAAGAAGCTGGGTTAGTCTGTCTGGTGGTGAGAATGAGGGACAGACAACAGACAACCCACAAGCTACACCAGTATGCCTCTATAGAAGTCATTGTGGTACAGTGGGGAAGAAAGAACAGGCTAGAGTCAGAGAACCTGGATTCAAATCCTCCTTCTTCCTCTTACTACCTATATGACATAGGGGCAAGACACAATCTCTCTCGGTCTCTGTTTCCTCATCTGTAAAACGAGAAGGCAGATTAAATGTCTCCTGAGTTACCTTCTAGTCCTAGATGTAGGATTCTACAGCACCACGAGCCTTTAAATAACAGGAGAAAGCAAGGAAGGGTCCTAACATGTTGGGTGGAGCCCCTCTAGTGAACTCATGGGAGAACATGATCGAGATTTGCCGAGGGTAAGAAAACATGAATGAGCTGCCATTACTATAGAGGAAAGGAACACCTATTATGATGATATTAGAGAGTCATTTGAGTAATTATGAAAATTAAATATCAATACAGAAATATAGAGAGATGAAATAAGAATTAATGCTGCATAAAATATTTCTAGTTCTCTTAGGATGCAATGAAAATTCAGGGGCTTCTCTGCCCCCCCACCACCACCACCACACACACACACAAAGGCAGAAAGCATGAAATACATTGTTAAGTCAGCAGGTATTTTGGGCACTCTTTGGTTTACCTTTCTAAAAATGGCTTCTATGATTAATAAGGCTAAATTTCTTTAGAAATTGAAATGATAACAAAAGTCCTTTTGCTCATAACTTCTATCCCAGTCAAAGAAGAAAGAGATGAAACAGCATGGAATGATGAAGTAGGTACCTGCATCAGTGATGAAAATTCACTCCTGATGATTACTTTCATGAATAACTTCTTTTGGGTAATCCATGGGCCTAGTTTTATAACCCTCCAGGGTGATATCTAATGTAAATGAAGCTACTAACAGTGGATTATCCTGGCAGGAAAATATCCAACCAATAACACAATAGGAACTGGCCCAAAGCTTCCGGGAAAAATTCTGGAGAAAAAAATGTTCTATTTCTTGAAATTTATTTTAATGGTATGCAATAAACTTTTTTTTTCCATTCCATTTCAATCAGAGGCAGTGAGAAAAGTCCAGAAGGTGAAAAGAAATGAATAAATTCATTTAGATGAGATAGGAACCAAACCGAGGAGCTCGGGTTTGAGTAATGATTATGTTGGGAGTCTTGGGATTCTGATATTATTTCCAGCTATGGTTTGTAGTCAACAAAAGGAGACTAGAGATTCCAAATATCCCTAGAATTTGAGCCTAAGGTCAGGAAATGTCATCTTTAAAAACTGAAATCAATAGTCAATAATAGAATGAATGGGCCCAGTGGAAAGTATTGAACCCAAAGTCAGGAAGACCTGAGTTCAAATCCAGCCTCAGATGATTACTAACTGTGTGACCCTAGCCAAGTCCTTAACCTCAGTTTCCTCATCTGGTAAATGAGGATAATAATAGCATCTGCCTCCTAGTGTTTTTGTGAGGATCACATGACAAAATATTTATAAAGTGTTTTTAAAATCTTAAAGTAATATGTAAATGCTAGCTATTATTATTATTATTATTATTTATTTGTATGTTATTTCTCCTGATAGAATATAAGTTCCTTGAGAGAAGGGACTGTTTGATTTTTGTCTTTCTACTTAAAAGTTTGTTGATTAATTATCTAATAGGCAAAGCCAGATTCCTTCATTTAAGTCCTGAACACTAATCAATAACAAAATTGAACTAAATTCATCATCATAGTTAACATTTATATAGCACTTTAAGTTTTTAAATCACTGACTAATTAATAACAGATCCCACTGGGCCCAGAGACTAGGGATCTGAGTTCTGAACCAGGCTTAGTTCTGCAGGAACTTGACCTCTAAAATCAGGGGTCAAGCTCTTTTTGCTATCTCTATCTGTTTATGCTCCCAGAATACTCCTATGGGAAAAACATTTAAATTTTAAGTTTGGCTCAAGTCTAGGGTGTCCCCAAAACAGATCAAAAGAGTCCCTTATAGAAAGATACTCAGTATAAAGATGGATCAGGTATAGGACAGTTATTTATTTCTTCTATATAAAAGGAATGCTTAAAACACAAAAGACTCATTGACAAAAACTCAAAACAGGAGAGTAAACCATGGCTCCTTGTTTAATTCTCCCAGGAGGTTGATATTTAAAACATTAAAACAGAAAACATTTTATGGAATTGTTCAATGAGTCATTTCCCCTTCACCTCAGTTTTTCATTGTCTGAATAGCTACTTCAAGGCTCATATCTTCTAATAAGTAATGGGATAGCTTGGGCTCATCCTCCAGAAGGCAGTCGTTTCAGGAAACTCCTCTTGCTGTCAGTCAGCAGAGAATTCTAGCAGCTCCCCCATTTAAAACTCATAAAGTTGCCATCAAGGCTAGAAACATCCATCTTAGATTGACTGTATGATCACATGTACTTAGGAAAAAAGTCATGAAAAAGAGGCATCTATAGCCTTGAGATTCAGTCTCAGGCTAACCTAGAAGCCATGTGCCATGTGTGAGCAGTCAAGGTTGGAAAGACAAAGAAGAAAACGCCTCCCTGCCTCACATAGGAAGTCTGATAAAGAACTGTCAAGTCCCAAGACACATATTCAGGAGAGAGGAAGAGGAGAACAGGTCTACTCTGTAGGTTATTCTGACTGTTCAATGAGCCATTCTCTTTGAAATAGGCATCCCTTAGTACTATCATGGGATCAAGGGACTACTAACTGGTGGTGCTCAGTTCAACCCCATACACACTCCTTGAGTGGTGCTGTAATGTAATCCACATAAACATTGCTTCATGTGACCCTCAACATTCCCCCATGAGGCTGGAGCTATAGAGATTATATTCCCCATTTTATAGATGAAGAATCTAAATATCAAAGGCTTTAAGTGACTTGATGGTATCCGTGGTAGGATTTGAATATAGTTCTTAGTGATTCAAAGTTGAGTATTCTATCCATTATGGGACACTGTCTCTGATCATTTCCTTGAAAGGATAAAAAACACCGACATCTTTCTCCCTTATTTTCTCTCCCACTACCTCTCTGTCTTTGTTTCTATATCTCTATTTGCCTCTTTCTCTCTATGAGATTTAATTTCCCTCTGTCTCTCTTTCTTCCCCTCACTTCCTCTGTCTTTCTCTCTGTCTTTTTTGCATCTGTCTTTCTGTTTCTTGCCTGTTTTTATATCTTTCTGACCCTCTCTCTGTTCCCTCTCCCTATCTCCCTTCCTTCCTCTCTCTTCCTTCCTTTCTTCCTCTTTCTTTCTTTCTTTTTTCTTCCTTCCTTCTTTCCTTCCTTACTTTCTTCTTTTCTTTCTTTCTTTCTTTCTTTCTTTCTTTCTTTCTTTCTTTCTTTCTTTCTTTCTTTCTTTCTTCCTTTCTCTCTCTCTCTCTCTCTCTCTCTCTCTCTCTCTCTCTCTCTCTCTCTCTCTCTCTCTCTCTTTCTTTCTTTCTCAGGTTCTTCCAAACTCCCTCAAAAAATTTGTCTGCGAACCAATGCAACAAAGTCTGACCTAACCCACTATGACCTTTACTGTCACTTATTAAGGTTGGATTCACACCCAGTTTGTCACATACCATAAACTGTTTCTCTGTGAACATTATCTCTCTTTGCTCCTACACAGTTGGGGTGGTTTGCTAAAAGAAAATGTGAAGGATGTTTTATTGCCGTTGCCTTAGATGTGTGCATGACCTAAATCTGGATCCAAGTAGATAAGACAAGGAAAGTCCCAGACTCAATTTAGGTTTTATTTGATAGACACCTTGCTACAGTAGTCTAAGTAGTGCCAAAAAACAGCATCAGGGCTCTGCCAGATTCTTGAAGAGGATTGAGATTAAAATAACAAACCCTCGAAGGGTTTTGCTGATATTTCACAAGTGTTGGTTGGTGGTATTAATCAAGACCACATATGGATATAGCTAGAGAAAGAAAAGAAAAGAACAAGAGTTGTTTGCTGTCCATGACTTTTGTATAATAACATTCAACTCATTTCAACCCAACTCAATTCAACTCAATAAGGGGAAAACAATGACTCTATAATCAGAAAAACCAGATTCAAATCATGCTTCTGGTGCTACTACCTGTGTGACCTTGGGGAAGTCATTGTAACTTTTGTGGTCCCCACTTTTCTCATCCATAAAATGAAAGGACTGAGTTAGATGATCTCAAAGGTTGACCTGGGTGTCCTATGCTCGATACTAGTGATGTAAAGATATGTATAACACAGACTTTTCCCTCAAGAAATTTAAAATCTAATGGAAAGAAGGCCACAAATAACTGCGAGACAAGAGTAAAACAGCAAAGGAGGAGGAGAGGGCTGAGTAAAGTGCTGCAACAAAATCTAAGGAGGGAAGAATCCCTTTCATTGCAAGGCATCACGAGTTGGGGATGAAGAGTTCCTGGAGGTGGCAGCATTTGAGCTGGACTTCATGGGAAGAGACAGACTACCAGATGGGGATGAGTTGGGGAGAGAGAATCCATTTCAGTGATGGGAAACCATGTGAGCAAAGACAAGGAATGGGAAAAGAATAAACCATGTGCCAGGCACTGTGCTAATAAGTTTTAAAAAATATTATCTCCTTTGATTCTTACAACACTCTGCAAGGTAGGTACAATTATTATCCTCATTTTACAGTAGAGGAAACTGAGGCAGAGGTTAAATTTCTTACCAAAGGTCACATAGTCAGTGAATGTCTGAGATCAGATTTGAACTCAGGTCTTCCTGACTCCATGCCCAGTGTTCTATCCATTGTGCCACCAACTGTCTCATGGGGCAGGCAATGGAGGGGTGAGAATCAGAGATGGATAGTAATCCAGTTTGGCTGTACACAAAGTAAATGAAGGAGAGTATTACTATTAGGAGAAGGATGAAAGTTAAGGCTCCTAAATGGATGGGAAAACAATGACTTCATCTTCAAGTACACTGATGCTTATTTGGAAAGAGTTTCTAGGCATTGGACATGGAATCAGGAAGAGCTGAATTCATTAGTATGCAAACCGGGATATTGAATAAATGCGCTTGGGATAAGAAAAAAAGAGGAGACCCCCCCATAAATGAGAAAAATGGCACCTGGAGAATCTTGAGTTTGAACCAGAGGATAATGACAGGCTGCTGGAAAGTTTCAAAAGTAAAGAAGTCAACTTTGACAGAATATCAAAGAGAAAGAAGCACAATACTGGAAGAAAGAAGAGTCCAGGCAAGAGGATGGTTGCAATAACTGGTTGAGAGATGACATATTTGCGGCCCATTATACAGGTGGCAAGGCTGAGATTTAAAGAAATTATCAATTTATTAACATATAATTAACATAATTGTATAATACAATTCACATTTACATAGCACTTTAAGATTTGCGAAACGCTTTCTTTATCATCACCTTATGAGTTTGGAAGCACTAATATATATATTGTATTTTGGACCAGACCTGTAATTTACTAGGATAAGGAGCTACCAGTGAAGAAATCCCTCCACTAATTGATAATGGCAACAGTGATGCAATTTATATTTTTAAAGGGTTGCCTGAGACATTGAGAAGTTAAGAGATTTGCCCAGGGTCATATGGTCAGTGTGTGTCAGAAATGGACCTTTAAACCCACATTTCCCCGATGAAGGCCAACTTTCTATCCACTATGCCATCATGTCTATAAGTACAAATATTATCATCCCCCTTTTCCTGATAAGGAAACCAAGACTCAGTGAGATGGAGTAAGTGATCTATCATCACACAGCTATTCAAGTATGAAGTATGATTCCACACCAGTACCCCCCAACCTAGATTTCCATCCCCCTGGCCAAGATTGCCATGATTAACCAATATCCAGGAATGACACATGATACTAGAATTCAAAATTCTGGAACCCTTGTCTTGTCTCTTTCTTTATGGTGACTGTGTGCATGGCAGGTATGCCAAGGATCTTGAGTTTCTCACAGGAAAGATAAAAAAAATGAAAAATTAATTATAAGTGAAACTCCAAAAGGATGATCTCTATCATTCAATTAAAGAGGATAAAAAGTAATAGTTCCTTATCTTTCCCCCTTTTTTCAACTGCTTTTGGAAGAGAGATGAAGAAGAAGGAGGAGGAGGAGGAAGAGGAAAGAGGAGGAAGATATCTAGGTAAGAGTTCCCCATTTGCAGATTATTGAAGGGATTATTAAATGGTCAAATGTTTCCTTGGTTCAGTAGGGTATTTCTTAAATGCTCATGGTAGAAAGCATTTAGCCATCTCAATTTTCTTGAAACTTGTGGTTATACCTAGGAGTTTCCCTAGAACTAAATAGAAAGCATCATTTTAAAATGAATTTCTAAAAAGAGAGACAGTCCAACTTCCCTAAAAAGATGCGTTTCTAGGCTTCTTGGGGGGAAAAATGTTTAAATTTGTCATCTTCAGTTCCCTCCAGATTCCCTTTAGTTTTCTAGGAAAACTCAACTCCTCCACTATTTCTCCCAACAGATGATGTTATGACCATCTTCAAAATGATGGTGTCCAAACAAAGATGGCAGCCATATTCATTGCAGGAGTCCCCATGAGTTCCAGCCTTAGTCCCCTACTCTTCTCACTGCCTCCAGCATCTAAAAATGAACAAACAAATGTCACAAATTCCAATGGATTCAATGATAATTTTATGAAACTAGAATTTTTTATTTTTAATTAATTAATTTATTTATTTTTTGTCTCTGAGACTAACAGTACCTTGAAGCACTTAGGATGGAGCACTGGTATCAGATTCAAATAGAAATAAATCCATTGACTTAGAAAACCATAAATAGCATTATTTCTGTTTTGTTGTGTTTTTATTTATTTTGCTAAACATTTTCCAATTACATTTTAATCTTGAAAGCTTTGCCCCTGGTCAGAGTTTGATACCTTTGGTGTAGAGGATAGAGAGGAGTCAGGAAGCTCTGAGTTCAAATCTTATCACAGATACTTGCTAGCTGTGTGATCCCAGTCAAGTCACTTAACTCGTCTGCCTTCGTTTCCCTAATTGTAAAGTGGGAATAATAATTTCCCCACAGGGTTGTTGTAAGGATCAAATGAGATAAAGTACTTTGCAAATCTTAAAGTGCTAGAGAAATGCTAACTATTGTTACTTTAAACATATTAAGGAGGGGAGGAAATAAGTTTTTACATGGTGCCTCTGATGTGCTGTGCTAAGCACTTTACAAATATTAGCTCATTTGATGTGCTTAACAAAACTGGCAATGTAGATATCATTATCATCCTCATTTTATATTTGAGGAAATTGAGGCAAACAGAGGTTAAGTGACTTGCCCAGAGTCACATAGCTAGTAAGTGTCAGAGGTAAGATTTGAACTCAGGCCTTCCTGACTCTAAGCACTGAATCACTAGATGCTTTTTACCTAGCCCAAAGTAGGTGTCCCTCAGTTTCTTCAGCAGCTTCTATTCAAAGCTCCACCTTTTCCAACACCACAGAGTTTCTTCAATTGACCTGCAAGAATGTGAGTTTTGAGCTAAGTCTAAAAGGAAGACAGAGAAACTATGTTTAAATTATTGAAGGAAACTGAAGGCAGAGATTGTCATTTTTGACTTGTATCCCCAGTGGGATAGAAGTAATGTCTGCCACTGTTTCCAACAGCATGAGATAGATCTACATATACCTTCCCTCCTTCCCTCTGTGATAGGGATTAGCTTTCCCTAAAAGGAGACAGAACTGTTCCTGGATCTAATTGCCCTTCCCTTCCCTGCAGTTTCTTGGTCACTTAGGGGAATAAAAAACGCTAGCCACACAGAGTTTGAGCCTCTCTAACTTGATGGATTTCTGAAGACCATGTGAATCCCAACGTCCTTTACTGCACCCTGCCCAATAGCTAGAACAAGAGAGGTTAAGTCCAGGGAATCTAAGTGAATATCGAATCCTTGTTGCATGTGCCTGCTGGGTTAGGGCAAAGTCAACCTCCTTTTGTTAACTTTTCATTGACTCATGAAAGTTTTATTTCACCCCAACACTGCTTTTTTTTCTGTGAAGGGGGGAAGGCAGGGCAATTGGGGTTAAGTGACTTGCCCAAGGTCACATGGTTAGTAAATGTTAAGTGTCTGAGTGTGGCCTGTGCTCTATTCACTGCAACACCTCGCTGCCCCTTCATCCCAACATTGAACCTGAACTAAGAAAGTGTTAGAGCTGACTCTAAAACCCAGTGTCTAGCACTAAGTAGGTGCTTAATAAATGCCTATAAATTTGTGATCTCATTGAAAAGATGTCAAAGGTGTCCTTGAAGAGATACTTTTAAAGAGAAGTCAAAGGAAATTGAATAATTGATGTCAATTCAGATAAACGGTGATAGATTTAGATATGGAAGGGACTTTTGAAGGTCATAAATTCCAAGCCCCTTATTAGTTAAGTGATTTGCTCAAGATCATATCAATAATATGTCCGAGGCAAGATTTGACCCCAAATCCTCTGATTCCAAAGCTAACACTCTTTAGATCTCCTTGTACTTCCAGGGGAACTTGTCAAAATTGTCCATTAAAGGCTGCTTCTAGTGATAATAATAAGAACTAACCTGTATATTATACTTTAAGGTCTGGTAAAACATATTATTTCATTTGGTCCTCACAACAATGAGGTAGGTGCTATTATCATACCCATTTTACAGAGAGACCCACTTTAGTCCAAGTCAGTTGCCAGAACCCTTTGCCCTGAAGAGGAAAAACATTATGAAGTGGGGCTGAGATTAAAGGACTTGCCTAGGGTCACACAAACTACATTTAGTGAGGTAAGGAGAGGCACCATGGGCAGCTTAGCCTTCCAGAGTGGGCACCATGAAGGTCAATTTGACCATGTTTATGAGTCTCGAAACAAGTCTGTTCTGCTCAGTGAGAGATGCCATCTGGAGCCAGGACTATTGACTTCCCCCCTGCCTAAACTAGAGTTTGCTTTGCTCATAAGAAAGCAAGCATGCTTTGCAAAGTAACTGGTCTCTCAGAGCTTTGGGCCAACTCTTGTCCCAACTGGGAGGTCTGTGGAGATCCCATCTGCTTTTGGGTGTGCAGTACAGGACGTAGCTTCGCCATTCTGCGATGCTGGCCATCTGGGCAACAGATGATAGTTGGGGTAAAAAAAGCCATTGTGAGACAGTGATCAGAAAAATACCAGGGCAAAAGAGGGATAATTCCCTCGAAGGGAGGAAGATGGGCTCCAGATTGAAGGATCAAGCAAGAAAAAGGAACAAATGCCAGACTGTTTCTTTTAATGGCACGTTTTGTGAAAACACCAAAATCTAAGGAGGTGAGGTAAGGGAAAATTGTACATGGGGCAGAGCGTCAGACTGGAATGTCAGTACTGGACCAGGAGGCAAAAAGGGGGTTTAGGAGGGTGGTGACTTTGTAACTCCCCTTATCACCTCCAAATGGTTTTTAGTCTTTTATGGAGGTTGCCAGCAACCAAAGCATTTCTGGTCTTGACCCCTAGCTGAAGTGTTACTGTAACCCAGAGCCAGAAGTTCTTCTCTACCTCATGTGCCAGTAATGTGATGGTTCAGATAATCCCTTTTTTATTGCCCTTCCCCCACTTTCGCTGTCATGTCCTTCCCTACCCCTATCTTCAGATTCACAGTCTAGAGGTTGGTAGTAGCTGCCTGGTACAGAGTCTTCTCACTAGTCAAGGTGATACTCTTAGTGTTGGTGCTACTGCTTTCTTCCAGTTCATAACCTCATCCATGTCAAAGATCCCTAACTAGTTCTACCGCCATGGATTTCTCCAGGCTCTGGACTCCTACTGTTCCCCTCCTTCTTTATTAAATCCCACCCAAGAGGCAATATTTAATTCATTGGAGAGGTCAGATTTGAAGTCCAGAGGTTCAAATCTCACCAAATCTCAAATCTCTACTTGCCACCTATGGAACCTTGGAAAGTCTCTTCCCCTTTCTGGGTCCAATTTCATCTTCTTTAAATTAAGGAGGTTGGATCTGAAGACTTAACCAAAGCCACAAGAGTAAAGAACCAGTCTTTGAACTCAAGACATAGGGTTATAAACCAAGAAGCAGAAGGTATATTAGAGATGCAACCCTTTCATAGGATCACATACTTAGAGCTAAAAGGAACCTTGGGAGTCATCTGGGACCACCCCCTCTTTTACAGATGAGGAAACTAAAACCCAGAGAAGTAAAAAAAAATCTGCTCATGGTCAGATAGCTAAAAAGTGTCTGGGGTGGGACTTGAAGCCAGGTTTTTCTAAATCCAACTCTATCTCACTGTCAACTATACCATGTTGGCTTTCTCTCATTTTGCAGATGAGGAAACTAAGGCACAGAGAGATTAAGTGGCTTGTTCTAGGTGAGAGAGGTGGGTAGAGCAAGGATTAAAATCCTAGACCCCCAATCCTGTACAATTGTCCCCATACCACTGCTTCTTTGATTCCAAATTCAGTCTTATGGGATCTCTCCTTCCTCTGAATACTGGAGTTTTATTGCTTTGAAACATCACTGGACCAGCCCTTCTTCTGTGTTCACACATGTCCTGTAATCCCCCTTTGATTGTAGGCCCCAAGAGGGCAGGATCTGAGTAATTTTCCTATGGATTCCAAACACCTCATGGAGATAAGCCTACAGATAGTGGCGTCTTGAAATCTTTAGCATCCTTTAGAGCTCAGCTGAGGTACCACTTCCTCCAGGAAGCCTTTCCTGATGGCTTCTCTCCTGTATCAAAGTATCTTGTATTTGCTTATTGGTATAAATATCTCCCAAAAGAATGCAAGCTCCTTGAGAATGGGTGTGTACACAAATGTTTGCATACATAGACTTACCGGTTCTCACTTCCACAGAACTCCAGGATGGGTGGTTGCAGGTCTGGAAACTCTGACAGATCTCATTTTTTTATTATCTCTCTCAGGCCTCCTGAAATGAGGCCAATATTTTCTTTATAATTTTAAAACTCCCTTGTTTTCCAGGAAGAGACTGACTGCCCAAATGACCTCTCCACTTCCCAGGAGCCAAGTCCACAAGTGGAAAGTCCAGCACTGAAATGGTAAATAGACTTGGGGGAATCACTTCCAAGATTACGCAAATGTTTTCTCTTGGGGAAACCATGGGCAACATTAATGTAGCTTCCCTTAAAAATGGCTTGGTAGATTTAACTTCCTTGTTCAATCAGCTGAGTGCCTCCCTTTGTCGGGAATGTATTTATCTTGAGATCAATCAAGTTGTGGCAGATAATTTTAGTCTCTGTGATTTTGGAACCAACTAATCTAAACAAGAAGAAATCTTTCAGAGAAATGCTTCAAGGGACATACCTTCTGGAGAAAGAAAATAGCTATGCTCCCTCTGACATTTAAGACTCTGGTTTCCCCCTAAGTCATTACTGGAAGTTTAGTTTTGGGCTCAAGGCCTCTTATTGGACAAGGGACTCACTTCCTCCTCTGCCTCCTTCCTTTTTTTTTTTTTTTTGTTTTTGTTTTAAGGTTTGACTCCAGTTCTTTCTTACATTCACTATTTGTCTTGAGCATGCTATGCCCATTATAGGATCATATCTCCAACTTCACATTATCTTTGGAAAGCCCTGAACTATTGAAAATGTAGAAACTAGACATTAGTCTCCACCCACGCTATCTGGCAGTCAATGGCGGGCTGATAAATAGGCTCTCTGGGGGGAAAATATATGCAGGGCATACTTTTAAGTACTTTGTGTTACTAATATTTTCCCTGTCACTTATTTTTTTTTTAATTTTTGGAGGGAGGAAAGTAGGGCAAATGGGGTTAAGTGACTTGCCCAAGGTCACATGGCTAGTTTTTGTTAGGCCAGATTTGAACTCAGGTCCTCCTGACTCCAGGGTCAGTGCTTTATTCACTGTACCACCTAGCCACCCCTCCCCATCACTTTAAGTCTAGACAATCAACAAGGGATAAACTAGGTTCTGAAAAGAGGAGTTTGGTGATTTCCTAGGTATAAATGGGGCTTGGTAATTTCCTAAGTATAAATGCTCACACAGAAAATTTCACAATCAGCTCTCTGAAGCTGACTTCAGCACTTTTCTGCCTTTGGCTCACCCCATTAGGGATTATCATGATGAAATTCAGGACAAAATTCAATATACTTCCAAAGAGGGCATCATCAATGCTTGCTGCCTATGCTTCCTTTCTACCTACAAAGATGGCAGTTATCAACTGTATTGCTTCAGTTGAGATGGAGGAGCTAAAGCCTTATCATCTTCCCTGGCCCCTATCCCTTTAGATCCTCAGCACAGATATAATCCAAAGACCTCAAAGTCCTCCCATCTGCCCCTCTGCAGCATCCAATTACTGAAATGAGAAGCAATGGAATTGGGTGGCCACTCATTCGTATTTTATGTCACCTAGTTTTGTTCATTGCAGGGCACAATCCACTTCTGGGATTGGTCCAAAGGGTCAATCATCTGTGCTACACTCCTTGCTGGGTTCATCTGTTGGCAAACAGGTATAGACTCCAATTCCTGAATTCTGGATGTCTCACTCTTCTGACCTTTTTAAGTTCACATGTTTATAGTTATCCCTAATATTCCTTCACCTAAAAGGGGGGTGGTAGGAATGGAAGCAATGTCCACGTGGTCAGGGGTCACATATCAGCCCAGGTGGAGAAAGCTTTAGTCCTCACTCCCAGTGCTTATAGTGTGTCTTCCCTCAATCGCCACCAGGAAAGAGAGAGTTATAATATATAATGCAGGGCAATAAAATATAATAAAGATATAAATATAATAAATATGATATATAAATAATAATACAAATATAATAGCATAATTTGTTTAGCCATTCCCCAATTGGTGGACACACCCTTACTTTCCAGTTCCTTGCTATATAAAAAATGTTGCTATAAATATTTTTGTACATTTGTGTCCTTTCCCCCTTTCTTTGATCTCTTTGAGGTATATCCATTAGTTATATTGTCAGGTCAAAGGGTATGCACAGTTAAGTGACTTTTTGGATATAGTTCCAAATTGCTTTCCAGATCATGATTCGGACCAATTACCTGCTCCACCAACAGTAAATTAGTGAGCTTGTTCTTCCACAATCCATCTAACAACTGTCATTTTCCCTTCTTAGTCAGATGTGTATGAGGAAGAATCTCAGGGTTGTTTTTTTTATTTCATTTTCTTATTATTAGTGATCTGCAGTATACTTTCACATTGTTGTTGATAGCTTGCTTTTCTTTTGAAAACTGCCTGTCTGTAGTCTTTTGATGATTTGTCTATTGGGGAAATAGACAATTTCTTATATATAGGGCATCTCAAAGGTCTTAGTGTAGTTTTACCTGTATTTATACCAATTCTCCCAGTTCCTTTTCTTATCATACACTTACTGCATGCTCTCTCTTGTACCAATTCTTATATGCAGATAAAGTCCTCACCATATTCCTTCTAAATGGCATCACAGTCATATTTGACAGCTCCTACTCATCGTCCTTTATTGCAACCAAGCCAGAGCCTGGAACAAAGTTGTGTCTGAATGAGGATGAAAGAATTATCAAAGTCTTAACTAGTAACATCATCCCAGGACCAGCCTTCCTATAACTGATGTCCTCTCCACTGTTATCTCATATTTCTCCTCCCTTTCATAGTCAAACTCCTAGAAAAAGCCATCTACCCTCATTGTCTCTATTTCCTCACCTCCCTTTTATTTCTTTGCCCCTCTCCTTTCTTTGTGTTCATCCTTGAGATCTCTGATTCTTCCTCTATCTATTGACTTCCTCTATCCCATGGATATTATCTCATCCATTGATTGTCAAGATATTACTCTCTCATAGTTCACATACTAATTGTCTGACCACTCCTTCTCAAGCTCCTTCAATGGATCATCATCCATGTACCACCTCCTAAACTCTGTCCTGGGTCCTGGTTGCAGAGGGAGACCTTGGCCTTTTTTTCTAGTTATTCTCCCAGTGTTCATTCTTGTTCTTCTGCAATCCATCCACTCAACTCCTACTAAATTGATCTTCCTAAAACATAGATCTAACAACTCTACTCTCCAGTTCATTAATCTTATTGTTTCTACAATAATGGACACATTTTTTTACATTTAAACCCCTTAAAAATCTGACTCCAGTCTAATTTCCCACACTAATTTTACATTATTCCCCTTCATTCACTCTACATTCAGCTAAACTGGCCTAATCATGATTTGCTTCATAGTTGTCCTGAGCCATATCTGGTTACAGGACCCAGATGACTCCAGAGGAGAAAGTAAGGCTGGTGACTTTGCACTGTCCTCCCTCACTTAAATCCAATACACTTACATGTCACAGCATCACCTCCCTGAGGTCACAGTCCTTTTCAAGAAATAAGGACAAACAACAAGTCCCTTAGAGAGGGACTACACCTTTGATACTTATAGTGTTACTTCTTGGATTCCAGTTGGGTCTTATGCAAATGAATGACAAGATAGTGAAACATTTTGTACCCTGTGTGGAATTAGTTGTTTTACTGGCTTTTTCATATACAAGTGAGCTATCCAAGCCACCTTTCTAAGGTGTAGAATGGGTGCTTTGCATCTGAAAGGACTTCTCTACATTTTTAGGCTTTCTCACCTTGATCTTGGCTAAAATCTAAACAGGTCACACTCTTAAAATAGAAGGCTTGAGGTGATTATAACCCTTGTATTTCAGAAGCGAAAGAGTCCTTGGGGCTCACCCATTCCAAACCCCACAGTTTGCAGGTGAAGAATCTGAGGCATGAAAGGTGAAATGATTTGTCCCTTAGGACCTTCAAGGTCCCTTGGTTCAATCCTCTCCTTATTCTACAAAGACAACTGTTAATAGAACATATATCTCCCAACTACAGGTAAAGTGACCTTCCCTTTGGCTCTCAAGTGGACCAAGGGCAAATCATTGCCCAGCCATATTGACTCTGAAGCAAGGTCAGTGAAATATGCTGTCCCAGACACCTCCAATCTCATTATTTATTTAAGGCTCTTCTGTGCTCATTACCAGAAGACATAGACTTAGTGGGAAAGGATACATTTCTTCACACACTACAGAGTCAGGGATAATATAACACCAATATTACAGAGAAAGGGCAGACAATAACAGGCTATGACAGGCAGAATACTCATGAAACACATTGGAAATACTTGCTTTAGGTCTGAAGACTGGGGAAATTCTGAACAGAAATCTAAGATCACAGACTTTTATTGAGTGTGTGGTAGAGGGAGGGGACACCTGATTTTGTTACAAAGATGATTCAGTGGAAAGAGCCCTAGAATTTGGGACTTGAGCAGAACTTGGTGTAACAGGGTTCCATGGATTCACTGGAGCTCATAGGGGAAATACAATTTATCAACCTCAACAGGCCCTTAACAGAGTACCCTCACTCCTTGCTTTGCATGTGGCCCCTTGCCCCCTTGCCATCGCATATCTGCCCTCCCTCCTGCTACCCACACACCTACCTGTCTGTGTGTCTTTCACTGGTCTGAGCTTGGGTACTTTGTGTGGGTGTCCCTGCCACTTGTTCTCCCACTTCTCCTTTCCTGGTCCCCACTTGTCCAAGTACTGGCCCCTCCCTTCCAGGCTCAGTCTCCTTCCTGCCTGCCTCTCTTCCACAAGTCCATCAATTTGCATTGTAAAAGTTACTTTAAGTAGAGGTCCACCAAAAGGGAGAACTGTCTGTAATTGTGATCGTGGGTCAAATGGGCTAGAATCGCTGCCCAGCTATTAGAAATTGTACAGCACCTCTAGGTGTTGGGTCTGTATAGACTACTGAAGGACATTGAGGATAAAGACAGAAGTCTGAATCTTCTCTCACTCACTGCTACGTGTCCCTAAGCAAGTCACTTAATTTCTCAAAATTTCAGTTTTCTGCAAAATGAGGACAACAATAGACTCTACCTTATGGGGTTGTTGAAAGGATCAAATGAGATAATTTGTGTCAAGTAACTTGCTAAACTTAAAGCTGTATAGAAATGTTCATGATCAAAAAAACCTAGCCATGTGACTTTGGGCAAGTTACTTAACCCCAATTGCCCTAAAGGGGCGGCTAGGTGGCGCAGTGAATAAGAGCGCCGGCCTCGGAGTTGGGATGACCCGAGATCAGATCCGGCCTCAGAAAATGAGCACCCACACATAAATAATGACTAGCCGTGTAACCTTGAGCAAGTTACTTAACCCCAATTGCTTAAAAAAAAAAAAGAAATGTTCATGATGATGATGAAGATGATTCAATAAATTCAATTCAATAAACATTTATTAAGTACCTACTATGTGCTAGGCACTGGATTTATGATGGTGGATCTGATGATGATGATGATGGTGGTGGTGATGGTGGTGGTGATGATGATGACATGAATTGCTCCAAATGTAATTTTTGGTCAAAAAGATTTATATTGTCATAAGAGAGTGATGTGCAGAGGAGTGAGTGATAGACATGGATCCAAGAGAGTTCTAGGCTTATATCTCACCTCTTACGTTTAAAGGAAACTGAATCAATTGGTATGGTGTCTAGGGCACTAGACTTGAAGTCAAGAAGAACTGAATTCAAATCCTGCATTAGACACAAATTATATGTGTGACTCTGGACAAGTCACTTAACCTCTGCCTCAGTTCCTTCATCTGAAAAAATAGGGATCATAATACTATTTACCTTCCAGGGTTTGGGGAAGGATAAAATGAGTAAAAATTTGTAAAAGACTTTACAAACCACAAGTCATTGTAACGTTGGAACCGGTATTGGAGGTCGGGTGGTGCAGCCAGCCAAATTGGCATGGCTCCAACTCCCAGGTCCTATGTGGATTGCCTTTGGCACCTGAAACTGACATAAACAACACAGAACAGAAACAAATACCACCAAACTCATTTCACAGAGCTAGAATAAAAGAGGGGTAAGCAAGGGAAGGCAAGTCCTTCCCTTTCACTGGTTCAGTTCGTGGAGTGCACCTTGAGCACCAGGAATCACCAATGAGAATGCAGCCAAAAGATAGTAGAAAAGAGGGGCAGCAAGGGGGTACAGTGGGTAGAGCACAGGTCCTGGAATCAGGTAGACCTGAGTTCAAATCTGGCCTCAGATACTTGCTAGCTGTGTGACCCTGGGCAAGTCACTTAATCCCAGTTGTCCCCTACCCCCAACTCCCCACACTCACAAAAAAAAGATGGTGGAAAAGAGAGCTTCTGGTTCTGTCTCACCACTTTTAAAGATGCAAGCAACCAATCAAAGGAGCCTACCTGCACCCACATGGTAGGAAACACTAGACAGGCTCTATACTAGGAAAACTGGGCATGCTTAAAACATGCCCAGAGAAGCCAAAGCCTGAGTCACACTAAGATTCACAACATACTTTTTTGCACATGTGATCCTCACATAACCAGCTTTGTTAGACAGGAACTGAAGGATTTGTTATCTCTATTTTCCAGAAGAGACCTTGAGACACAGAGAGAAAGAATGACTTACCCAGGATCTCATAGATAAAGAGCCAGGATTCAATCCTAGGTCTCTCCTGACTCCATGTCTAACACTTTTCTCACTATCCTATATTACATTGAAACCCTTATAGCTTAGAATAGCATTTCCAACAAGTGACTAGATGTTTTAAAAGATCCACTCAGGGATCCACTGAGATCCACTCATTACCTGTTCAGAGAGTTCATTCCATTTTGGAATAAATTTAATTCTTAAGACGATAAGTCTTATATAGAATCAAAATATCTCTCTCTCTCTCTCTATCTATCGCTCTCTCTCTCTCTCTCTTTCTCTCTCTCTCTCTCTCTCCCTCCTTCCCTCCCTCCCTCCCTTTCTCTCCCATTGTTCCTGATGCCCTGTGAAAAGAATGATCATGCCCCCACATAGGGTGGCCAACTGGACTGATGACACTTGGTTCAACTACGGAAACCACTTCACCACCACACTTAAGAAAAAAACCGGAACTGTTCATCCAAGATGAGGCAAACAAGGAATCTGAAACTCATCTTGGGAGCCTAGGTCTGGAAAACTCCCTTTCATATTTGGAGAAAACAAAAAGGATTTCAAAGATGATGAACTAATTAACTGTTTTATAGGATAACACTAACTCCTCTTTGAGATACTCATTATTATAATTGCTTTCATGATTTGCACAAGCCATTTCTTCATGCCTGGAATACACTCCCACTCCCTCCCTATCCCTGCCTCTCAAAATCCCCCTTCTTTCAAAGCTCAGCTGTCCTTTCCTCTGTGAAACCTTTACCAGTCCCCCCAAGTTGTTGGTCCTTTCTCCCTCCTCAAATTGCCTTGCATTTAATTGTCTGTTAATATGTTGTATTAGCCAAAAGAATGGAGACTTCTTGTCTTTGTATCTTCTATGCCTAGCACAGTGCTTTTCATGTGTTCTATGTTCCAATTAAATAAGCATTCTTGCTTTTCCTCACACCTGTCATTCTATCCCCAGACTCAATCATTTGGAACTGGCTGTCCCTCTCTGCATAGAATCTACCTCATAGAATCCCAAGTTTCCTAGAAAATTCAACACTTGTTGTCTCCCATGTAAAGCTTTCCTAATTCTTCCTACCTACTGGGTCCTCCTCCATGAAATTATCAAGACATTTGGTAATCTCAGCAGATGAGTTAAGCTAGATTGAGGGTAATGGATAGTGATCTAGGGGGAAGCAGGTGAAGGCTTTCCCCAGTGGAATGGGTAGATGGGAACAATTTTTCCAATGACTGTGAAGGTGGCTAAAGCAGGGACTGTGGAGCTCTTAGAGCTTGGCCAGACATGGAAGATGCCAAGGTCATCCACTGCATCGTCTCTGGCTTTTACCAGTTGTCTTGAGATCTGTCTTGCCACTGGCCTCCAATGACTCAAGAAGAAAGTGAGGCTCAGGACTTTGAGCAGTTCTGCCTCACTTAAATCCAATTCAAACTCAAGTCAGGATATCATGATGTCACTGGTCCTCTTTGAAAACCAGGGACAAACAACAACAACCATGACATTTGTATGCACTTTGTCTGGATCAACCAAATACCTATATAGGCACATACAAAATAAACATAAAAATAATAAATACACATTAGTTAAAGGCAAGGTAGTTAGGGAGGAAAGGCTTCATGAGGAACAGGAATTTTTAACCTGGAGTCCATGAACTTATAAAAATAATAACCAAATAATTGTACTTCAGTTTCCTTTGTAAGTCTGTGATTTAATTTAAATGTATTGAAAATGAGTAACAGCTCAGTGGTACAGTAGAGAGAGTGCTGGGCCTAGAGTCAGGACAACTTGAGTTCAAATCTGGCCTCAGACACTAGCTGTGTGACCCTGGGCAAGTCCCTTCACCCTGTTTGCTTCAGCTTCATCATCTGTCAAATGAGCAATGGTACACAACTCTAGTATCTCTGCCAAGAAAACTCCAAATGGGATTATAAACAGTCAGACATGGGGCAGCTAGGTGGCACAGTGTTGTATGGGCCCTGGAGTGAGGAGGACCTGAGTTCAAATCTGGCCACAGATATTTAACACTTACTACCTGTGTGACCTTAGGTAAGTCACTTAACTCCAATTGCCCTACCTTTCCCCCTCCAAAAAGAAAAAAAAAGTCAGACATAACTAAAAATATAACCAACAACAACAAAAATCATGGTTCTGAAAAGGGATCCATAGGCTTCATCAGATTGCCCAAGGGGTGCAGGAAATAAAAAAAGGTAAAGAAGAATGGATGTAGAAGAAGATGCTTAAACTATGCAGAGGTGTTTTATGAGACAGAGGTGAGAAGAGGCTTTGTCCCAGGCATGGATTTAAAGGCTTTGTGGTTGGGGAGCCTAGCATAACTCTTAACACATGGTAGGCATTTAATTAATTCTTGTGGATTGATTAACTTTAGGACTTAAACCCAGGTTCGTTTTAGCGCCTTCCCTCTGTTGATACTGTAAATATAAGTAGCAATTGTTTCTGTTTTTGCCAGAAACCCTGAGGATCTTCCCCTCTCACTCCCTTCTCCCTTTTTTTTCTTTGCTTTTTTTGAGAGTGGAAGGTAGGGCAATTAGGGTTAAGTGACTTGCCCAAGGTCACATGTCTAGTCTTTTGTTTTAAGTGTCTGAGGCCGTATTTGAACTCAGGTCCTCCTGACTTCAGGGCCAGTGCTCTATTCACTGTGCCACCTAGCTGCCCCCCCTTTTTTTCACTAGATAAAAGAGGCCATTTTTGTCTCATGTCTTACCTAACCTTAATTGCTGAATGAGTTTTGCCTCAGTCAGACTGAGACCTGGGAAGGATCTCAGCTTAAAAAAAAAACAAACCACAGTCTCCCACTGCATGGGGCCATCTCCAGTCCTTCTGATCTATATCTTGCCACTAGACCCAGATGACTCTGAAGCAGAGAGTGAGGCTGATGGCTTTGGGTAGTTCTGCCTCATTTAAATCCAATTCATTGCAAGTCACGGCATCACCTTCCTGATGCCATTGTCCTCTTCAAGAATGAAGGACAAACAACAGCAACAATTCTCCAATTTATACTGTACCTGTCATGTTTGTACATAATTTTTTTAACATGTTGTCTCTCCCATTAGACTGTGAGCTCTTCTGTCTTTTGCCTTTTTTATAATCCCAGCCTTTAGCAAAAGGCTGAGCATACAGGTGGTGCTTAATAAATGCTAGTTGACTTATTTCTTTCCATTCTACCATCCTATTTAAATTCTCTAGACCTCAGTTTTCTCATCTACAGCATGGAGATTGCACTATTTGGACTGCCTACCTCATCTATGTAATATAGAGGTTAGACTGCATGAGCTCTAAGGTTCTTTACAGCTTGGATATTCTGAGACTTTGGTACCTCTAAGATATTAAAAGAGCCAGACCCTTTTGGTAGAAGGTTTTTGGTCTGCCTTGGTGGACACAGGTAAAGATCCTAGTGAAACTATGAAGTCAATAACATATGAAAAGATTTAGGATGTGATATAAAAGAAAGGGCACTGGATGTGGAGCGAGAACACCTGAAATTAAATCACCCTCAGTCTGCACTGATTACATACTAGCTGTTTGGGCCAAGACAAGTAACCTCTTTGGGCCTCAGTTTCCCCATTTGTAAAATTCAGGGATTAGACTAGAAGACTTTCAATGTTCCTTCCAACTCTAAGTTCTACAATCCTTGGAACCAAAGTTACTGTTCTTCCCTGGGTCTCTGTAACAGGGTTAAACTAAATGATTCCTAAGCTTCTTTCCAGCTCTAATTCCTATGGTCACTGTGTGGGAAGCATTTTTAGAAACCTTAAAGTGCTATTTTTAAAGAATAGGCTGTTAGGATGTTAGCACATCAAAGTGGTATTTTCCTGAACCTGGCAAAGTGATAAGTTTTGCTTGCGTTTATGTTTTCTTTCCAAATACTAATTATTTTGAAAGGATTTTTGATTTGTGACAAGGTCCTTTTTAGAACATGGTAGGCATGGAGGTTTTTTTAATAGCAGTAATGCCTTACATATCTATTTAAAGTTTTCAGAGTCCCTACCATCAGCTTTCTCTCCCTAGGTTCTCACAAAGAGGTTCCACAGATCTCAAGATATAACTGAACTCAGGGGCCATCCAGTATACCCCACCCATTTCACAGAAAGGGAAATTGAGTCCCAGGGAGGGGAAGTGAATTGCATAGGGGTCATAGGACCATAGATTTAGAGTTGGAAACCAGAGGCCATTTAATTTTTTTTTAAACAAATGCTTTATTAACTTCTGTTTTACATCATTCATTTCCGCCAGATTTTGAGTTACAATCATTTTCCCCCTGTTATTCCCCTACCCAACCTCCCAGAATAGCAGTCCCACAAGATATCGCTTCCTCCAGTCTGCTCTCTCCCATACCTTTTCCCACACCCCCTTCGACTTTTTCATTAGAGGAAGGTGAATCTTTGTGTCCCAATGCCTGCACATCTTCTCTCCCAATTATAAGCAAAAGAGTATTAATACTAGTATTTATATATATTTGAAACATTTAATGTTAGTGTCATCCTTGCACAGGGGCCATGCTAATCTTCTCTGTATCGTTCCAATTTTTAGTATATGTGCTGCCGAAGCGAGCACGAGGCCATTTAATTTACAAATGGAGAAACTGAGGCCCAGACAGGGGAAGTGACTTGGCCAATGGCAGACAGGCAAAAAGTGGCAAGGCCAGAATTGCCACTCTTGGATTTTTCTGATATACAGAGTATAGGTTCATTCATTTGTCCATCATGGAACACCAACTTCAGGATATTTGGAATGGCTACATGTACTTCCAGGAGAAGTAATGGCTTCCCCACTTCTCTCCTTGATGAGAGGTGGCATGGAACAACAGAAAGCATGTTGTCTCGGAAGGTTCAAATCATGCCTCTGGTGCTTAACACTTATAAAACCTTGGGTAAGTCACTAAGCTCCTTTGGGACTCAGGTTCTTGATGTGTAAAATGAAGGGGCCAAACTTAGGATCCCAAGTCACTTAACTTCCCTGACTCAGTTTCTTAATCTGGAAAAAGAGGGACTTGTAGGTCCCTTCCTGCCCTAGACCTCAGGCAAATCCCTTCTTTCTCTGGGACTTAGTTTTCTCTTCTGTAACATGAGAAGGCTGGACAACATGGCCTCAAAGTCCCTTCCAACACTAGAGCTAGGATCCTATATGTGTCCTTGAATAAATAACTTCTCTTCCCTGGGCCTCAGTTTCCCTGTGAAGTGAAGGGGTTGGACTAGATGGCCTCTGACCTCTCTTCCAAGTCTCAATCTGTTTTCCTATGACCCTACCCTGGACCTCTGAGACCTCTTCAGGGTCCATACTCAAGATCCTATGATCTATGAACACCAAGTCCTTTCTCTGTAAAAGACCCTAGAAATGGGTCACTTTTCTTCCTATCCATGATCCCAGGATCTCTTTTGGGGGTTTTATTTTTCTTCTGTCTTTGGTTTCTCTCCTATACCCATTTAGTTTTTTTTGTTATTCAGTCATCTCAGTCGTGTCTGACTCTTTATGACTCCATTTGGGGGTTTTCTTGGCAAGCACACTAGTTTCTCATTTCCTTCTCCAGCTCATTTTTGCAGATGAGGCAAACCGGGTTCAGGGTCTTGCCCAAGGTCACACAGCTACTAAGTGTCCAAAGTCAGATTTGAAGTGGTGAGGATAAGCCTTCCAGAATCCAAGCCCAGTGCTCTAGACACTGCCCCACCTGGCTGCCCTCTTCCAGTTCAGGATTAGACAAAACAGGTTTTTGCTTAATCCCATAGACATAAGAGGAAGCCCAGCCCAGGAATAAGAACAATGAACAGACAGAGGTCTATTTTCATCCCTGCCCACCTACTGTCGGTATGTGTGTGTGTGTGTGTGTGTGTGTGTGTGTGTGTGTGTGTGTGTGTGTGTATGTGGGTGTGTGTATGTGTGTGTGTGCGCGCTCATGAAGTCCTGATGTCATAAGCAGGAGGACCCTGCTAGATACTCAGGAAGAAAATCACCTTGCCCATGGAGACTTAAAGCAGTAGCATTCAGTGACAGTCATTTTTGTTCGTTCTCTAATCCAAAGAACTTTCTAGTAATGTAATAATGGGGGAATAGGTGAGAACATAGTATTATAGAACTGGAAGAGACCTCAGAAATTGCATAGTCCAGCCCCTTCTTCTTACAGATTAGGAAACTGAGGCTCAGGAAAATTAAGCGATTCAGGATCACAGATTAAGAGCTGGACCACCTCAGAGGCTGTTTATTCTCACACCCCCTTTTGACATATAATTAGCATAAGAGGCAGGAGAAGGAACCAAATCCTCTGACTCAAGTTCCAATGGTCTTTCCACCATATTACCCTGACTCCTACAGAGGGAAAAAAAAAGTTGGGAATCTATTACAATAATCTGTTGAATTAGAACTATCTTCTATAATGGCAATTAGAAGTGTCTTCGGGGCAGCTAGGTGGCGCAGTGAGTAGAGCGCTGGCCCTGGAGTCAGAAGGACCCGAGTTCAGATTTGACCCCAGACAAACAAAAAAAAACAAAAAAAACTAGCCATGTGACCTTGGGCAAGTTACTTAACCCCAATTGCCCTCCAAAAAGCAAAAAAAAAAAGTAACTTCAATAATTTGATGGATTTTTGGTTTTACTGAGAGGCAGTATGTGGTATGGAGGATGCAAAAGTCAGAGTGAGGAGGCCCAGGGCTCAAATCCACAGCTCATCCAGGGTTTCCAGATGCTGCCCTATTAGACTCATAGTTCCATATTTTATCTCCAACTAAAACTAATGAGGCTGGTCCTTCTAGGGGCTACTGGATATATCTCTACTTCAGGGTCCCATAGGGGTACCAGCATTCTTTTCTAATGTTATTGGCTTAAGCCTTAATTCTGGTATACTCTCCCCAAAATTAATTGTCATTGATTAGCTTCCTAGGTTTCACTTAATCAATTACTAATCAATTCATTTTTACAAAGAGGTTATTAGCTGAAAAGATATGGCAAGGATAGAAATACAAACACCTCCAGCCTCCAACACCCGGAGGCATAATCTCTACAATACTACCTAGGTCTCTGGGGACAGGGATCTCAAATTTAAAGTGGTAGCCACAAAGCATTTAAACGACACACACACACATACACACACACACACAAACACACATACACACACACACACATACACACATACATACACACAGCCCAATCAATTTCACTTCTTAATATGGCAAAGCTGATGGTTTTATTTTTTAGGATTTGGCATCTTGGTTGCCCAGAAATATGAAGATTAAATGAGATAATGTGTGCAAGTGATTTGTAAATCATAACATATTGTGTGATGTTTTCATTTCTGAACACTTCAGTTGAGAAAAGACTTTGATAGACTGGGGAGTTTCCAGAGGATGATGACAGGCCCTGAATTCATCCCATATTAGGATTATTTGACAGAAGTGGGGATATTTAACATGGAGAAAAGAAGACCCAAGGGGTGGGGGGTGGGGAACATGATAATTGTATTCAAGCATTTGAAGGGTTGTTATGGAGGAGAGGAGGAGGTGCAAGGAAACTAATTAAGTTTGATATTAAGAAAAACTTCCTAACTATGAGAGTTATCCCAAACTGCAATAATTTGCCTAGAGATAGTAATGAGTTCTCCTATACCTGCATTCTTCAGCCAAAAGCTGGATGGTCACCTCTCAGGGGTGTTGTAACTGTAATTGTTTTTCCTAACTTTTCTCTTCAATAGGAAAAAAAAACATGATATGGTAGAAAAATGAAAGTACTAGCTGGTTCTGGAGGTAGAAGATCTAGGTTCTAATCCTGCCTTTGATGCTTACTACCTGGGTAATCTTAGCAAGTGATTTTTGCATCTGGGTTTCAGTTTTCTCTTCTATAAAATGAAAGGGTAGAATCAGATGGTCTTTGATGTCCCACCTAGGCTTAGATTTGTGATGAATGAATATTGAAGACGTCCTCTGTGAAAAACCTTAAGCAAGAAAGAGGATTCTGTTCTTCCCCATTCATGCCATGATCTCGTTTCCTGAGGCTCATTTTTCTTTATATGGACTCTTTTTGCTCTCTCATGGGAGTTAAAGAAGACAGCCACCAAGGTCCCTTCTAACTCTGAGATTATGTGACTGCCACTTAGTGAAATGTCAGGCATTATATAACAAATAAGAAAAATGAGGCTCCGATGCATAACCTAGATATAAGTATCACAGCTGGACTCAAACCCAACTCCACATTCAATGCCATTTTCACTAAAGCATTCTTTCTAATGGTCAAACTGGGGTATAAACACAGATTTCCCAGGCTAAGACTTATGCATATTAGGGGTCAAATAAATATTGGCTTATGTCATTCTCTTTGATCTGTGTTATAACAAGATGTCTGTTTATTAGTTCTACAACATATAAGGTGGTCCTCCAAGTCTAGAATGTAATTCCTGCCTTTTCTTCATTTCTTACAATTTTTATACTTCTCTGTTTGGGGACAGGGGTGGAGAGACTGAACTTGGTATTTTATTCAATATAGGAATCTCTGAGTGAAGAAATTCCCCCTGCAAAGGAGATCAGCATTTCTTCTACAACTTATATTCTTAGAGAAGCACTGAGAGATTAATTTACTTGTTCATGGTCCCTACCTTTCTTTAAAGCATAGTTCAGGTATCACCTTCTACATCCAGGGTCAGCAAACTATGGCCTATGGGTCAAATCTGGCTCATCTCCTGTTTTTGCAAAGGTTACAAGCTAAGAATGATTTTTAACTTTATAAAATGGCTGGATTTCACCTGAAGGGCATACTTTGCTCACTTTTATTCTATACAGTCCTTTCCGAATCTTGCCAGGTATTAAGGCTTTCTCCCTTTGTGTATAATATAAGATAAGTCTCTTAAGGGTAGGGACTACTTTCTTTATATCTCTGTATCCCTAGCACCACAAAACATTGTACCCAGTTGGTACCTAATAAATGTCCTTCTCCTCTCTCTCTCTCTCTCTCTCTCTCTCTCTCTCTCTCTCTCTCTCTCTCCCCTTTCCTCCCCTCTGCTCCCCTCTTCTCAGCACCACCCCACTCCCTAGAGAGAGAGACTATTACTCTTTTGTCTTTTATCTCAACTCCTACCATTCCTCCATTATATCTGGTACATAGCAGGTTCTTAATTAATAAATGCTTATTGATTGCTCACTTGATTGAATTGAATCAAATATAGATATCGGTCTTAAATATTCTAATACTTTTACTGAAAAGATGGTCAGGTTAGATGGGAGCATGAACGTGTCCAGCTTGCTAAAGGTCTTTCCTGTCCTGGCTCTAGACAGAGACTAGCCATAGAGGATGAAAATATTGACAATCAGGTTCAGATATCTGCCATTACACCAAGCATAACCTAATATGATGCCTCAATGTAAAGGACCATAGAAAACTGGTAGAATCAAGTGGGTCCAGAATCCACCAAGTAATGGCAAACAAGAGTGCTGAATTTGTAGTTAGGACAATCTGGGCACAAATCTTGACTTTATTACTTACTAGCTTTGCCACAATGGGCAAGTTATTGATTCTGAGCTTCACTTGTTTCAGCTGTAAAGTGAGAGGGCTGGGCTCCATGACCTGTGACTTCCTTTCCATATCTAAATCCAATCAGCTCCCAATTATTGGAAAAGCATCCAGGGAGAATTGAGTTTGACTGGATTCTGTCTTGCCTAGACTCCATTTCCTTCACGGTGGTTCTTCCCAAATCAATGCTGGTCCTAACTTCAGCAGTTTGCATCACTACTCCTGGCCTAGGATAATGCTGTCCTATAAATGTACCCTATCTCACTAAGGATCTGCACATTTTTTTCTGCTTTATATATAAACACAGGTCATTCATGCTGATCAGACTTATTGGTGAAAGACTCAGAGCTCAAATAAGTAGAGAATATTTCCATTTGTTGAAATGTCCCTGAATCAGGAAAGGAAAAAGAAGAATAATGCAGGAAAGCTTGTTAGCACTCTTGGTTCAAAGCACTAGGAAACCCCCTTTTTCTTTCTCTAGAGGAGTGACTTAAAATTTTTACAAATCTGTATTCAAGAAACATAGAATATGCATTAGGAAGAACATTAAACTGGGGTCATCTAGTCTAAGGTGAAGTATGACTCCCTACTGTAATGTCACTAACAACATATTCTCTCTCTCTCCCCATATATATGTGTATATATATATATATATATATATATATATATATATATATATATATATATACACACACACACACACACGCGCACATACATATGTATGTATGTATGTGTATATTTGTTTGTATGTATATGTATATATATATATATATATATATATATATGTGTGTGTGTGTGTGTGTGTGTGTGTGTGTGTAATGTCCCTAACAGGATCTGCTTAAAGACCTATAATCTAAAAAACTCATTATTCCCAAAGGCATCCTATTCTATTTTAGGGCAGATTTAATTACAACAAGGTTTTCCTTTATTCAAGCCTGAATTTGCTTCTATATTGCTCTTATTAATTTTTTTTCTTCTGTCCTCTAGGACCAAGCTGAGAAATTCTAATCAACCCACAAGCACATGCATTCCCTTGTCCATGGGACAATGACTTCAATATTTGAAGGTTATGAACCAAGCTTCTCTTCTTCAGTCTAGGCTAAATACCTCAAGTTCTTTCACAAGACTCTGACATGGCCTGGTTTTGATCTCACTCCCCACACTGGTCACTTCCTTTGGATGCCCTCTAGATTGGCAATATCCTTCCTAAAAAAATATGACAACCTGAAGTAGACACAATGATCCAATTCAGATGTAGTCCAACTATGGGAAAGTAGAACCACTGGCTTCATTTGGGACATAACTTCTGTTATGTTGCCCTGAAATCACATTAACCATTTTTGATTCCCACGTCACATTATTGATTGACATTTTTTTAAACCCAGCTTTAAACAAAAATTCACTTGGGTAATTCAATAAGCACCACAAACTTTGAAAGGCTTTCACAAAAGGCCATGTGTATACAAGTGGAAAGAAACCAGCTGTTCCAACCCACTAAAACCTCAAGTCTTTTTCATATCAACTCAGGTTGGCTATATTTTTCCTACTGTGATATTCAGGCTATCAGTCTCTTGTTTATCATTCTTGCTGTCCACATCCTGGACAGTCAATACATCATCAAATGATTTTGGGGTGTGGCTTTTCATGCTCAAGCTCTCATGGCCTGATGTAGTGGGAGAAGTGTTGACTTTAAATGAAAAGAACCCAGGTTCAACTACTACCTTTGATACTTAGTACCTATGTGACTTTGTACAAATCACTCGGGGTCTCAGTTTCCTCACTTGTAAAATGAGTGAGTTGGAGTAGATGTCCTCTGAGGTCTCTTGCAGCTCTAAATCTATGAATCTAGAATTTCTAATATTTTGTAGCCTATTTCCATTACTCATATGATTTTCCACTACTCTTTGGGGGAGGGGAAAGAAACAAGTATTTATTAAGCACCTACTATATGTCATTCACTGTGCTAAATGCTTCACAAATTTTATCTCCTTTGTTTCTCTTAACAACACTGGGAGATAATTAACAAACATTTATTAAGCACCTACTGTGTGCTGAGCACTTTGCTAAACATTGGGGATACGAAAAGAGGCAAAAACCAGTTTGTGGCCATGAAGATATGGGCTAACATATGCTATCATTTGCCTATGTCCATATGTTCCCTTAATTTTCATCAAGGATGCCTTAAATGAGAGTATAGACCATTCTTATAAACATTTTATGCTGATGAGAAATTAAGCATGGGTTATAGTCAGATATCTTCTTAGTTACCTTTTTTTGATAGAAGCACTCTTCCCTCCACCCCTATTCTTTTGGAATTATACCCACTAAAATATCTGATATTCAGTGACTAGATACATTTAAAATTGTGCTACCTCCAGCAGAGACTTTTTCTGGAGGCATTTTGCTCAGGCTTAGTTTTTTTCCCCTTAAAACTAGTCTTTTCAAGGACCATTATTACTTCTCTCCATAGCACATTGGGGTAAGAAGTGATAGAATTTGAATGCAATAGATCTACTCTTTCTTTTTTTTTTGCAAAAATAGAGCCATACTTAAAAATAAACATTTTGCATAGGTTCTCTGAAGATGTGTGTGTATGGGTGTGTGTGTGTGTGTGTGTGTGTGTGTGTGTGTGTGTGTGTGTGGTCTTCCGTTCTGTTGCTCTGCAATATTTTGCATACAAGCTTATAACGTAAACTTTGGCTTCAATATCTCTTTGTTTGGTAGGGAAATCAAGTATTTGTTGACAGAGGAGATTTAAGAGCTCTTTCTTCTTCATCATGGTGATAGTTTGGTACTAGTTAAACTTTTTAAAAAGGAGGCTGATAGAACTAATGTCGTTCCTTTTGTCCAATTTCATGCTGTTGGGTTTTCTTTGGGTAGGAGGTAGTTGATAGATTTCTTTGATCAGATTTTGTTGGAGATGCTGTATTCCATAGTCTTATTATTTTGATCCTTTCATGTCATTTCATATTTACTTTGTACTCAAAGTACAGCTACATAAAGCCAACTGATTCTGAAGTGACTCCTATATCAGTAACTTGTAAGTTAACATTTAATCAATTTCATTTTAATGATGTAGTTCATTTGATATTCAATATATCGATTGCCTTCTGTTTCTTCTTGAAGAAAATATTCATGATGTACATACAGATGAATCTTTTGTGAAATTCATAATTCTCAAGCTTCTTTTTTTTCTTGACCTTGAATCAGATTTTCTAATATTAGTTTAGTTATTCCATCTGGTGCCTTCTTCTGTTTATGATGATGATGGTGGTGGTGATGATGGTGATGATGATGATTTTACATGGATAGAGTTCTTGATCCAGAGTCAGGAAGACCTAAGTTCAAATCCAGCCTCAGATCCTGACTCTCTATGTGACTCTGGGCAAGTCATTTAACCCTGTTTGCCTTCATTTCCTCGTCTATAAAATGAGCTGGAGAAGGAAATGACAAATCACTCTTAGTATCTTTGCCAAGAAAATCCAAATGGGGTCATGGTTAAAATGACTGAACAACAAGAACAACAAAAAGTGCTTTACAAATATTATGATATTTTATTTTCACAACCACCCTGGGAGGTAGTACATATTATTTTTCTCATTTTACAGAGAGAAATTGGGGCAGAGAGAGATTAGGTGATTTGTCCAAGGTCACATAGCTAGTAAATATCTGAGGCCAGATCTGAATTCAAATCTTCCTGACACTAGGTTCAGTTAAATGTACACATGATAACTATTGAATTTAAATCTGCAGTATTAACATTTTCTCCATAATTTTCTTAAATCTAGATAATCAACAAAACAAAAAATCAAACCCTAGCTTGTAACATTTGATGATTTCCAAGGATGGATGCTCACACTAAAAATTTCCTAAATGGTTCTCCTGACCTGACATGAGCCTGTTCCAGCACACCCCTGTATCTCGTGCTCTATTTAATATGCCATGTACCTTCTTTGAAGTTGCCTAAGACCCAGATAATCCATTGACAGTTTGAAGATCTTGTCAGAGTCCTCAAAAATTTTCTCTACTTACTCACCCTCTGCAATAGATGTTGGTATATAAGCTACAGTTATCTTAAGAGCTTTTTAAAAATACAATTATCCTAAGTACTTCAGAGGATCATGACCAAGCAGTCCATGAAATGCTTTCTGGTTGGCTCTTTTATCCACTGTGCCTTTTTTATTCTCTAAGAATTATCTTTCTATTTACTTTATTAAGTAAGATAATTTACTTTCAATTTTCTTTGACCTTCTATTAATCCATTCAGTCACATAGCATGGCAACCCACTGATATGTTGCATGTTGAATGCCAACAATTAAATTAATATTTCTAGATCTTCCAAGATCTAGATTCTTAGGACCCTCTTCTGTCTTTCATGTCATTTCCCCATAATTTACACAGAAGCAGAGGAAGAGGTTCATTTGTATTTCTGTTCCTTCTATGGGAGATCATTGACAGAAAAAATCCATCTCTTCTTAACCTAGTGATAAGCAATTCCATGTTTATCTGGGCTAAATCTACCTTACCATAGCCTTCAGAAGTCACCTCTGCTATTCAATTCCCTCCTTTAAAATCCTTCACAAAATTCCCAGTGTTTAATTGGAAATGCTATTTGAAGGTAACACTTGCTTTTCAAAGGCTATGATGGTGAAGGAAAAACTCTGGCAGGTCCTACAAAGTCTGTCCTTGAGATGCTTCCAGCTTTGTAGGACAAGATATTGGAGTAGGGATTTTGTGGTAGATTTTAAATATCAAAGAACATTTCTTGGAGGAAGTTGGATAGAAGATATGACCTTTGAAGAATGGAAGGAAAGAAAGAAAGGAGGTGGCAAGGTAAATGTGAGGCTGGGAAATGTTACAGATAGGAAAGAGCGTGAAATAAAGCTACAATATACTTTCCACTTCACTTTCTTAAAAATATTTTTTAATTGGTGAGGAACTCGAATAATTACTTTGGAATCAACAGATTTCATTGTCCTTGTGTACACAAAGTTTCAAGAATACTGACAGAGAAGTTTATGGATTTCACAATAGTCCTTACTGTGAGTTTTGACTCAATTAAATTTGTCAATAAGCACTATGGTTT
This sequence comes from Gymnobelideus leadbeateri, assembly GCA_011680675.1. NCBI lineage: Eukaryota > Metazoa > Chordata > Mammalia > Diprotodontia > Petauridae > Gymnobelideus > Gymnobelideus leadbeateri. The sequence continues at coordinate 435,465 of WOXC01006858.1, forward strand.
CTACTTTGTTTGGGGTACCCTCATAGGTGTTGGGGAAATGAAGACAAATGCAAAACAGTTCCTGCCCTCAAGGAGCTTACATTATTTTTTTTTTTTTTGGAGGGTGGAAGGCAAGACATCTGGGGTTAAGTGACTTGCCCAAAGTCACACAGCTAGTAAGTGTGTAAAGCGTCTGAGACCAGATTTGAACTCAGGTCCTCCTGATTCTAGGGTCAGTGCTCTATTCACTGCACCACTTAGCTTTTCTAAGGAGCTTACATTCTTCTGGGGTTATAACATGTACACAAGAAAGTAAATACAAAGTATAAGCAAAAGAATGCAAAGGAATCTTAGCAGAGGAGTGCCCAAAACTGAGGGAGGGTCAGGAAAAACCTAGTGGAGGAGATGTCACATGAACTGTTGAAAGAAACTAGAGATTCTATGAAATGGACATGAAAAGAGAGTGAATTGCTGACATAGAGGCAAGAGCTCAGAGGTGGGAAATTAAACCAATTGTGCAAGATGTTCTTGGCCTTGAATTAGTCAATAAGAATCAATGAAAAGTTGTTTTTCTTTTTCCTCTTTATTGGAATTCTTAGCAATTTCACACCATTGTCATTACCCTAAACATCTTTGCTGACAACCCTTGACAGTAAGAGATCATTTGGCAAACAAGGATATTAGTTGGAAAGGTCAAACATAACAAAAGCCAAAGGATAAGTGCATAAATATTTATAGGGAAAATTAATTTGTGTTTGATGGCCACGCAGGAGGAAGGAGGGCAAAGCTAACATTTTACAAGGGAAATTTAATCTGGGTCCAGATTCTAATGGCCATTAAGCTTGCTATAAGGAACTAATAAATGGTGCAGAAAACTCATTCTCCACATAATTTTCTTGTCCCTTGGTCTGAAGCTTTGTAAATACAAAGCTTGGAACCTCAGAACAGTACTTGGACCTCTTCTTGTATTTGCAGCATGGCTTTATCTCCAAGACGAGTTGATTTTTTGCAGTTGTTAGTGCAATGTCCCTGACTTATTTCAGTATCCTGATTCATGTGTACAGCAAACATTTGTCTACTGTGAATACAGTGCTATGGCAGGACTGGGTTACCAAACAGCTGCAGGTCCAAATTTTAGAGCTTTCAGTCCAATGGGCTCTTTAAGTATTTACTATTTGTGCAGAAGGAGAGTGGGATTCTCAATATTTCTGTTTTCCAGAGTATTTAGTCATGGCATCACCATTTCCTCATACCAGACAGTAGAGCCATCCCAAAATAAATGAGTCCTCTGGGAATGAAGGGCAATGTTAATTTTTTTAATCTATATGTCATGTGACGCCAAGCTGCCTAACATGTACAGTGGACATGAACAAAGATGGCCCCAAAGGAAAAGCTTCTCTTTCTACCTACTGAGGTAAATGGAACGGTTGAGAAGCCCCGGAGGCCTGTCAATGTCCCTATTCCCCACCCCTTCTTTTCTTTTGCTCTTTTCCACCCTGTTAGAGATCTTCACCTCAAGTCTGAGGGCCCAAGATTCTTCCCATTCAATAAGCATTTATTAAATCGCTTGTTATATGCTGGGCAATTTGCTAAGAACCAAGTATGCAAAGAATAGTATAAAGTCCCTGCCCTCCAGGAGCTCACATTCCAATGAGGGAGATAACAGGTAGTTATGTACATACAAGACATATAGAAGGGAGATGGGAGGCAATCTCAGTGGGAAGGTAGGGTCATTAAGGGAGATCTGGAAAGGCTTCTTTTTTCCTCCTTAATAATATTTTATTTTATCTTTTCAGTTACAAGTAAAGATAGATTTCAACATTCATTTCTGTAAAATTTTGAGTTCCAAATGTTTCTACTCCCCCCCACCCCCGCCAAGACAGCAAGTAATCTGATATGTTATACTAGAAAGGCTTCTTAGAGAGGATGAGATTTGAACTGTGTCTTGGAGGAAGACAAGGAAGCTGGGAAGTGGAGAGGAAGAGAAAGAGCATTCCAGGCACTGGGGACAGATAATGAAAGGTATGTAGTCAAGAGGTGGAGTGCTGTATGCAAGAAAAAGCTCTTCCCTTCCAGACTTCCCCCCATTATATCAGAGATGAATCTGATATTAGCCATCTAGTTCTTATGTCCTTGCCTATCTGAGTAAAATAATCAAATAGTCAATCAAGAAGCTTTTGAGAGTGCTGGGCTTGGAGTCAGGAAGACCCAAATTCACATCTGGCTCCTATTCTCTTACTACCTGTATGACCCTGGGCAGGTCACACCATCTGCCTCAGTATCCTCACCTGTATAATGAGGGTAATGATAGTACTTATATCTCAAGGGTGTGGTGAAGATCAAATGAGATATTTGGAAAGTGTTTCAAATAGTGTTTGCACATAGCAGGCTCTTGATAAATGCTTATTTCCAAAGGATAGTCTGAGAGAGCTACCTGGGGCCACTAAGTGATTTTCAGTGAGTTTCCTAGAGTTACAGAGTAAATATATCTCAGAAGCAGGTCTTGCTGGGGACCTACCTGGCCAGTTCTCTATCCACTATACCAAGCTACCTATCAACATGTCCATACAGGGTATACAGAATTGATTATTGATACAGATTCATTGTTGATAATTACAAACGTTGAGGCAAAGTCTTTCCAGTATTATTTATTGTATTACACATACACACACACACATCCTTGGAGGTAGGTGCTATTATTATCCTTATTTTTCAGACAAAGAAATGGAGGCCCAGCAATGTTAGCTGATAGAATGCAGACACCTTGAGGGAAGGGACAATTTCATTATTTTCTTTGTATTACCTGGTCCTAGAACCATGCCTCCTGGTACACAGTAGTAACATAAATAATATACCACACATAAAGACTTTGCAAAATATATAAATGTTATCATCATCATCATCATCATCATCATTTGTTGTTGTTGCTGCTGTTGTTGTTCAGTCGTGTCCAGCTATTCATGACCCCATCTGGGGTTTGCTTGGGGAGATACCAGAGTGATTTTCATTTCCTACTCTAGCTCATTTCCCAGGTGAGAAAACTGAGGCAGAGTTAAGTGACTTCCCTAGGGTCACACAGCTAATAATCATCTGAGACCAGATTTGACCTTAGGAATATGAATCTTCCTGACTTCCAGACTTACACTTTATCCACTGTACCACCTAGGATCTGAATCCTGCCACTGGTACTAATTAGGTGAAATTTTTCCTTTTTTTCTTCTTAAATTGGCAATTCCTGCCCAGCAAATTAAGACAGTAGACCTCTGTAAGACATTAGCAGAAGATCCTATCCTCCAGCTGGGGACAGAGGCAGAGAGCTGACTTAATTGTCATCATCACCTCTGGTAATTGCTAGACCAACACCATGACTCACCAAGCAAGACATCCATGGAGACAACTGTCTGGGCCTGGGGGAATTCACTGAGAGGCCTCACTTCTTCTGCTACTTTAGTCATCCTGCATGTGTCTGAGTCACAGAGAAATGAGTAAGAAAGGGTTAGTGCATGATCATAACTTCATCCCAGCACCAGATTACTCCAAGGAGGGAAGGAAACTGTGGGTCTTGGCCAAGTCAAGTTTGCCTCTTTGGGCATGAATAAAATGAGGGAGAGGGATGAGATGTCCCCCACGGTCCAGGTCCAAAAACTCTCTTTTGCTCTAAGTTACTCAAAGTCATTCTGTTCATGGGGTTACTTCCAGATCGATATGTGATTTCATGCTTCTGGTGAAATACCATATGTAAAGTTCGTTGAAAATCTGAAAGCAGCATGGCCTTCAGGCTTTGATTTAGATGGTAGAAAGAGCTCCAGGCTCCTTCTACCAATGCAGGTCAGGGTCTTGTCTGGAAGTAAAAGTCCTCAAAAGCTGACTAGAACACTGAGTCATTCAGTGGTTTGCCCAACATACCAATGTTGGGTCAGAGAAAGGACTTGAACATAGGTCTTGCTGACTCTTAAGGTGGGTCTCTATCCACTATACCATGCTGTCTCTGTTGGGGTTTTTTAAAAATATGATTTCATTGACATAAGGCATTTCCAGTGTTGAAAATCCCTCTACCAGTACACATGGGATTTGTTTTAAAGAGTTGTCTGCAACCTTGAGATGTTAGTAACTTTTTGAGGATCACATGTCATGTGACATAACTTTATGGCCATGGAAATCCTCATCAAAGACTTTCTTATTATTTCTTGTGCACAAGTCATTGCTTTTTGGGTTATGTGTAATTATGAAACTGGGGCAACTAGGTGATACAATGGTGAAAACGCTGGGCCTGGAGTCAAGAAGACCTGAATTAGAATCCAGTCTCAGACACTTAACTAGCTGTGTGAACCCAGGCAAGTCCTTTAACTCTGTTTGCCTCAGTTTCCTCACCTGTAAAATGAGCTAGAGAAGAAAATGGCAAACCATTCTAATATCTCTGCCAAGAAACCTCCAAGTGAGGTCACAAAGATGTGGACAGGACTGAAAAACAACTAAATAACAATTAATTATGAAACTATAGAGAGCAGGATGGTCCATGTTCAGCAGCCACATGGGATTGTCAGGACAAGCTTGGTGCTCAAATGTTAGACTCTATTTTTATTGTCAACAGATATCGTAGTGCCTTGCTCCTACAGAATACCTAACAAATGTTAGTTGGATTGAATTGAATGTTTGTTGAATTTATAGTGAGAGCACCAGTATGATATACTGATGTATAAAAGTTTTAGTTAATGGACGGTAATTGAAAGAAGTAAAAGAATTAATAGTTGAGCAGCATTAGCTAAAAGACAGCAATTCTTATAATAATAATAACTAGCAATCATATAGTGCTTTAAGATTTTCGAAATATTTTAATGTATTATTTCATTTGAACCTCACAACAAACTTGTGAAGTAGATGCTGTTGTTATCCCCATTCTATGGATTAGAAAACTTAAATTAGAAAATTTAAAGATTATTTAATGGTTTGCTCAAGGTAACACAGCCAATAAGTGAAAGAGGCAGGATTCAAACTCAGGTCTTTCTGACTCCATGGGCAGTATTGTCTCCTCTTTCATCTAGCTGCCAATTACTGCTCCTCTGTCTCCATTTCCTCTACTCTGCAAGCCTTGCTGTGGAAGGAAGGGAGGCCACTGACCTAAGACTGACCATCAAGAATGCAGGCTTCCCTCCACACCACTGAAGCAGTTTTGGAGGGAAGAGGATAGCATAATATAACAACACTGTTCAAGTTACATATGAAGACCAAAGACACATTTCTCTTTATTGATATATAAAGCACGGCCTAGAGGGAAGTGGACAGTTGGGAGATATTAACTCAACGTTCTACTCCCATCATGTCCACTTCAGGACTTTGGGAAAGTCACTCAGCTTCTTTCAATCTGTTTTCTTATGATTAAAATAGGAGCATTACTGCTGGTGGAGTTGTGATCTGATCCAACCTTTCTGGAGAATAATTTCAAACTATGCCCAAAGAGCAATCAAACATATCCTCTGACCAGAAATACCACTGCTAGATCTATATCCAAAGAGATTTTTCTAAAAAAGGGCAAAGAATCTATTTGTGAAAAAGTCTTTATACCAACTCTTTTTATGATGGTAAAGAACTAGAAATCATAGGGATGTCAATCAGTTGGGGAATGGCTCAACAATTATGACAAAATACTATTGTGCTATAAGAAATGAAGAGCAGGATGTTTTCAGAAAAACCTGGGAAGATTTATATGAATTGATGCAGGGTGAAGTGAGCAGAACTAAGAGAACACTGTACACAGTAATAGCAACATTGCATGATAATCAACCATGGCTGTTCTCAGCAATACAATGATCCAAGACAATTCCGAAGGACTAATGATGAAGCATACTATCCACCTCCAGAAAAAAAAAAAAAAAACTGTTGGAGTCTGAATGCAGAATGAAGCATACTTTTTTCCGCTTTCTTCTTCTTCTTCTTCTTCTTCTTCTTCTTCTTCTTCTTCTTCTTCTTCTTCTTCTTCTTCTTCTTCTTCTTCTTCTTCTTCTTCTTCTTCTCTTCTTCTTCGTCTTCTTCTTCTCTTCTCCTCTTCCTCCTCCTCCTTCTCTTCTTCTTCTTCTTCTTCTCTTCTTCTTCTTCTTCTTCCTCCTCCTCCTCCTCTTTTTCCTCTTCTTCTTCTTTTGGTTTGTGCTTTCTTTCACAACATGACTAATATGAAAATATGCTTTGTATGGCTACACATGTATAACCTCTACGTAATTGCTTACCTTCTCAAGGAGGGGAAAGGGGAGAGAGGAAGAGAATTTCTAATTCATAATGTTAAAAAAGAATGTTAACATTATTTTGCTTATAATTGGAAAAATTAAAATATAAAATATCAATAAATATAAAAATAAGAAAGGAGCATTGAATGAGCTTTTTTGATCCTATCCAATGTCATGATGATGATAGCTCATATTTATAGAGTGCTTTAAGGTTTGTAAATTACTTTACAAATATTATCTCATTTTATCCTCCCACCAATCCTGGGAGGTAGCTACTATTATTATCTCCACTTTACAGGGGAGAACATTGTGGCAGACAGAGGTTTAATGACTCACCCATAGTGTTACATCTAGTGAGTGTCTGAGGCTAAATTTCAACTCAAGTTCACCTGACTCCAAGTCCAGTATTCTATCCACTATGTAACTTCTTTTATATAAATTCCAACCTTTGGTCTTCCTAACAATAGACGTGGTCTTCCCCACAGGACTGATTGTCCATTAGTATGGATGGTAAAGGGGCAGCTAGATGGTTCACTGGATAGCGTGCTGGACTTGGAGTCAAGAAGACTTATCTTTGTGAGTTCAAATCTGACCTCAGACATTTAACTGTGTGACCCTGGAAAAGTCACTTAAGCCCTGCTTGCCTCAGTTTCCTCATCTATAAAATGAGCTGGAGAAGGAAATGGCAAACCACTCCAGTATTTTGCCAAGAAAACCCCAAAATGAGGTCACAAAAAGTCAGACACAACTGAAATAACTCAACAACAATACAGATGGTGAAGACACTCAGGAAGAACAGATAGTATCTGTTACCCTGATTCAGGTCAATCACATAGAAAATCAAGACTTCAAAAGAGATAAGTCTCTGGTAACTTATCTTTTGCTACCTATGGAATCACATAAATATATAAAAGATGCCCATCATGATCCCATCTATGATACGAGGCATGATCAGACTACGGGAAGATAGACCCAGACTGAAAGGGACCACAGAGACTTATCTAGACTAATTTTCATTTTGGAATTAAAGAACTGAGGCTAAACACAAAGGAAGGATTTGCTGAAGGTCACACAGGTGGTTAGCATCAGATGTGGAATCTGAACCCAGGTCCTCACACTCCTAAATTATGACAGTTGCTTGAAACACCAAGAGGCGAAGTGATTTGTCCACTGTCACACAAACGTCTCAGACAAGGTTTACATTTAAGTGTTCCTGCCTCTGAATCTGGCACCTCCATCCATTCCACTACAATCTCACTATTTTCAAATGAGATCTCTTCTCTCCTTCCCTCCTCTTCTTTACTGAAGATGATAACGAGTAAATCCTATGGCTGCCACACTGCCTCATGATTCCTCTTCCATCTAAATGTGATGGGTCTAGGAGGAGAGGGGCAGAGCCCACCCCTCTCATTCCACAGAGCCTCCCTTTGTACCATGCAATACCAACTTGTCTGGATTTATCTTATTTAGATTAAGTGACGAAATCACTTTCATACTCATCTGTCAAAAGCTTGGAATTTTTGCAATGCCTTTCTGTCTTGGATTAGAAGTCTTTACTAATTCTCTCTTAGTGATGGTTGAAAGTATTTTCTATATAATAGATAGTAAATAATAAAAATAACAACATCAGCTCAAGATATAGATACATATATATGTGTAGCTAATATATATACTTTCTGATTTTGTATATGTGTGTGCATACATATACATACACACATATGAAATGTATTTATTAGCCAACATTTATGTATTGTTTTAAGGTCTGCAAAGCACTTTACAAACACTGTCTCATTTTATCCTTAAAACAACTGTGAGAAGCAGGTGCTATTACTATCCTCCTTTTACAAATGAGGAAACTGAGGCAGCTAGAGGTCACATAATTAGCAAGTATCTGAAGTCAGATTAGAACTCACATTTTCATGAATTCAGGCACAGTTTTCCATCCAATGCACCACCTAGCTGCACCAAAACCACACACACACACACACACACACACACACACACACACGGAGGCATACATGCATATGAATGAAAAATATGTGTATATCTACATATATGGACATGCATAATGGATATCTACAAATAGTTCATGGCTATATAGTAGAGATTATATACTTAGACATATATAAATATATCTATATATACAAGTTGTGTGAGAGGGATATAGAAAGATAGATATAGGTGAAATATAGATGGATATAAATATATATAGATAACATATTTCTATTATATGTGTATACAATAGATAAATAGATATAGAAACTATGTAATAAACATGGATATCTATATTCTATATAGATATATAATGGACATATATAATAGATGTCTATATACAATGGATATGCTAGATACCTATGCATGAATATATTATGTATATACCTATCATATTTATTCTGTATTCTCTTAAAATATATGTATTTGTTTTCCTGATGGAATGTTAAGTTTCTTGGGAACACAGACTGTTAAATTCTTTGCTTTTGTATACTCAAACTAAAACAATAACTGGAACACAATAGGTATTTAAATTTTTTTATTATTAATTTGTTTATTTTTAGTTTAACAAGATTTAATTCCATAGTTCCTTGAGTTTCAAATTTCCCTTCCCTCCCTCCCTCCACCCCCCCACGATGGCATATAGTCCAGTATAGGAACTGCAAACACTTTCATTTTAGACATTAGTCAGGTTACAAAGGCCAATTGTATTAGATGGAATGAAAAATGGTAAAGAGGAAATAAAACCAAACAATGAAAAGAAAAAGATCAAGTAGTTTGCTTCCATCAGGATTCAAGTTCAGTTCTTTCTAGTTATTTCTCTGGATGTAGGCATCTCTCTCCATCACGAGTCTTTTGGGATTGACTTATATCACTGCATTGCTGAGAAGAGTCCAGTCTGTCATAGTTGGTCACACACATATGTTGTGTCTGTGATTGTATACAAATTTCTCTAGGTTCTACTCTTCTCACTCAAAATCAGTTTGGATAAGCCTCTCCAGGTAAATATGAAGTCCATCTGCTCCTCATTTCTTATAACACAATAGTATTCCATTACATGCATATACCACAACTTGTTTAGCTATTCCCCAATTGATGGGCACCCCCTTAATTTCCAATTCTTTGCAACCACGAAAAGAGCTACTATAATTTTTGTACATATGGGTCTTCCTCCCACTTCTCTGATCTCTTTGGGATATAACCCTAGAAGTGGTATTGCTGGGTCAAAGGGTATAAAATTATTTATAGCCCTTTGGGCATAATTCAAAATTGCTCTCCAGAATGGTTGGATAAGTTCACAACTTCACCAGCAGTGCATTATTGTTCCAATTTGCCGACATCCTCTCCATCATTTGTCATTTTCCTGTTTTGTCATCTTAGCCAATCTGACTGGTGAGATGTGGTACCTCAGAGTTGTTTTGATTTGCATTTCTCTAATCAATAGTGATTTAGAGCATTTCTTCATATGCTTATAGATATCTTTAATTTCTTTCTCTGAAAACTGCCTGTTCATATCCTTTGACCATTTATCATTTGGGGAATGACTTGTATTCTTATAGATTTGACTCAATTCTCTGTATATTTTAGAAATGAGTCCTTTATCAGAGACATAGGCTGTAAAAATTCTTTCCCAATTCCCCACCTCCCTCTTGATCTTGGTTACATTGGCTTTGTTTGTACAGAAGCTTTTCAATTTAATGTAATCAAAATTACCCATTTTGCATTTTATAATGCTCTCTAATTCTTGTTTGGTCATAAAGTCTTTCCCTCTCTAAATGCTTTTTGAATAAATGAAAAAGCATTTATTATGTCCTCACTAAAATTTACTAATTGAAGGAAGAGCCCATTTCCAATTCAGCCAATGGGCAAAAAGGCGGGGGCGGGGGGGAGGGAGATAATATAGGTAGTGGCCTGAAATAAGATATCAACCTACTCTGTTCCATTCAACTCAATGTAATAAGCCTACTATATGTCAGGCACTGTGGTAAGCATTAGAAGCTAACATTCAAATAGGTTAAGTATAATAATAAGTTGTAAAAGAATTGGTTCTCATCCATTAAAAAAACTGATATATAACTACCGCTTTTCCCTTTCTCCCTTCAAAATCTCGCTCCAAGAATAATAGCCGGCCTTTATACAGTGCCTACTATGTGCTATTCATTGTGCTAAGTGATTCCTGCAAATATTATCTCATTTGATCCTCACAATAACTGTGGGTGATAGATGATGTCATTGTGCCCATTTACAGGTGAGGAAACTGAGGCAGACAGGGGTTAAGTGACTTGCCCAGGGTCACATATGTAACAAGTGTCTGAAGCTGGATTTGAACTTAGCTCTCCCAGACTCTAGGCTCACTCTTTTTGCCCTTGAGCCATCTAAGTGTTTCTAAAGGCAAAATTTTAGGGATGAGAAGCCTAGTTCTTTGGGGGGGTTGTAGTCGTTCATATCAAGATGAGTCATTCAGTGAGAAGTCAGTTAAAGAATAGATTTGAGTCTTGTGACCTTTAACCCAATGTAATAATAACAATAATAATATTTATATAGAGTTTTTAAGGTCTTAAAGCATTTTGAATGGGTGACCCAAAGTTAGGTCAAGTACTCCAGGGGTTCTGCCAACTGCCTAAGGCAGAAACACTAGCTGTTTTATATATAAAGGAAGAGGACCCTACAGTCTTTGGCAGAATGGGGTTGTGAGTATCTGAAAAGACTGTTTCCAGGCCAGAAGTTCTATAAATAAACCCTCGTCTCCTGGGAAAGGATTCCATGTTTTCACAGCATTTCTAGTTGAAATGCCAGATCTTTTAACCTCTATTAAATTGAACAAGGTAATTCAAATGTCCCCCTTGTCATTGGTTATCACCAGTTGTAAGTCTACCACCAAAAAAATAAATTCTTGTATTTAAGGGTCTAAGTGATTGTCTTGAATCTGAAATAAAATAATTCTTCTAAATCATTCTTTCAACTTGTGAGAGAGGCAAGTGCCCAACTGATTCACCACGCAGGGCCATGAATAAATTAAACATTGGGATCTCATAAGATCTGGAAAACTCCAGGCTTCTAGCATATGGATGGGGGATAATTGACAATGCTTGGAAAATAGTCACTTTCATGGAACATAATAGTAAAACAGGCAGGAGCAGAGGATGCTGGTCAGCCATAGCAAATTCTGAGGGAGTTAAGGGTAGGACTGACTTCAAACATGTGGCAATTGTATCCCACACCCAATAATAATTTTGTAAAAATACAATTGTTAGAGTTTAGATCTAGAACAGGAAGAGACTTCAGGAATCATTTTCTTCAAACACCTCATTTTACAGTCAAGAAAATTATGGTCTAGGGAGGTGAAAAAAACTGACCCATGGCAACACAAATTGAATTAAGGGTAGGCTAGTTGATCCCAATCCTCAGATTCCAAAGTTCTTTCCATTATGCCACATAAAACTCCAGACTGTAGAGAAGTGTGGAAACATTATCTAAAACTCAGATTCCTGTTGTTAAACAGGCCTTGAATCCTACAGTTTGATGGTGAACCACATATTTCCCCTGACTTTGAGGCTAGGAACCATATTTCTTTTTGCTTATATTGTAATCCTAGATGCTTAATACAGAACTCAGCATACAGAAAGTGCTTAATAAATGCTTGTTGGCTAACTAAAAAGTATTTTGATAATTGCATTTTATTGTAATTGGTTTCCTTTGTTATCCTGTGTACTTAAAAAAAATTCATTTAAAACACGATTCTGGGAAGAACTCCATAGGCTTCACCAGACTGCACGAGGGGTCATGACACACCCCAAGAGGTTAGAGTACACCTTTGACCAGGAATGGATTACCTGCTATATTCTCTTTTAACTTTGACATTCTGTGAGTCACTGAAATAACGAACTGAGACTAAAACTTTTGAACAGCCTTAATGACCTTTACAGCCACTCTATGAAGCTCACTAGGGTGGAGCCATACCTAAGGTCATTTAATTATTTTAAAAAAGAAAAACTAAATGCAATTTACTTATCATAACAGTGTTACAACAATAACACTTTAATCTTCTAAGTAACAATTCTAGTCTCATAGGTTCAGAGTTGGGAGGCAGTCTAGGTACCATAGAGTCTAACCCACTCATTTTACAGATGAGAAAAGTTGAGACTTAGTGTGTCACACAACAAGTGTCTGAGGCTGACTTTGAACTGTTCCAAGACTGGCACTCTAGCTACCGCACTTGAGTTTATCTGCTTCCTACTGAACTCTCATGGTAGATCTTAATATTTCCCCCATTTCGTAGTGTTAAGAGTTGAAAGGCATATTAAGAGATCATCTATTCCTCATTTTAGAGGCAGCTCAGTGGTGCAGTAGATAGAAAACAGTGGACCTCGGGTCAGGAAGATTCATCTTCCTGAGTTCAAATCTGGCCTCAGACTGTGTGACCCTGGGCAAGTCACTTAATCCTGTTTCCCTCAGTTTCCTTATCTGTAATATGAGTTGGAGAAGGAAATGGAAAACCACTCCAGTATCTTTACCAAGGAAGCCCCAAATGCAGTTATAAAAAATGTGGCACAACTTTAAAAGATTGAACATATATATGCACATATATATGTGTGTGTGTATATATTTATGCATGTATATGTATATACATACATGCATACACACATGCACACAAATATATGGGGGCAACCAGGTGGTGCCATAGTGGACTGAGACACTTGCTGTGTGATCCTGGCCAAGTCACTTAACCCATTTTGCCTCAGTTTCCTCACTTGTCAAATGAGTTGGCAAAGGAAATGGCAAACTCTAGGATCTTTGCCAAGAAAATCCCAAATGGAGACATGAAGAGTCAGATACAATTGGTTTGACCCCTCATATTATAGAAAGGGGACTTCATTTATTTTATTTCCAGTTACCATCTTGCCTCTTTTTTGTATCCTTAGTGCTTTGCACTGTTCTTGACACCTAATAGGCACTTAATAAAGATTAATTTATAAACTGAGTGCTATTCAGGAGTCTACTATGTGCTAGGAACTGAGCTAGGTGCTGGGGATTAAAGACACAAACTTACCCAAGGATGTGGCAAAGCCAGAAGTCTCACACTGATTCTCTGACTCCAATTCTCACCTATTTCCTCTAATACTGAACTGTTTGACTCATTTGACACTAATGTATTGATTTTATTTGAAGGTTGAAGCTTTTTAAAAGCACATACTTACTAATGACTGAGAACATGAAAGCCAAGGCTTACAGAAAACAGTACCCTGCAACAGAAAAGAGTAATCACTCATTCTTTGGGCCATGAGGGAACCAATTAATCCTCACTGTTCTATGACCATTTGAGCTGGCTTTCAGGAAGTTTTTACTGGTTGAATTAAGAATCCCCTAACTTTCGATCTGGCCTGGAAACCTTGCTGAGATCATATTTTATATATATATACATGCTGGATAGAATTGTTATAAATTGCCATCTGTAAAACACCACTCCAATCTTTCAGAAACTGTAATTCTCTGTCGACTTCCTTATTTGACGCCATAAATTGCCACCCTTAGCGGCTTTGCAATAAGTCAAGAGCTGTACTATTAGTCCTGAATTATTTTCCCAGTTTGGCATCTTGGGGCTGCTCAGATGCACTAGGGGCTGGATTTTCCTAAAAGCTTGACTTCTAGAATGAATCAAAGCCTGAAATCTTTTGTAAAAAGAGAAAGGAAGTAATTTACATCCCTCCGGAGTGTAAAGTATTTGGACACAGGGTGGACTGCTTAGTCCTCAGATCAATGGTCATGGTTAAAAAAGAATCCAACCACCCTTTTCTGAATATACCCTCACTTGAGAGTTTTTGTTCCTATGCCTTCACAAAGAAGCAAGGGGATGAAATTGTAAGCCCTTTCCAATGTTAAAATGGTCAGGGGTTAGGACTTAGCCAATTATGCCCAAAAGCAAGATAAGAAGTACTTTGAGGCCAAGGATAGTTTAATTTTTCTCTTTGTATTTCTTTTTCTTTTTCCTTTCCTTTCTTTTTTTTTTCTGGTGAGGCAATTGGAGTTAAGTGACTTGCCCAGGGTCACACAGTTAGTAAGTGTTAAGCATCTGAGGTTAGACTTGATGCATTTTTTTTTTCACTTGAAGAACAAGTAGAGGTTTAATGGGGAGGGAGGTAGAATCAGGCTCCAGGAGGAAGATCTGGATTTGAATCTTGGCTGTGACCCATCCTGACTATGTGACCTGGGACAAGTCACTTAATTTCTCAGGTTCTAGGCAACTGAGACTCCAAGTTGAAGAGAAGGGGCTACCTTGAATTGGTGAAGGGATTTCATCATCTGTGAGCTTCCTACAAATCCAGTCCTCATTTTCCCATTGAGTCACTTAGTACAGTGTCTGAAAAATCTATCAATAAATATCTACTTAAAAGCTACAGTACTAGGTGTTGGACATACAGTGACCAAAACAAACAAACAAAAAAACAGTCGTCCAGTGGCTTGGCTCCTATTGGAGGAGACAATTCAAAATTTTATATGAATATACAAAATAAATATATAAATGTAAGATTAACTTTTGAAAGGCTGGTCATGACAGATGGTAGGATAGCTAAGTGACACAGTGAATATAGTATCAAACCTGCAGTCTGGAAGACTCATCTTCCTGACCTCAGACACTTAATAGCAGTATGACTCTGGGGAAGTCACTTAAGCCTTTTTGTCTCAGTTTCCTCATTTTTAAAGTGAGCTGGAAAAGGAAATAGCAAATCACTCTAGTTATCTTTGACAAGAACACCTCAGATGGAGTCACAAGAGTCAGAGATGCCTGAAACAACTGAACACCCCCAACAACACTTCACTGTGTGACCCTAGGCAAGTTACTTAACCTTGTTTTCTTTAATTCCTCATTTGTAAAATTATCTGGAGAAGGAAAATGGTCAACCATCTTGTATTTTTGCCAAGCAAATCCCACATTGGGTCATAAAGAGTCAGACAAGACTGAAACAACTCAACAACAACATTGACAAAAGGAAAGAGGAATTCAGAAAAGGTCTAATATAGAAGATGACCTTTGAGATGATGTCTAAAAGGACTTAGGTTTCTAAGACGTGGAAGTGAAGATGGAGTACACAGAGATGGGAAATGAAATAAGTACACATTAAATGCTCCATGATTGCTTTTTGAATTGCATTAACTGGAATTTCATTGAGACTTGTGTTCAAGTTTGAATTCTGCCACTGACCTAACTGGGTGACAAGTCACTTTACCTTTATGAGTCTCATTTCCTCTCTTGAAAAATGGGTAGGTCATACTTCACTACCAATCCCTTAAGGAGGTTGTGAATTATTTTAATTAGGAGGCTACTAAATATTATTGCATCTTAATGGCTCAAAGGAGAGAGGAGAAAGTCAAGGGGAACCACAGTATGTCAGATTTCTCATCTAATGCAGCCCATCCCACTCTAGGGATCTTCTCCTCAATATTTTCAATAATTGGGTCAACCAGTCTTCTCTTAGAATATCTCAAGTGATGGGGAGTCCATTACTTTCCAAAAGTATCCCACTGCGATTTTTAAAATAGCTCTAAGTCATGAGAGCATAGGCTTAGAGCTAGAAGGGAAAACATGGGTCATCTTGTCCAATCCCCCCCTTTTACAGATGAAGAAAATAAGGCTCTCAGACAGGTGAAGTGACTTGCCCTAGAATAAACAGGTACTGTGTGGCAGATCTGGTATTTATAATTAGGTCTTCTGATTTTAAATTCATCATTACTAATTGTTTGAAAGGTTTTCCTTCTATCTAGCCAAAATCTGCCTTTCCAAAACTTCTGGTTGCGTTACCCAGCTCTGTCTTTTGTAATCAATCATTAAACAATTAGCATTTATTAAATACCTACTATGTACCAGGCACTGGGGAATATAAAATGGAAAAAGGGGTAATAGTGCCTGTGTTCAAGGAGATAAGATTCTATTCAGGATAGATTACATGTATATGTATGGGTGTTGCCCCTTCTGGAATTATACTTGGTCTTGGGTTTATTATTATACTTGGTGGGTTGATGTCCCCAGATTTGTGACTAGTCATTACTCTCAACGTTCTAGGGATAACAATGTGGGTTGTACTTCTAGTACTATTATTCCTTAGCCCCCATCCTTGTGCTTCTCATTAATAAACAGCGAGTAGATGTTTGAATATACACCAAATTTCAGCTCGGAAGTCCCTTAAACAAGACTTTTCATGATCATACAATAGAAAACCATTGAAATATTCATAACCAGAAATAGATTCCAAAACTCTATGTCCTAGATTGGAACTAGGAAGAGAATGTCTGCATATGATCAATATAATCTACCAGAAAGGATAAATTCAATCATGTTCCATTTCTATTACATAAACACATACAAAATAAATAAAAATAGAGGGACACTAACAGGTGGGGGGATCAGGAAAGGCTTCATGTATAATGAGGTACTTGAGTTGAATATTACAGGACTTAAGGAATTCTATTAAGTTAAAGTGGAAACACATTCTAGGAATGAGGGATGTCCTTCAAAAATGTCTGGGGATGAGAGATAGAGTGTCATGTGTGAGAAACAATGAAAAGACCACTTCGTCTAGAGCAGGGGTATGGAACCTGCTCTAGACCATATAGAACAAAAAGGGGAATAATGTATAATAAGGCTGGAAAGGCAGATTAGAGGCACGTTGGAATGAACTTAAAAGCCAAATCAAGAATTTGGTATTTTATTGTAGTCAATGGAAAACCACTGGAGTTTTAATAAGTAAAGGACAGACATAGTTAGTCTGTGCTGAAAGAAGAACAAATCAGATCCCACTTCCATATGACAAATCTTTAAATGTTTGACAGTCATCATCTCCTCCCCCCTCTTCCTGGACACTATGTTTCTGTTAAGGCAGCTGAAAATTGCATTCACTATTTTTGTCTTCACGTCTCACTGTTTGCTTATATTGAACTTACAATCCAAAAAAAATTCCCAGAGCTCTTTCACCCAAGCTGTTGAGCCATGTTTCCCCCCTGCTATTCTTGAGAAGTTGGCTTTTTGAACCCAAGTATAGAATTTTCCATTTGTCCCTAGCAAGGGGCTAGAGCAGGTAGGTGGTATATTGGTTAGAGCACCAGGACTAGAGTCAGAAGAAGCTGAGTTCAAATGTGACCTCAGACACTTGCTGGCTGTGTGACCCCAGGCAAGTCACTTAACCTTGTTTGCCTCAGTTTCCTCATCTGCAAAATGAGCTGGAGAAGTAAATGGCAAACCACTTAAGTATTTTTGCCAAGAAAACCCCAAATGGGGTTGGGAAAAGTCAGAAATGACTAAGCAACAACAATTTCATGCTAGCCTGATATGATCTTTTAGGATTATGATTCTATCATCTAGAGTATGACAACAGCCATTCCCAGTAGCATTGTGTCATCTGAAAATTTGATAAAAACACTCCAAATAATAGTTAGCATTTTCATATCATGTGTTAAGATTTGCAAAGTGGATTACCTAGGTAATCTCAATGGATCCTCACAACAGCATTATGAAGTAGGGACTATTATTATACCCATTTTTGCCAATAAGGAAATTGATCCAGGTTAAGTGACTTACCAAGTCACATAGATTGTATCTTTTGAACTAAAGACTTTGACTATAAGCCTAACATTCTATCCACTGTACCGTCTAGCTGCCTCAGATCTGAAAAGAGATTCCAAAGGGTTCAGAGGACTAAACCTTCATGCAAATCATGGATAAATAATATTAAACAACATGAGACCAAAAATAAATCTCTGGATGGAGGATTACATACATGATCAACTTTTAAGCTCCCATCAGGCCATTAATGACTACTTTGGGGGTTTGGTTAATTTTGGTTCTTTAATTCGAAATTCTCCTAATGGTACAACTATCCAGCATAGATTTCCTGTTGTTTTTGAGTCGTTTCAGTTGTGTCTGACCCTTTGTGATCCTGTTTTGGGTTTTCTTGGCAAAAATACTTGAAGTGGTTCAACATTTCCTTCTCCAGCTCATTTTACAGATGATAAAACTGAGGCAAACTGGGTTAAGTGACTTGCCTGGGTCATACAGCTCTTACATGTCTGAAACCAAATTTAACTCAGGAAGTTGAGTCTTTCCAACTGTAAACCCAGGACCCTATCCATTGTAATACCTAGCTGCTACATCTCTTAATTGTCGGTCGATAGATAGATAGATAGATAGATAGATAGATAGATAGATAGATAGAAAGATAGACAGATAGATAATGATATTTTGTCAAATGTTTTGCTCAATTCTAAGTATCTATGTCCAAAGCATTCTTTTGATCTATTTATCTGTATTTTTTGTTGCTTTTATTTTTACAAAATTCATCAGGGCTAGATAGTGAAGTAACATCAAAATCTATATATGTATTATGACAAGTAGAACTAAGTTCATTAAGCTAGCCAAAAGAAACGAACTTAGACTGGCAGCGACCTGCTTGTGAAGAGGTGCCCATTCCTAATGACCACTCTCTCCAGCCCCAAGTATTTACAAACCACGCCTTAACACTATATTCTAGAATTTTGCTAGGAATCAAAGTTAAATGCACTGGTCTGCATCTTTCAGACTCTGTTCTTTCTTTTTTTGAAAACTGGGACATCTGTCTTTCTAACGTCCTGTGGCACTTCTCCCACTCTTGCCAATCTTTCCAAGATTGCCCACAGTGGCTCAGCAGTCCCACCTGCCATGTCTTTCATTATTCTGCACTGTGGTTTGTCTAGAACCCGGGATTAGAATTCTTGGTTAAAATGTAAATTCCTTGGTTGTATGGATTCTTTCGTTCTTTGTATTTGGATCCTCGGAGTCTAACTTGGGAGTAAAGTAGATACTTGATAGATGCTCATTGACTGACTCCTTGGAAGGCAGCCAGGATAACTCTCACTATCTTGCCTTGGGTTTCAGTTCCCTAACAGTTTTTTGTTACATGATAGTGATGGGGAAAAAAAGAGATTTAATGAAACATTTTTAAATTATATGGAAGTTCAGGCAATTTTGTTACTATCACGTTAAATTGGACATACATTAAAGAAGACACATTTTACACAACAAAAGGTCACAGGTTCAAATGTGATCCTCTTTTCTTACTTTTTTTGGCAATATTGAAATGTCTGTGTTTATTGTCTTATTGAGTTCATAATAAAAAAGACAACATAAGAATTAAAAAAAAACAGTCTTCCCACATTAGCAACCAATTTATTCCAATGGCATTCTCCCTAGTAAAAAAAACAAGGATAAGAATTGAACAGATTTCAGTTCTTTCCCCTGGTGTCAGTCTTCATGATCTCATTCACCCGAAGTAGATCTTGTCACTTCTTTAATTCCACTGTTTATCCTCAATAGAACTTTTTAAAAGCCCCTTTCCAAACTTTATCATCAATTACAAGCCTAAGGTCATTGTGAGCTTTTAACATACCTGACCCTATTTCTCTAGTGCCATATGCCAGTTTTTATTATTCATTCTTCATAACCTACCTCTTGCTTTTATCATTCATGTGTGCATGTATGTAAATGTGTATATATACATGTGTATGCATATCCACATGCATGGATATATGTATACACATTAGTTTAGTGGCACAGTGGATAAAGTGTTGGGCCTGGCCTCAGTCTTCTCATCTGTAAAATGAGCTGGAGGAGGAAATGGCGGAGGAAATGGCAAACCACTCTAGTATTTTTGCAAAGAAAACCCTAAATAAGGTCACAAAGATCTGAACATGAATGAAATGATTAAATAAAATCCATACACATGCATGTATATATGTATATATGGGTGTATATGCATGTACATGTTTGTATGTACACAAATACATACACATATATGTATACACATATCCATATATCCACATAAATATATATGAACACATATATAGATATATGTATATATCTTCTAAAAATCTGAATTGATTGAAAAGTTACTTTTTTATCCTCAATGATCTCTTTAGACAGCTCCCTTTTTCATTACATATACACATATATGCATATACACATACATGTACATGTATATAATGTCCCCAAAGTCTTAGTACTGTTTTAAGATTTAAAAACCCAAAAGTTCACTAAGACTTTGGGACACCCCATATAGGTGGCAGTGAATAGAGGGCAGGTCCTGTACTCAGAATTTCATTCTTAAAAGTCTTTCCATCCTACTACTTTGACTGACTTCCCCTGAAAAATCCTAAACCATTGCATTCTTCCTATGCATTATCCAAAACTTTGAAATCCTCTTTTCTAAAACCTAGTGTTAATGTCAAATCATGCCAACTTATCCTCTCTTTCTCTATCAGAGTTTCTAAAATGGGATACCTACTCCCCTCATCCCCTGCTAAGATGCCTATCATTTCTACTTGACCAACCAGTTCCTCCTTATCATAGATCTGAAACTGAGTCCCAAAGAGGTAAGTACCTCTCCAAAGGTCACAGAGGTAGTAGTGGCAGAACCAAAATATGAACCCAGATCCTTTGATTCCCAACCAGCCCTTAGCAGAGTGTCAGGCACACAGTAGGTGCTAGAGGAATATTTATTGACTATTGACTGACAATTCATTGACCTTTCTATAGTACCACACTACCCATCCTCACTGATCATGTTTCTCATACAGATCTCTCATCTTTCAGTTAGTTGCCCTGACTTCTGAGCTCAGGAGATTGGGCATCTCCATTACCCTCTCTTATTACTCCCTGTAGCCAACAGAGATGCCTTGGAGTAGTCTCATAATCTCATAGATTTATAACTGGAGAGGATTTCTGAACTTTTATAGTCCAACACCCTCATTTTACAAAGGAGAAAAATGAGCCCAGGAGGGCTAAATGATCAGCCTAAGGCTACACAGGTAGTACTGCAACAAAGGCTCTCTGCATTCTGTTCTAGAGCTCACTTCCATACTCTTGTTTTACTCTCTCTTTTAATCTAGCCTTTAAGGACTTTCAGGAAAGACATTCTGAAGCTGAAATAACTACACAGGGCATCCCAAAAGTCTGAATGAGCTTTTAAGTTCTTAAATCTGAAAATTGTACTGAGAATTTTGGGACATTGTAGGCTTGGCCCCACCGTGCTAGTAAAAAAAAAGCTAAATGTGGTGGAATTGATAAGAGAAGATTCAGCCATTATAAATTAGCATCTCTCCATGGACTAGTAATGAAGTTCTAGAGTTTCCTGAAGCACACTGAACTTAGATGACTTGCCTAGGATCAAACAGTTATAAGTATCAGGATCAGGAATTGAACCCAGATCTTCCTGACTGCATTCTGCCCTCCATCCAATGTCTTTTGTCAGCATCAAAAGCCCTCCTGGGCTGATTTTTCTCCTTTGTAAAATGAGGATGTTGGACTCCAAATCCACATCCTCTCTAGATCCGTTTCCTCATGTATCCAATGAGGAGGTTGGACCAGATGACCTATAGGTCTTTTTTAACTTCAGATTTGGGATCCTGCTCCAATGATTGTATCTGGCAAAATGCTGGAGCTTAAAGAAGAAAAAAAACACCTTAGCCTGTTTTGGAGAAGAAATATAGCTATGATGCCAATGAAATAGGAGAAAGGCTCTCTGTGCTGGCTACTTTTTGATTTGCAGAGATTATCCAGTCATATCATTAGCTCAATTCCCATTTGGCTCCAAAGACAAGTCAGCCAGGACCTGAAATAGCAGTCCTCAATAATCTCTGGATTATAAGAAAAAAGAAAGACAAAAAATAAAATTGTTTCTGCGAAGGCGGCCAGTGACTCGGTTTCCAGTCAACCTGATTCAGCCCCAGGTGAAGAAGGCGTGTTTATGTAGGAGCTGAAGGCATTTTATTTTGCCTATTTCTCCTCCCCTCTCATCAACTGGTTACTGTCTGCTTTAAATGGCTTTGGCCTTGTGAGCTATTCTTCATCCACCACCCCCACTATGACCTTTGTTCATTGACCATGGGTTCGACATAGGGCAAGTCATTTCACCCCATTTGCCTCAGTTTCCTCATCTGTGAAATGAGCTGGAAAAAGAAATGGCAAACCATCCCAGTATCAAGAAAACCACAGTCAGACATGACTGAACAACAGTCCATTGACTCTCAAAGTCTTAAACACTTGATTGGGGAAACTGAGGGGAAACTGTAGTGAGGTAGTATAGTGAACAGAGTGGTGCTCTTCAAATGAATGAATAAAGGAATAAATCAATGAAATAGTGCTTACTTTGTACCCAGCACTACGCTAAAACACTGGGGATACAACAATAAGCAAGGGAGTCTTTACCCTCAAGGACCTTACATTCTAATAAGGGAACCCAATACATATAGGGAAGTGGCAGCCAAGGAAGAGTGTTTGGGACAGGAAATACAGAGAAAATGGAAAATGGATCAATATGGCACCTGCTTGGCATGTCCTTACCACAAATGCTGAAGTTAATTTGGAGTTGGGATAGCTTGTGTTCAATGCCTGTTTCGGACACTTACTTGGTGTGTAACCCTGGGCCAATTATTTAATATCTCTCAGCCCCAGTACAGAAGTATTGGTAAAATGATGATGATAATAATAGGCACTTATTTCACAGAGCTGCTTTGAGAATCAAGTGAAGTAATGCAAGCAAAGTGTTTTGATCATTTTAAAGTGCTATCTAAATATTGTTGTTGTTTAATCATTTCCATTGTATGTGACTCTTTGTGACCTTATTTTGGCTTTTCTTGGAAAAGATACTGGAGTGGTTTGCCATTTCCTTTTCCAATTCATTTTACATATGAGGAAACTGAGGCAAACAGGGTTAAGTGACTTGAATAGGGTGACACAACTAGTGTCTGAAACAGGGTTTGAACTCAGAAAGATACCCCTCCAGGCCTGGCATTCTATCCACTGAGCTACCTGACTGCCCTTAACTAAACGTTAGCTATCAGTATCATTAGTATTAATACTATTTTAATTAATTGAAATCATTATTAATTAAGAAGCCATGTTCAGAAATTTTTCTTAACTTGTTTTTATTGTTTTCAACAAATAAATAATAATAATATTTCTCTTACTACCAGCTTCTAATAAGACTGGCGCATAGTCTGGGCCATGGAAGAATCAACAGATCAATAAGTTCTGAATACCTGCTATTATGTACCAGGAACTGTGTCTGATGCTGAGGATGCAAGTCCAAAAGTGAAATAATGCCTGCTTTCCAAGAGCTTACATTGCCATCCCTACCCTTGTTTTCTTTCTCCAAACTTGAACTTTTATTTGAGATGATAACCCCCAAATCTACAGATAGTCGAAGGAAATTGTTATGGAAGCTGAACACAAGTTCATAAAGGGGATTTTTGTTGCCACCTGGCCAACCAAAGAGCTTGAATTGGCTCCTCTATGGGAGATTATGTAAAACTATTCAAATCCTGACTGACAGCATTTCCTAAACCAGCTGTTGGGCTTCATGAACATTTGGGAGGAGGGGAGGCTGCGGGTTAAGGTCGTTAAATCTTCCCACATCTCTTACGGAAAGAAACAGCTGTGATCTTCTTGCCCAGAAAGAAGTAAACAAAAATTGGCAGTTCATCAGCCCCATCCAGCAGCAGGCTTTTAAGCTGTTTTTCCTCCCTGTGATTGCATCTGCTGTTGCCAGGTTCTGGTACCGGTGATTCAGTTGCGCAGATCACCGAGGGGGAGCAAGTTCTTGGAAGAGACCATCAGCTAGTTCTGTTGGGCCAAATTCCATCCTGGATGGGACTTGGAACCCAAATGACACCATGATTGGGATCTCAATCAACCAGTTATTTCAAGATGCCATCACCATAAGGATATCAAATTTTGTCTACTCAGTTTTGCAAGGAAAATGTAATGTTTCTCAAAATCAATGATGCTTAGATTCAATATCAATAAATTGTTCAACAAACAATTATTAAACACTTATCAAATGTCAAATCCTGTGTTGTATTGGGAATATGAAGGAAGGAAAGAAAGAAGGAAGGAAGGGAGAGGAGAAAAACCCAGTCTTTGCCCTCATCTTGCCCTCAATGGGCTTACAATCTAAAGAAGGAGAAACATTTTTTTAAAGAGAGATATACTAGATACATACAGAGTAGATAGAAGATAACTTCAGATATGAAGAATCAGTTGAATGAAGGATTTGTTAGAATTATTCTCAAGTAAAAGGAGATTCACTATATGGGAAGGTAAAAGGTAGTTTTCAAACAGTTCTGGGGTTTCATTTGCAGTACCCATTGGTCTTCTTAAACAGAAAACAAAGTATTCATTTATTACTTCCCCTAGCCCTTTCCCCTCAACCATCCAGGCCATCTGTCCCACAGAAATCGTCTTTGGTTGTACAGCTACACTCCAGGTGACAATCACCATGGAAGAGTGAATGTCCCTGAATGGTTTTTAATAGGAAAAACTCCTTTGTCTGTGGGTTGCTCTAGGCTCTTTAGATGAAATACTGTACTCACTGGGTTGCAAAAAAAAAAGAAAAAGAAAGAAAGCAAGCAAGCAAGCAAGAGCAGATCGGATGTCACTTGAATACCTTAAGCTGAGATGCTTCAGTTTATATAGGATGAATTCTGTCTTCTATAAGACAGAATTGTCACTTCTTGGGGAGGACGGAGGTTTCTCACTCTTGATCCCTCTTTTTTGTTGTTGTTCAAAAGCAAACTTTTTTTTTACTAATGTATTTATATCTTCAGTTTATTTATTCTATCAGGAACTAAAATTCTTTGTCCTAACATCTATTATTTTTAAGAGACTGGTTAGTTGATGCAATGAGAAGTGTGGAGGAGAAAAGACAGTGACAGGTAGAAACAGAAAAAGAGAGGGACAAAGAGGAGGGAGGGAGAGAAAGAGAGAGACAGAGGGAGACAGAGACAGAGATAGAGGGAGGGGGAGAGGGAGAGAGAGAGACAGAGAGAGAGACAGAGAGACAGAGACAGAGAGACAGAGACAGAGACAGAGAGAGAGAGACAGAGAGACAGAGAGAGAGAGACAGAGAGAGAGAGAGAGAGAGAGAGAGAGAGAGAGAGAGAGAGAGAGAGAGAGAAAGAGACAATAAGGAAGGTATTTAACTTTAGAATTCTTCAGTCCTATACATACCTCCTTCACCATTCTCAGCTATTCTTCGGTCCTTTACACACTTGCCCTTACTCTAAGTATGGATTTAATATATTTAAAAGTGTCAGGAGAGAGGCTGTGATCAATGGTGCACTCCTTTGAATTGTTCATCATCTCATCAGAATCTGCTAATGTTTAAAAGCTTACATAGATGATTGTGATGGTTCAAGGAAGAAAGTGTGTGTGTGTGTGTGTGTGTGTGTGTATGTGTGTGTGTATGTATATATATATATATATATATATATATATATATATATATATATATATATATATTTCCAGTCTTTTGGGGGGTAGAGGGAGAGAGAATTCTAGCTGTTTATATACTTTTTTAAAAAAGCAATTGGGGTTAAGTAACTTGCTCAAGGTTACACGGCTAGTCATCATGTGTGGGTGCTCATTTTCTGAGGCCAGTTTCGATCCCAGGTCATCCCAACTCCGAGGCCGGCGCTCTTACTCACTGCTCCACCTAGCCACCCCTATATACTTTTTTTTTTTTAAAGAAAGCCATGAGTAATTGCATTCTCCTAGACACCTTTCCCACACTCAAGCATCCTTCTCCTCTCTCTTCCATTCTCCTACTGGTGCTGAACCTATGTATGGACTAGTAAAGAATTGTTACTCATCCTCCTCAAGTGTCTGGCTCCTTAATTCAATTGATATCTTAAGTGAAATTAGTTTGGCAGTTTAAGGTCAGTTCTCTGTAGTCTATGGTAACATTATCAGGAACATTGTCTCTGGAGGGAATGAACACAGAAACCACCGTTCATCCTCCCCTCCATCCCCTCCCCCCACTTTCCAACATCCTTTCAGGCAGTGACAGCTTGAGAGGAAAATATATAAAGCCTTCTCCAACTCAAGGGCTCCTACAAAATTGCTCATTGTTGGCATTGTTTGTGGCATTGAAGTAGGGACAAAGGTAAAACACTTTGAGCACTACTGCCTATTATACCAGATGGGGACCTCTCCCATACATTCACCCCCCCCCGTCTCTCTGTCTCTCTCTGTCTCTCTGTCTCTGTCTCTGTCTCTCTGTCTCTCTCTCTCTCCATTACTTTGTTTTGGTTAGACATTAAAATATGGGTAACTATCAACTATCAATCTCTATATAGAAAGAGTCAGAGAGACAAAGACAGATGTGTGTGTGTGTGTGTGTGTGTGTGTGTGTGTGTGTACAGGGGGGGGGAA
The DNA here is from genome assembly GCA_011680675.1 of Gymnobelideus leadbeateri. NCBI lineage: Eukaryota > Metazoa > Chordata > Mammalia > Diprotodontia > Petauridae > Gymnobelideus > Gymnobelideus leadbeateri. The sequence continues at coordinate 461,889 of WOXC01006858.1, forward strand.
GAGAGAGAAGAGAGAGACTGAAAGAGACACACACACCACACACACACAAATAGAGTTTAGAGAATAGAACATATCATAACGTGGGGCCATCTTGGACCCTGTTCCATGTAACCTGGTGTCATGGAAAGAGTACTGGACTAGATAAATAGGGACTCTGGTTACTTATTAGCTATGTGACCCTGGGCAAGTCACAACCCCTCTGGACCTCAGCCCAGTGGTCTTACGAGGGATTTGGATTTGATGACCTTTAAGTTCATTCTAGCTTTATGATCTTATGACCCTTTCTTTACCTACAAAGGGGCATTAAATTAATTGAAATTTTTTAAACCTGTCAAATCCCCCAAATGAAAGGTCAGTTGCCTAGTTCTGGGATCTTTTCAGTGGACTGCCATTAACAAGTTCAAAGTGAGTTCAGTTTCATCATATGCTAAGGAAGCTGAGAGCTCCTTGGGATTCCATTTCACACTGTGATACCATAGCAGTAAGAAGAGCTCACTGTCGTATTGTCCATGGCTATCTATCTATCTGCTGGTTGGCCAGCCCATTCAGGTCTGCTGATCTGCTGTCTCGTGCTAGACACTCAGAGGCCTTTAGGGACCAGAGGCAGCCTCTGAAGAATGGCCTGAGAATGAGCTGCCATAGTCACTTGCCTAGTGGTAGGAGGATCAGCTTCCAGTAAGTAGCAGAATCACAGCATCTCAGATTGGGAAGAGTCCTTTTAAGTCAACAAGCATTCATTAGGCATTGTGATAAGCACCTTAAGTCAACAAATTTGATTTACACCTGAACAGTCACATAAGGTAAAGAGAACAGGATTTACAGTCAGAGGGCCTGAGTTCCATCCTGGGATTACCATCTATTATCTGTGTGACTTTAAGCAAGACTCTTCAGTACTCTCCATCTCACTTTCCTGAGACCCCAAGGCACCTCCAGCTCTCAGTCTACAATCCTTTGATCCTTCTTAGTTTTTTGTTGTTGTTGAGTCATTTTCAGTCATGTCCAACTCTTCATGACCCCACTTGAGGTTTTCTTGGCAAAGATGCTAGAGTTGTTTGCCATTTCCTTCTCTAGTTCATTTTATAGATGAGGAAACTGAGGCAGACAGGGTTAAGTGACTTGTCCAAGGTCACACAGCTAGTAAGTGTCTAAGATCAGATTTAAATGCATGAAGATGAGTCTTCTTGACTCCCGACCTGGCATTGTTTCCACTATGGCACCACTTAGCTACAAATTGACCCTTCGACAACCTTCTCAATAGATGGTCATCCAGTCTCATTATAATTTAAAGGCCCCCAGTAGTTGTGAACGCTTTATTATTTTTAGACAACATTAATTTCTTTATTTGTATGCTATTTTCTCTGTTTCTTCTACCCAATATTTTCAGCTATTCTCTTTTCTTTGCCACAAAATCCTTCTGGTCCCTCATTTGATACATGTACAAAAGTCCAATCTCCTCTCAGTGACCCAGGAAACTCTAAGACAATCAGCTTTCCATCTGCATTGGTAGAGGGAGTTCCTATTCTGGGAAGTGCCCAACACCAGTGAAATCAGAGTAGTTGGAGGGGGCAGGAAAGGAGAACTCTCTCTTGTGGAAGGCAGAAATGAACTTGCCCACTAGCCACTCACTGCACGGCATTATTAGTCATGATAGCCATCATTTTTATATGGTTTTAAGGTTTGCAAAGAGCTTTGATCCTTACCATAACCCTGTGAACTAAGGGCTATTATCATCCTCATTTTACATTTGAGGAAACTGAGGTAAAGAAAGATTAAGTAACTTGCCTAGAGTCACAAGTCAAGAAGTATTTGAAGTAAAAGTTGAAATCAGGTCTTACTGACTCCAAGTACAGAGATATTCATTGGACCATCCAGCTGCCTCAAAATATTTTTTAATTTTAATTTTATTTTATTTTCTAAAATTTATTTATTTTTAGTTTTCAACATTCATTTCCACAAGATGTTGAGTTACAGTTTTTTCTCTCCCCATCTTTCCCCTACCCCCACCCCAAAATAGCAAGCCTGCTGAATACCCTTCCCCCAGTCTGCTCTCTCTTATGTCATCCCCCTAACTTTCTAGTAGGGTAAGAGGGGTTTCTATACCCTAGTACCTGCATATCTTATTTCCCAGTTGCATGTAAAAAAACATTTTTTAAAAGATTTGTTTTTAAAACTTTGAGTTCCAGATCTTTTTCTCTTCTTCCCTCCTCACCCACCCTGACTGGGAAGATAAGCAATTCAATATAGATTGTACATGTGTAGTTACCCACATCATTTCCATAGTAGTTTTATTGTGAAAGACTAATTATATTTCCCTCCATCCTATCCTGCCCCACACTTAATCTATTTTCTCCTTTGCCCCTATCCCTTTTCAAAAATGTTTGCTTCTAACTGCCCTCTCCCCCAAACTTCCTTCCCTTCTATCCTTCCCCCTCTTATCCCTTAACCCCCTATTTTCCTGTAGGGTAAGATACCCTATTGAGTGTGTATGTTATTCCCTCCTTAGGCCAAATTAAATGAGAATTCAGTTGCTCCATTCCCTTTCACCTTCCTAATCATCCTCCCCATTGTAACAGTTTTCTCTTGCTTCTTTTATATGAGATAATTTACTCTATTCTATCACTCCCTTTCTTCTTCTCCCAATAAATTCTTTTCTCACCTCTTAATTTTATTTTTTAGATATCCTTCCATCATATTAAACTCATCCTGTGCCATCTGTCTATGTTTACATGAACATACAAATGCCCACACTCACATATATATTTGTATATACATACATCCTCCTATACATACATATATGTATGTGTGTGTGTGTGTGTGTGTATTACCTCCAACTATCTTCATACTGAGGAAAGGCTTATGAGTTACAATTATTGTTTTTCCATGTAGTAATGTAAATAGTTCAACTTTAATAAATTCCTTGTGATTTCTTTTTCCTGTTTACCATCTCATGCTTCTCTTGCTTCTTGTATTTGAAAGTCAAATTTTCTGTTCAGTTCTGGTTTTTTCTTCAAGAATGCTTGAAAGTCCTCTATTTCGTTGAATGACCATATTTTCCCCTGTAGCATTATGCTAAGTTTTGCTGGGTAGGTGATTCTTGGTTTTAGTCCTAGCTCCTTTGACCTCTGGAATATCATATTCCAACCCCTTTGATCCCTTAATGTAAAAGCTGCTAGGTCATGTGTTATCCTGATTGTGTTTCCACAATTCTCAAATTGTTTCTTCCTGACTGCTTGCAGTATTTTCTCCTTGACCTGGGAACTAGTCCAATATTTTTAAATCATCTCTCCTGGATCTATTTTCTAGGTCAGTGACTTTTCCAATGAGACACTTCACATTACTTTCTATTTTTTCATTTGTTTGGATCTGTTTTATATTATCTGGATTTCTCATAAAGTCATTAGCCTCCAGTTGTTCCAATCTTATTTTGAAGGAGTTATTCACTTCAGTGACTTTTTGAAATTCCTTTTCCATCTGGCAAATTCAGCTTTTTAAGGAATTCTTCTCCTCACTGGCTTTTTGGGCTTCTTTTGCCATTTGAGTTAGTCTATTTTTTAAGGTGCTATTTTCTTCAGTGTATTTGTGTATTTCCTTTAGCAGTCTGTTGACTTTCTTTTCATGATTTTCTTGCATCATTCTCATTTCTCTTCCTAATTTTTCCCCTACTTCTCTTACTTGATTTTCAAAATCCTTCTTGAGCTTCTCCATGGCCTGTAACCAATTCATATTTTTCTTGGAGGCTTTTGATTCAGGGGTTCTGACTATGATGTCTTCCTCCCACTCCATGCCTTGATCCTTTTTGTCCCACAAAAAAGGATTCTATCATCTGTTTGTGCTTCCTTTGCTTGCTCATATTGGCAGCCAATTACTTGACTTCTGAGTGCTTTGCCACAGTAGAACTCTGCTTCTAGAATGGAGAGAGCTGAGTTATGTCCCAAATCACTGGGGTTTTCACATCTGCTGGAGCTATTAGATGGGTGTCCTCTCTACAACCCCCATACACTCTGGCTCACTAGTCACACACCCCAGGACCACCACCTAAGACCAGGATTTGGATCCAACCAGGTCAAAGCAAAAGCGCTTAGCCTCTGAATGGTCATTTGGTCTCCCTACAATCTGCAGGCTAGGAGCTCCAGAAGCAGTCATGTGGCAGTGACTGCATCTACCACACCTCCACTTCTCACTCCAGGGGTAGCAGCTGGACTGCCTCTTCTATCCTCCCCTGGACCAGCCAAGTTCCACACTGACCTTTTACTTTGTCTTCAGCATTTGTGGATTGAGAAGTCTGGAAACCACTAAAGCTGCTGGTGATTTACTCTTGTAAAGTCTGCTCTAGCCATGGCTCGTAGGGGCTGCCCTGGGGCTAAAACCATGGCTCCTGGGCTCCCAGCATACTGCGATGGACCCTTTCTGCTAGCCTGCCAGGCTACCTTCAGTGGGAAATTTGTTTCTCTCTATCACTTGGCGGGTTCTGTATCACTAAATTTTGTTTACAGTCATTTTTTACATGTATTGAAGGAGGTGGAAGCCAGAGCTATGCAAAAGTCTTGTTTCTACTCCACCATCTTGGCTCCGCCCCTTCTCAAAATATTTTCAATACACTTTCATATATATATTTCCTCATTTACATATGATCCATTTACATATATTTCCTATTTTACATATATTACCTCACAACTCCATGAGCAAGTGTTGTTGTTTCCATTTTTTAAAAATCAGATGGCAAAACTGAGGCTGAGGGAAGTTAAGTAATTTGCCCAGGATCACACAGCTAGAACTAAGGATCAATTTAAACTCAAGGCTTCCTGATTACCAAATCCATCACTCTACCTACTTAATTAAGATGCTTCTCTATAAAGAAAGTACATTTCTATTTTTCTAGAATTTAGATACTTATGGAATGTATGTAGGCCATTGTTAGCCCCTGGTCAAATTTAAGAGATCCTGAATCAAAATGGTGAATTTGAAAGGCTAAGAACATTGTCTGGAGTCAATTTATGGCAAATAGGAATCTCCTAGTGATTAGTTGATTGAAAATCAACATTTCTCCCTGTGCCCTGTAAGAGGAAACTAACCCCATCTTCCATGAGGCTCTTCGTGAGTCCTTTTTGTCTTCTCCAAAAGTGCAAAAAAGGGTGAGGGGATTTCTCTCCCTTGCCTTACAAAAGGAGAAGCAATGGTGACTCACAATTGAAGCAGATGACTGTAGGAGATATGTACTCACATGTAACTAGAGAAAAGAACTCAAGGATGCTGGTCCCTAACTGCATCCTCTAGATGAGAGAAAATTTTGAATTCTGGAGGCTGTGTAAACTTAGAAAATAATCTTCTAACTGAGAAGGAAGACTTCCTGGGAAATACTAGTTTTAAAAGTTGCCTAGTAGATATGTCTTTGCTCAAAAATTTCTTAGTTCAAATGTTTGGGTACTGGAACTTTAAAAGTAATTAAGATGTCATGTTGCAAGATGCTTCTTAGAGAAGAAAGAAGACAGTTAACATGGTTCCCACACAGTATTCTCCTTAGGAAGCTAAGCCAGTTCATTAACCAGAGAGCATAGGTCTGCTGAAAAGGTAGTCTATATGTTCAATAAGTTCAAACATATATATCTTTCAGGGACAGACTCTGTGTCTTAGGGGTCTCTGAGAAAAATGAATTCACTAGAATGACAAGAGGTTGTCCTGACAGCAAGCCCAAGTTCAATTCTTTTCTGGAGTGGAACCAATGAGTTTTTTCAATGTGTCATATGTCAGTGTTTGTTTGTATAATCCTGGGAATTTTTAGTATACTAATCAGTATCTGACTGACACACCAAGGATAATAACTATGTTGCATGTTGAGCACCTGTGCATGGTTTCGGGATGGTGCCAACACATTTGGAACATTTTCCAGGATTAGGCCAGGGTCATCAGGAAAAGGAAGATAGATTGACTCTTTAAACTTGACTCTGAAGGATTGAAATTCATCTATGTGATCCCAAAATTCTAAGCAAGGAGAGGAAGTAAAGATTGGACCACAGGTTACATCTATATGCCAGGACATGGGCAATTTCAAAATGGCTATCATAATTCAATGAGCATAGGTTGGAATCAAGCCACTCTACCTAAAGTGATAGATTCTTCAAACTAGAAAGGACCTTAAAGGTCATCTAATCAAATGCTTTGGGGCAGCTAGATAGCAAATGGATAGAGTTCTGAGCCTATAGTCAAGAAGACCTGCCTCAAGCACTTACTAGCTGTATAACCCTGGGCAAGTTATTTAACCCTGTTTGCTTCAGTTTCCTCATCTGTCAAATGAGGTATAAAAGGAAATGGCAAGCCTCTCCAGTATTTTTGCTAAGAAAAGCCCAAATAGGATCATGAAGAGTTGGACATGACTGAAACAACTGAACAACAATGAATCCCCTCTACCTTATATCTAATAAATGATCATTCCTTTGCTTGAATACCTCCAGTAATAGGGAATAAACTAGCTAATAAGGCAGACCATTCCATTCTCAAACAGTGTTTGTTTATAATAACATTCATGGAGTACTTTCATTAAAACAACCCTATGAGCAGCATAGTGTGCAATTATCCCCATTGCACAGTTGGGTGAGCTGAGGACAGACTTAAGTACCACCATCACCTAGCAACATGCCTTTCCATAATCAAGACACTCAGTTTGTTGATTTAAACTAAATGACTTCCCTGTGGTCATGCAGGTAGCAACAGTAAGAGACAGAACTCAAACCAAGCTCTTCTGACTTTTAGCCTGGTTCTCTTTGGGTGGTACCATGGACAGAGCTAATTTGGGGGAAGATGTTCCCTAAATGACCAAAATCTGTTTGTTTTTTCCTACTGTTCCCATTATTTTGTTCAAATTCTATCCCCTAGGTCAAGAAAAGTCAACACATATCTATTATCATTATTACCATTATGTATTATTACTATTATTACACAGAAAAAAGTTGAATTTGTGTCCATATCAACAGTTCCTGATCTGTAGACTTCTTTTCTTTGTGAGAATAATGCACACATATTAACTAGGTCAGATTTAATGAAAATATGAGAAGGAATGGTCTTGTCTTGGTAACTAATTTTCTATAGCCATCCTTATATTTTAGTGCCAATTAATAGAAACATGGAGAAAATACAAGAACCTGCTGCATTTATTATTAATTACCCAAAAAAGAACTCAGTAAATCACAATGTAGCCTTAAATGGCTTTCTCCCAGTGAGGTATCTCCAATGCCTATGTTAATTATCATAGAAGATTCCATGATAGGGTGAAAATGATCAAGTGTGGGCCTAGCAATGAACTCAATGTCTTGTTTGAAGGACAGCATTGGATGGATGATTTCAACCACAACACCTCATAAGTATTATGCCATTTCAGACACTAGTTACGTTACTATGGCCAAGTCACTTACCCACTCTGTGCCTCAGTTTTCTCACCTGTAAAATGAGGATGTTGGACACTTCCAGGTTCTAAATCTAAAAACATAGAATCCTGAGTCATAAATTTAGAGCTGAAAGAGATGTCAGAGGCTATCTAATTCAAAGTCTTCATTTTACAAATAAAGAAACTGAGACGCAGAGAATTTAAATGACTCAAAAAAGTCACAAAAAAATTAAATGGAAAGATGAAGGTACCACCATCTTCCCAGTCACCTAGGCTTGCAACCTCAACCTCTCCTCCATTTTCAAGTGTCATCCTCATTCTCTCCTCATTTTCAATCATGCCACATTTCCAAGCCATTGCCAAATCTCCTAGTTTCTGCCTTCACAACAGCTCCCATATGTCTCCTCTTCTCTACTCACATAGGCACAAGTCCACTTTAGTCCATCATCATCAACTCTCCCTGGACTAATTTAATATCTCCTAACCACTTTCTCCACCTCAAGTCCATCCCAAATTCACTTTATCCTCCACTTGGCTGCCAGGACAATTTTAAAGTTTATTTTTAACATTTATCTTAAGTAGTATTATCTCTCTCAATCATGGTACAACCCTCCTAGAAGAACATTTTTAAAAGCAAAATTTTCACAATATGTACTGATAGTCCAGTAAAATAAATCCTTACATTGGTCATATGCATGTGTCATTTTGGATTTTAAATCTATCCCCTCTGAACTTAATGTTTATCATTACATTAAGCAAAATTCTAAAAGCTCTTTAAAGATATTTTTCTCTTTAATGCTGCCATCATTGTCTAAATCATTCTCTTAGCTCTGTCCACTTTGTTCTCCATTACATCAGATCTTCCCAGCTTTCTCTGAAATTGTCCATTTCATCATTTTTTATTGCATGATGATATTCCATTATATTTACCAGTCATCCTGATCTACATCTTGTCACTGGACCCAGATTGCTCTGGAGGAGAGAGTGAGTCTAATGACTTTGCACAGCCCTCCCTCACTTACATCCAATTCTCTTGAAAGTCAAGATATCTCCTTCCTGATGTCAAGGTCCTTTTTGATAACAAAGGACAAACAACAACAACAATTCCATGAATGTTTTATATGTGTGTGCACACAGACAGACAAACAGACACACACACACACACACACACATACACACACACCATGATCACTTTATCATCTACAATGGATAGGCACCCCAGGAGTTCCCAATTTTTGGCTACTACAGAAAGTTGCTATAAATATTTTTCAGCATGAGTCATTTTTATTTTTTATTTTTATATCTTTTGGGGGTATTATTGGCTTAATAGTGGTATGGTTGAGTTCAAAAGTATGCACAGTTAGCAACTTTGGGGAAATAATTCCAAATTGCCTTTCCAAAATGGCTATACCAATTCTCAGCTACACCAACAATATATTTCTGTGCCTATTTTTCCATAGCTCCTCTAGTATTTTCTATTTTCCTCTTTTTAAAAATCTTTAACAATATGATAGGCATGAGGCAAAACTTCAGCATTGTTTTATTTTTAATTTCTATAATTATTATTGATTTGCAATATTTTCTTCATATGGTAATTGATGGCTTAGATTCATGCCTTTGAAAACTTACTGTTCACATTCTTTGACCATTTATCTATTTGGGAATGGCTTTTAGTCCAAGATGATTTTTCTAAAGTCTTTTTATGCCTATCCTCACTCCCCTGCACCCATCCCCATCCCCTAAGGAGCCCCCATGACTTCCTATTATCTCTAGCATCAATATATAAACTTACTTGTTTGTCATTTTAAGTTCTTCACATCCTGGCTGCTTCTACCCTACCAGTCTTCTTATTCAAAGAGTTTACCTACCTTACTCTTTCTTTGTTCTAGCAACACCAGCCTACTTAGAATTCCTCAAACAGAACATTCCCCTTCTTATCTCCTTGCCTTTGCACTATCTATTCCCTAAATCTGGAATGATCTTTCCCATCACACCCATTTGCTGGCTCTGCTGGCTTTATTCATTGCTCAGTTCAAATCCTATTTCTGAAAGAGATAATCCCTCCAGCTTACTTGTGTCTTCCTCTACTGGGTGTGTGCTCCTCTGTATGTGTGTATGCATGTATGTGTGTTTGTGTATACACACACCCATCCATATATACATATCATATACATATATATGCACACACACATATACGTACAAATGTGTGTGTATATTTTTTTTAAATCTGCCTAGTTATTTCTATGTCATCTCCCTAATTAGAATCCAATTTTGCCTTTTTCTTCAATTCCAGCACTTAACACAATGCCTGAGCCAGTGCTCAATAAAATGCTTCTTGACATGACTTGACCTCAGGTCATCTAACTCAAAAGCCAGTGCTCTTTCTGCATGACTATACTGTTTCAATTTGCCCCCACGTGGATATAATAAAGGACCTGGAAAGGAAGTATTGGAATATAGAAAGAGAAAGAAGTAATAGCTTTGATAGGGAGGAATGTACCATCTTCTGCTATTTGAGCATTGAGGCACACTGATGAGATCAGAGGTCATATGGATCACAGATTCAGAACTCAAAGGAACTTTGAAGGCCATCTAGTTCACTCTCTAGATGAGGAAGATGAGACTTATTAGAAAGTCAGTAGAGTAAATCAAGATCTGAACTATAATCTGACTCCTGGGACAATCTGGATAAAATCAATCCTTTAACCAAGTTTTTTCAGGTGATGAGGTTAGTACAGCAAATAGAAGGCCTGAATGCAAATCCTGCCTTAGGTATTTACTATCTCTGTGACCCTGGGTAAATCATGTAATCTCATCTGCTTCAGTTTCCTCTAAGAATAGTACCTATCTCCCAGAATAGTTCTAAGGATAAAATGAGATATCATTTATAAAGATCTTTGCAAACTTTAAAGAGCTAGAGATATAATATCATTCTTATTCTTATTCTCATTAGGGGGAGAGACCCCAAGACACACAACCCCATGAGGAGAGAGATCCTGGGATAACATTCCACGGAAGAGAGACAGATACCCTAGGACACTGTGATGTCCCTATTAAGGAGCCTACTACAAGAGGGCAGAGAAGGAGAAGGGAAGGGATTAAGCATTTATTAAGCACTTACTATATGCCAGGCACCATATTAAGAACTTTGTAGATATCTCATTTGATCCTTGGAATTCGGCAGGGGAAAGCGGAGGAGCAGGAAAGGGATAGACAAGGGCCAAGCTCTGGCATGGCTGCTGGAACAGGAAGCATCTCCATTGAGTCACACTCTATTTTAACAAACTGTTCTTTTTCAATATCAATCAGCATGCATTTCTTTATTCCCTACTACATGCCAGATACCATTCCAGGCTCCGTGTATTCAAAATCCAAAAAAGTTTAAAGATCTTGCCCTCAGAGAGCTGGTATTCCATAGGGGGGATGACACCCATAATCTATACCTATATAAATACATACAAAATAAATACAAGTGAATTAATGGTTGCCACACTACTTAAGACATTTAGGGGCTGTCCGAACCTTCTAAATGTCAGCGCCCTAGGCAAACAAAAAATTGGGGGGAAAATTTATAGAAAGTTTTTAAATGTTTCATATCTAAAATATATAAAGAACTTTGCCTAATCTATAAGAATATAAGTTATTCCCCAAATGGTAAATGGTCACAGGATAGGAACAGGCAATTTACCAATGAAGAAATCAAAACAATTTATAGTCATGTAAAAAATGTTCTAGGGGTTGCTAGGTGGCACAACGAATAGAGCACTGGCCTTGAAGTCAGGAGGACCTGAGTTCAAATCCGGCCTTGGACACTTAACACACACAAAAAAACCTAGCTGTGTGACCTTGGGCAAATCACAACCCCAATTGCCCTCCAAAAAGCAAAGCAAAACAAAACAAACAAACAAACAAAAAAAAACCCACTCTATCATTATTGATTGGACAGATAAAGATTAAAAACAACCTTGAGATATCATTTTATACCTACCAATTTTTTTATTATATTGTTATGGAAATGATTATTTTATTCCAAAAATTAAAAATAAATGTAAAAATTTAAAACAAAAATAAAATTGTCTTAAAAATTAAAAAAATTAATAAATGTCAGGGCCTTGAGGCAAAGCCCTAGTCACTTTGCTCTGGTCACTTATAGCTTTTTACCCAAGGTCCCACAAGGCATTCTAACCTGAATCATGGGACTCCAAATTGATGGAACACTGAACATGAATACTGGTCTAGATGTTTGTTTTGATTTTTAAAAATTAAGCATTGTATAAAGTATCATTTCATGTGAAGAAAAAAAGGTTATCTTTAAAAGGAATGACTGGTTTACATAATGATAGCCCTGTTTCTCTGAGCAGATGGAACTGTCTTTAAATGTCTAAGTCATTCACATTCCAGAAGGTCTTCCCCAAGTCCAGTAATATTCCAGGAAATATCAAAATGTTGATACTGGACTTCTTTCTCCTGCTCTGACTCCCAACTGGATTCAAGTTCAACCTTAACAGTGAATAAGGAGTCATTTAAGACTCAGGCATATATTTCCTTAGACCCCCTCAAAGGGTACAGAATTGCTTGTATCCTTGTATCAGGCTGAATATTAATTGGATCTTGCCTCTCCCCAGAGACCATTATACCTCTGCTTCAAAGCTACAGAGCAAACAAAAACCAGCGTATGAATGAGTGTCTGAATCCTGGTGCTGGGATTCATGTTGAAAGGTGAAGTTATTAACAGTTGACCACTGAGTTATTTTAGTGGTCCCCTAATGGACTCAAGAAACTCAGAGAATAACTTTCTCTTTAAATGCATTTATGTGGGTATGGATATCACCAAGGCAACCAGGAGGTTTGATGGAATAAGGGCAGGATTTAGAATCAGGAAGACGTGAATACATGACCTGCCTCAGACACTTGTTAACTGTGAAAGCCTCAAATCACTTGAGTCTCAGTTTCCTCACTTGCAAAAATGAGCGGATGGGTCTCAAAGGTCCCTTTGAGTTCTAAATTTACAATTATATGTATATAATGTGTATACCTACACACATATTCAATTCACTGTACATACACTATATGTATAGATAAATATGCATATTTATATGTGTATGCATGTGTATGTCTACATAGATATTATATATTGTGCGTCTACACACATTTTTCTCTCTATATATCTATTCATATAGATATATTTCTAAACATCTTAGTACAGCTTTAAGCCATTCAAAATTAAAATGTGCTCATACTTCTGTAACACATGTGTATATATATCTTATTTGTAATATATATGTCTAAATTCAACTACCTTTGAATTCAGATCATGAAAGACAGTTTGTTTTCTCTAGAGAAGCAGGAAATCAGACTCAAATAGGACTAATTCCAAACACAGTGACCAATTTCATCTCAACCCAGCACTGACCTTGTCTGATGAATACAGAATGAGGTAGGCAGCAGTGAGAGGTCCTTGTGTTCTTGCACCGAGGTTGGCCAGCCTGCTGACTCAGAACCAAACTGGGTGCTGTCCTACTGTGAACACATAATGGATCCTTTGAGAGCTCTGCTAGGTGCAGTGTAAAAGGTCACACTGCCTCTTAATTAGTAAGCTCGCCTGTTTATAAAACAGAAGTCACAGAATGCCAAGAGTTGCAAGAGATATCAGAGGCTATTAAGTCTAAAGAGTTCCTGGAGAAGTCAAAGTTTACATAAAACATATCCAGGATAGTGTCCCAAGCCTTTGTTTGAAGCTCTTGTGTAGTTCAGTGTTTCAATGTGAAGAGTGCTAGACTTAGAATCAGGTGGACTTCAGTTCATATCCTGCTTCAGATACTTTTTAGGTGACATCTTGAGCAATTTACTTCCCTTCTCACCCTGTTGTTTCATCTGCAAAACTAAAATGAAGGCAGTTGGACATAATAACCTGTAAAGACCCTTCCAACTCAAAATCTATGGTACTATCACTTCTACTGAAGGGGGAACTTTTAGACAATCCAAATTATTAGAAAGTTGGTTCCTGCCTCCTTCCCCTACCTCTAATGGCTAAATCTTCTTCTGCATCTTCTACCCATTACTTCTAATTTTCCCCTTTGGAGCAAATCAAAACAAGATTCATATTTCACACACACACACACACACACACACACACACACACACACACACAAGAATCTTTCAAATACTTGAAGACAGCTCAAATCTAACCACCATATCGACAAAGATGATAAAAAAAAAGATCAGAGATTCTTAACTTTGGTGTCCATAGACCCTCCCAAAGAATTCATAGATAGATTTTGGGGGGGGTGGTGGTCTGTGAACTTGGAGAGAAAAAACACATTTTTGGTTCCTTTTGCAATCCTATGCATTTTATTTTATATATTTCAAAACACCGTTCTGGGAAGGAGTCCAAAGGCTTCACCAGACTGCCCAAGGGATCCATGCCACAGAAGAGGTTAAGATACCTGCTCTACAGCACGGTGCTCTGGGCAGTACCTTGGGAACCAAGAGTTACACTCAGAACAAAGTTCTTTGAGGTTGCCAAGATGTAATCCTATCTAACCTCCTTTTCTTCCACCAAGGACCTAGATTTGAAACAAAGAAAAAACTTATAGAGACAAAGTTTGTGATTCTAAAGTGCATTCTAAAGTGTTCAAATTAACAGTAATAATTAAACCATATCTGGTCTAAAGGAAAAGGAACACTAGTTTTACTGGAGTAAATTGGATGAGTGTTAAGAATAATGGTTACTTGGGAGCCAAGATGGCAGAGTAGAAACAGCTCATCCAAGCCACTCTGCCCCCAGATTCCCCCCAAACTATGTAAAAGGGGACTCTGAACAACTTCTGGAGCCCCAGCACCTACAGAACGACAGCCCAGCAGCCCTGCAGGAAGGACCAGCACAGCGGTCTGGGAGCCGGCAGCATGCAACTCGCAGAGCGCAGGAAGCAGAGCTGAGTGGAGCCCAGGTCCCTGTGAGTCGAGGTTTTAGCCCCAGGGCGGCAGGGCCAGCAGCTGGCTGGAGGAACCCCAGAACACCAGCAGCCATGGCGACTCCAGAATTATCAACATAGACATGCCTAGGACAAAGTAAGAGGTTAGTGTCCTATGGACTTTGGGACCTGTATTTGGGGAATGCGTCAGCTCCCTCCCCTGGGGGCTAGAAGCTGCTGAGGAGACACGCCATTTTGTAGTTTTCAGAGGCATTTCCAGCTCCCAGCCTACAAATCGTGGGGAGATCCAGCGATCAGTCTTGGGGGGTAATCGCTCTTGCTTTAACCTCCCTGGATCTGGATTGTGATCTAGGGTGGAAGTTGTGGGTGGGTTTACAGCTTGCCAGAAATGGAAGTTGCCCCCCACACGTTTGGGATGAAAATTCCTCTATCTGGCCTTAAAGCCATAGTGTGGCAACAAGCCCAAAAGTCAAGCAATTAAGTGGCAACATGCCAAGGCAAAGGAAACAGAAAAATGCAACCCTAGACTCCTATTTTGGGGGCCTAGAGAGGGAAAAGGACTGTGAGGTCAGAAGTCCTGCTCCAAAAGCCCCAAGGGGAAAACATGAGCGGGTTGCAGGCCATAGAGGACCTTAAGAAGGACTTTAAAAATCAAATAAGAGAAGTGGAGGAAAAATTGGAAAGAGAAATGAGAAGGATGCAGGAAAAGTATGAAATGAGGGTCAACAGCCTGACTGAGGAAAACAACACCTTAAAAAATAGACTGACTCAAATGGCAAAGGAGGCCCAAAAGGGCAATTAGGAGAAGAATGCCTTAAAAAGTCGAATTTGCCAGATGGAAAAAGAATCTCAAAAGTTCACTGAGGAGATTCATTCCTTCAGAGTTAGACTGGAGCAAATGGAAGCTAATAACTTTATGAGAAATCAAGATGCTGTTAAGCAGATCCAAACAAATGAAAGATTAGAAGGCAATGTGAAATATCTCATGGGAAAAACCACTGACCTGGAAAATAGATCCAGGAGAGACAATTTAAAAATTATTGGACTACCTGAAAGCCAAGATCAAAGAAAGAACCTAGAAATCACCCTTCAAGAAATTCTCAAGGAAAACTGCCCTGATGTTTTAGATCCAGAGGGCAAAATAGAGGTTGAAAGAATCCACAGATCACCTCCTGAAAAAGATCCCAAAAAGAAAACTCCCAGGAATATTATAGCCAGGTTCCAGAATCCCCAGATCAAGGAGAAAATACTACAAGCAGCCAGGAAGAAACAATTTCAATATTGTGGAAACACAATCAGAATAGCCCAGGACCTGGCAGCTTCTACACTGAGGGATCGAAGGGCATGGAATATGATATTCCAGAGGGCAAAAGAACTGGGAATGAACCCAAGGGTCACCTACCCAGCAAAACTGAGTATTTTGTTTCAGGGGAAAATATGGTCATTCAGTGGAATAGAGGACTTTCAAGCATTCTTGAGGAAAAAACCAGAATTGAATAGAAAATTTGACATCCAGACACAAGAAGGAAGAGATGCCTGAGAAGGTAATCAGGGAAAAGAAATCAAAAGGAACTTATCAAAGTTGAACTATTTACATTCCTATATGGAAAAGCAATAACTGTGACTGATGATATCTTTCTCACTATGAAAATAATGGAAGAAGGGTGTGTGGTTATATGAATACATATGTGAATGTGTGTGTATATGGTTACAGTTATATGGATAGAGGGCATAGGTTGAATTTGTTGGGAAGGGAGAATACTCAAGGGATGAAATTATGAGGTGAGAGAGGAAAGTGGCAAGAGGAGATGGGGAGAGACAGGGTAGGGTAAACTATCTCATGTAGAAGAAGCAAGGGGAAGTGGTTGCAAGGGAGGGGGAGAATAGGAAGGGAAAAAAGGCAAAACCACATTCTCATTGAATTTGGTTCAGAGAGAGAATGACATACATACTAAATGGGATATCTCAACCTGCAGCAGAATAGGGGGAAGGGGGATGAGAGGAGGGATGATTGATGGGAGGGCATCCTTGGGGGGAGGGGAGGTTGGAAGTACCCAGTATAGAAGAGGGACAGGATCATGTAGGGAATGGACCAGGTGGGGGGTGGGATGAGTGGGAGGGAATTATAAGCAGCCTTGTACAATATATCTACTATGATAATGTTTTGCATAGCTAGACATGTACAACATATACTGAATTACTTATCTCCCCAGAGGGAATGGGTGACAAGGGAGGAAGGAAATGGATCTGAAATTCGAGGTCTTAACATTAAATGTTTCAAATATATATAAATACTATTATTAATACTCTTTTGCTTATAATTGGGAGATAAGATGTGCAGGCATTGGGACACAAAGATTCACCTTCCTCTAATGGAAAAGTCGAAGGGGGTATGGGAGAAGGTATGGGAGAGAGCAGATTGGAGGAAGCCATATCTTGTGGGACTGCTATTCTGGGAGGTTGGGTAGGGAAATAATGGGGGGAAAATGATTGTAAATCAAAATCTGGCAGAAATGAATGATGTAAAACAGAAGTTAATAAAGCATTTGTTTAAAAAAATAAATAAATAAACTTCTGCAAGAACTCTGAAAAAAAAAAGAATAATGGTTACTTGGCTTCAGACACAACACAAAAAACTAGCTGTGTGACCTTGGGGAAGTCACTTAACCCCAATTGCCCTATCTTCCCCCTCCAAAAAGCAAAAAAAAAAAAAAAATAGAATAATGGTTTCTCCAAGTTGTGGCATATGATTGTAATGGAATACTACTGTGCTATGAGAACTGGCAAGCATGATAATTTCAGAAAAACTTGGAAACCCTTACATGAACTGATGAAAGTGAAATGAGCAGAACCAGGAGAATATTGTACACAGTAAAAGCAATGAACTACCATGAATGACTTAGCTATTCTTAGCAACACAATAATCCAAGACAGTCCCAAAGGACTCATGATGAAAAATACTATCTACCTCCAGAAAAAAAAAAAAGTCATCTGAATACAGATTGAAGTATTCTCTCTCTCTCTCTCTCTCTCTCTCTCTCTCTCTCTCTCTCTCTCTCTCTCTCTCTCTCCTTCATGCCTTCCTTCTTTCTTCCTCTCCTTCGATCTGCAAAAAATGATTCATATGGAAATGTTTTGCATAATTGCACATATATAACATATATCAAATTGCTTACCATCTAGGGGAGAAGAGAAAGAAGGGAAGAAGGAACAGAATTTGGAATTCAAAACTTTTTTTTTAAATGTAAAAAATTATTTTTGCATGTAATTGGGGAACAATAAAATATTTAAAAAAGAATAGTGGCTCCTCAATCAATCAATACCTAAAATATCATCCCAAAAGGTATTTTATTAGTGTAAAGAGGGGATTAACCAGTCACAAGGAAACAATTTATAAACAGGATACTTATAATCTAATCTTCCTCTAGGCACTCTCTAGCTCATCATAGTCCTTCCTAAAATGTGGACCTTTTATCTGGTACTATTCACTTCAGTTCTCCTTGTTTTTGACTTGGTTCTTTGCATTGAGACCTGATTTCTAGCAAGTGCTTCTTAAAGGGAAGTCGCAGCAGCAGCTTACAGGAATTTGAAGAGTTGTCCCATTATGGAGAGATATGACTTGTGCTGACTTGTGATCCTTGTCCAATGCTCAGAGCAATTGGTAAAAGTTATGGAGAGGAATGTTCAGGGTCAATGCCTTCATCATCATCATCATCATCATCATCATCATCGTTATATGTATATAGCACCTACTACGTGACAGGCGCTATGCTAACTGCTTTACAGTTCTCTCATTTGATCCTCAGAAAAATCCTAGAAGGTGGGTAGTATAATCATCCCCATTAAAATAATGATAACTAACATTTATAACGATGATGATGATGATAACTAACATTTATATCAGACCTACTATGTACCAGACACTGTGTTAAGCGATTTAAATTATTATCTCATTTGGTCCTTACAACAACCTTGAGAGGTGAGTACTATCATCATCCCCATTAAAATAATAATAATGATAATAATAATTAACATTTATAATGATGATGATAAATAATATTTATATAGCACCTGTTATGTGCCAGGCACTGTGGTGAGTGATTTGCAATTATTACCTCATTTGATCCTCACAACAGCCCTGGGAAGTAGGTGCCCTTACTATCCCCATTTTACAGATGAGGAAACTGAGCCCAAAGTCACACAACCAGTAAGTGTTTGAAACTGTATTTGAACTCAGGTCTTGTTGACTCCAGGCCCAGAACTCTATTCACTGAATCACTTAAAAGTTTCCCAAAACCAGAGCTATGAAAAAGCAGAACAATGACTTACAATAGGTTCTTCCTTCCTGGAGGTCTTCCAGCAAAGCTTTGCTGACCTCTCATTGAGGTTGTCACAGAAGGCTTTCTGGGGCAGGTATGAGTTGGACTGGGTAGATGGACTTGGGGTTTTCTTTTTCCTCTTTTACGCACTCCCTTTTACACACTCTAAAGTAGAGCCACCCTATCCTACTTGCTGTTGGGTGTTCAAAACACTCCATCTACCAATTCCTTGCCTTTGCAATGTCTCTCCTCCACTCCTGGAATCCTTACCCTCTTTGCCTCCACTTCTTAGAATTCTTATCTTCCTTCAAAACTATGCTCACATGCCGACTTCTACAGATCTTCCCTGATTCCCATTCCACCCCCGGTGCTAATGCTGTTCCCCTTTCAGATTACCTATACTTACTCTGTATGTATGTTGTTTGCTCTTATTTATATGTAGATTTCTCCACTAGAATGTAAGCTTTCTGTGGGTAGTAACTACTTTGGCCTTTATTTGTATCCTCAGTTCTTAGCACAGAACCTGACACATGGCAAACAATAAATGCTTGTTGCTAGTTGCTACATTTGTTTTCAATCTTTCAGATATTTGCAACTAGATAGCTTACCTATCCTTAGAATAAATATGTTTCTTGCTGGAACTTTTATGATTTTTTTGATCTTCAAAAAAATTGGCCCATATATTAAATCACCCCACATAATCTCCATAGAGAAAACAGGCTTGTGAATCTGCAGACTCTGCACTTGCCTATGTGTTAAGATTTGAGGGGACATTCCTAGTTAGAAATTCCTCTCTCTTTGGCTTTGTTTCTGATAAATGAAAATACATCATTACACACACACACACACACCCCAGTTCAGCATTGCCTTCCCCTTGCAGTGCTAAAGCAGTCATTTTTAAAATGTAATATGCTGCTGAAAAGTTACATCCAGTACTCTAGGACCTTATCATATGCTCTTGGCTATTGGTTTTTTATGTCCTGCTCCAAGTTCCTTTCTATCCTGAGTTTCACAATTCAGTTCTAGGCGGTTCCTAAAATTTAGCTTTTTCAACGCTTTCAGGTCATTTGAATGAAAATTGTTTAGATGAATCAAGTTTTAATAGCAATGATTGAAATAGATTGATCTTGGGCACATGCTTTACCTGAAACTCAGTTTCTTCCTCTATAAATGATGGGGGTGTGCTACAGAGATGACTCCTAAACCCTTTATGGTCCTAAGAACTTGGTCAAATGCAACTTCCTAGAGGAGATGGGAAACTAATTCCCTAACCCTTGCTGAAAAGTATATTATCAGCTTCACTTCCCCATGATAGGAAGGAGCAGGGTAGTATGTGAACACAGGGAACTCAGTGTAGGCAGAGGACAGAGGGGCAGAAAAAGTCAGAGAAAAGAGAAGTGGTTTGGGGGTGTGCTTTGCCTAGTTCATAACATGGCTTATGGCTGACCTTGCAGGAATCTGGATAATGAATCAACAGGAAATCTTAGGCTTACTCATTCCTGTAACAGTCATGACTCACCAGGTACATGGAGACAAGCCAATTTTTCTCTCTTACACTGAGCACTGAAGAGTTTCCATGCCTTTTCACTGTCTACCATGTCTGGAATGCTCTCTCTCCTCATCTCCATCTTCTGGCTTCCCTTCAAGTCTTTGCTAAATATCACCTCCTGCAAGACGCTTTTACCAGTCCCCTTCAATTCTAGCATCTTCCCTCAGATATTCCAGTCTTCCTAGTATATATCTTGTCTGTACAAAGTTGCTTGAATATTGTCTATTCTGTTAGGATATGAGCTCCTTTAGGTCAGGGACTGTTTCCCCCTTTCTTTGTATCCCTAGCATTTAGCAGAGCATGTCACAAGTGCTTAGAAAAATAACAAACATTAAGTGTTACAATGTACCAAGCACCACGGGACTTAGAAGTACAAACAGAAAGAAAGGCAATCCTTGCCCTCAAGGAACTTACATTCAGAAAGGGGAAAATGACACATAAAAGAGAGCCAGAAAGGTGAGGTTGTTGGTGACATGGTGGCAAAGTCCAGAGAATCAGAAACACAGGAGAGAAATTAAATACGGTCAGCCTGGGCCTGTCCCCCAAATAGAGATACTATTAGGAACTCCCCAGTGGGAAAAGGAGGCTGGAATGGTGAAGGGATGTTTCAAGGTGAGAAGGCCACAGACAGTGAAGAAAGCTCCAGGGTAAGAAGAATGACAGCAAATTCTGGGG
The DNA here is from genome assembly GCA_011680675.1 of Gymnobelideus leadbeateri. Taxonomy (NCBI): domain Eukaryota; kingdom Metazoa; phylum Chordata; class Mammalia; order Diprotodontia; family Petauridae; genus Gymnobelideus; species Gymnobelideus leadbeateri. The sequence goes on from WOXC01006858.1 coordinate 482,745, forward strand.
AGTCAGAAGCACAGCCGAGTGGGATTATTATTAGCATTTGTTGACTTCTCAGCAATTCCAAAAGTTTGAACAGAAGAGAATGGGACCAGGAGTCCAACAAAGCAAAGAAAACTGACTACAAATGCTGACCTAGATAGTCAAGAGATCTTACTGAAAGAAAGTAGCTAAGGTAGAGAGTAAGAGACAGAAACCACAGGTGTAGGCAAATGAACAATATTTCAGTCAGTAAGAGAATAAAAGTGGTATCAGAAACCAAGATTGAGGAACTCTAATTCTAAGACAATTCCTGTCAAGATGCTACCTATTTTTATATTGCTTCCTGAGGGTGGGTAATCCAGAGTGGACAGATATATCTGACCCAATCAGAAGGTGGTCAGAAGCCCTCCGGGTATTAGTAAGGAACAGAGATGAGTGCATTCTTTTACAACACAACCTATCTATAAATCATTTCCTTCTCCCTAATGTGAGAATAATGCATACTCTTTCATAATACCATGGATCTCTGGAAGGGACCTTCAGAGCCATCTAATCCAATGCCATCATGTTACAGATGAGGACACTGAGGTTTAGGGAGATTGAGCAATTTGTCTTAGGTCACAGAGAGAGTAAGAAGTGAGAGGTATTAGAAGGACTAAGGATACTTTAAGCTGCTTCAGGTCTTTGCAAGTGGGAAAAGTCATTTCTACACACAGTTTTGTAACTGCTGCAAATCACCTACTTTGTATTATATACCATTACATTGTATATTTTATATATAATGTATATTTTAATATACATTAACATATTGGTATTAATATATTAATATACAACATTGTAAAATATTGTGTATTTTATGCTACTATATACTTATGTAGCCTATACGAGCTCTGAGGATCCTTATCCCAAATTCCACTCTCAGAGATAAGTCTCAGGGCCCAGAGCTATACTTTACCTCCCCTTCAATATTCTAGGATCACCTTTGAGGAGTCAGGATTTGTTAATGCCATCTTCTCAAGGCCCCTTTTCCTTTTAATATTGTTAAGAACATTTTTGTCTAGCAGCTTTAGTCTAGTTTTTAGAAAGGGATATTTATTAAGGTGATATAATAAGAAAAGCAGATACAAAAAACATCCATTCCAAAGTCTGTGACACATTATCCCAAAAGTACATGATGCAGAATTGAGGGGAAAGTGGTCTCAAGTTTAGTGAGTATGGGAGGCAAAGTGATAACTCACTGCTTTTAGTCACCAAAAGTCCTTTTCTCCTATTTGTTGAATGTTTGAGAAGTTTCCCCACTAGGCATGGTATAGTTTGGGGGGGGGTTGTTTGTTTTCTGGGATTCTTGTGAATCTATAAATCTAATATCCTGTCTATCCTTGGCTTCCAATGCAGACATTGCTGCCAACTTATCTGGGAATTCAACTAGGGCCCTGATAAGAAGATGGGAAGTCCATCATCCTCTAGACCCTTGAAAGTACACAAATTCTCCTCCTAAGGGTTGGGGGAAGGAGATGTGGTAAAGGAATTGAGCCCCACCTGTCCCTTCCCCAGGTGATTCCTCCTCAGGTGTTTACCAGAAAGTCCCAACTTCTTGAATGAATCGTATTCAAAATTAGCTTGATAATTTAAAATGTCTTGAGCATAACCAAATTTCCTGAACCTTTATAGATCTTTCTTCCTGTCCCATATCATTCTAGTTGCAAATACTTTTAACATTTAGTCTAAAACTTATGATTGAAATTAATTGGGGCATCTTCTAACTTATTCTAAGTGGTGATATGCGATTTCATTGAGTAAATAAATCAACTTCATTGTCACTTCTTTATGGACCTGTTAGTTCTCTTGATAGGATGCCAGTTCCCTAAAAGCAGAGATGCCCTAATTTTTATCTTTGCACCCTTAGTGTTGGTATAGTGCCTGGAAAACAATAATTACATAATAAATGAATGCTTGTGGTGGATTGAGAAGCTAAGGCATCAGTAATAATAGCAAATATTTAAAGCTACTTTAAGGTTTGCAAAGTGCATTACACACATGACCTCATTTGAAAGGTGGTATGGTGTAACTGAGAGACCTCTGGACTTAGAGTCAGGAAGGTAAGACCTTAGACCTACCTTAGACCAATATTAGCTGTGTGACTTTTGACAAGTCACTTGTTCTCTTTGGGACTCATTTTCTTTCCTCAGTCAGGCTGTTGACCCTCATTTCATACTTTTCCTGCATCCTTCTCATTTCTCTTTCCAATTTTTCCTCCACTTCTCTTATTTGATTTTTAAAGTCCTTCTTAAGGTCCTCTATGGCCTGCAACCTGCTCATGTTTTCCCCTGGTGCTTTTGGAGCAGGACTTCTGACCTCACAGTCCTTTTCCTGCTCTATGCCCCCAAAATAGGAGTCTGGGGTTGCATTTTTCTGTTTCCTTTGCCTTGGCATGTTGCCACTTAATTGCTTGACTTTGGGGCTTGTTGCCGAACTATGGCTTTAAGGCCAGATAGAGGAATTTTCATCCCAAATGTGTGGGGGGGTAGGGGGGCAACTTCCATTTCTGGCAAGCTGTAAACCCACCCACGACTTCCACCCTAGATCACAATCCAGATCCAGGGAGGTTAAAGCAAGAGCAATTACCTCCCAAGACTGATCACTGGATCTCCCTACAATTTGCAGGCTGGGAGCTGGAGCTGCCTCTAAAAACTGCAAAATGGCATGTCTCCTCAGCGGCTTCTAGCCCCCAGGGGAGGGAGCTGATGCATTCCCCAAATACAGGTCCCAAAGTCCATAGGACCCTAACCTCTTACTTTGTCCTAGGCATGTCTATGTTGATAATTCTGGAGTCACCACAGCTCCTGGTGTTCTGGGGATCCTCCAGCCGGCTGCTGGCCCTGCCGCCCTGGGGCTAAAACCTCACGCGGACCTGGGCTTGGCTCGGCGCTCTGCACGCTGCTCGCTGCCAGGTCCCAGACCTCTGCACTGGTCCTTCCTGCAGGGCTGCTGGGCTGTCCTCAGCGGGAGGTTAGCTTCTCTGTGTCGTTCTGTGGGTGCTGGGGCTCCAGAAGTTGTTCAGAGTCCCCTTTTACATAGTTTGGGGGGAATCTGGGGGCAGAGTGGCTTGGATGAGCTGTTTCTACTCTGCCATCTTGGCTCCGCCCCCCTAATTTTCTTTAACTGCAAAATGAGTACCTCTAAGATTTCTTCTGTCCCTAAATTTATGAAGCCAATACAACCCTGAGAAGTACCACAAGAATTATTCCCACTTTACAGATGAGACAACAGAGACACAGAGAAGTTAAGTGACTTGCCTAGGATCACACAGCTAGTAAGTGTCTGAGGCAGGATTCAAATCAAGGTCCTTCTGAATCTGGAACTAAGGATATCGTAGGAGTTATCTAATAAGAGCCAATTGAGTCCAAATTCAGTGACTCTATCCACTACCCCAGCCTGCCTCTACAAGATAAACAGAGTTCTAGATAAACATCTCTGAACGTGACTGAATAGGCTAAGGCCATATGCAATTATGACTCCCCACTTGTGACTCTAAGTATTATATAACCCAGAATGCTGCAAATGATGCAGAAAGCATGAAAAGACAACATCTCCACTGGGCCATTTTGCAAATAGAGGGATTTCCTATTTTAATGTGGATGAAAAACTGCATATTGCAAGCAATTCCATTTGCCACTTGAGAGGCAGGCTATTTTTCTAATTCATTCCAGTTCATCTGATCATAAACTTTTAAAAATGCTTATGACCCGCTAGCTCCTTAATGGTTTTTTTAGGTAATGTTGCATAACACCACACATCTTAGGGTGGAGAGGACTGCACGCAGAAAAATATAAGCAAGGACTCTGTTTCTGTCAAAATAATGGAAAGAACATGGAATGCATTACTCCACAGGACAAGCTCATTTGATCTAATGGATGAAGCAAGGGAATTTAGACCACTTTTAACTCTTTATCTGCCCAGTCTGAGAAAATGTAAGCTCCTTGAGTATAACCTATACTATAGGGTCTGCTCCTTTTTCTGTCTTTGTATACCCAAGGGTGTGGTAAACAGTAGGTAATTAATAAATGCTGATCGATTGACTGATTGATTGATTGGTTTGGCCCTGCTGATCCCACCTGAAATACCATGGAGTTATTGGAAATTGATTGAAGTTCTAGATGACTATTAGTATCAATTATCTACATTTCTTATCTGCTAATTTTGTTCAATGGGGAAATGCACAAACATAGATGAATGGACATCCCAGCTTGTCTCAATGTTAAGTGTTTTTGGAAGTATGAACAAAAGAGAGATACTTTCTCCCTGAAAAGAAAGTGAGGGAGACATACATATACAATACACACACACGCATATGTATGTATATATGTGTGTATGTACATATATGTGTGTGTATATATATATATATGTACACACACATACATATACACACATAGAGGGGAGAGAGAGGGAGAGAGAGATCTACCACTATTTCTATCATCTTTTTTTTTTATCTCTGTCTCTATGAAGCAACCACTCAAGGTCAAGGAGAGAACTAGTTTAGAGATAAGTTAGAAATTGATCATTAAAAAAGGAGGAGTGTAAGCAAAAGACTTCAAGTTCCTTGAGGTCAGGGACTGTTTCTCTTTGGTATTTGTGTCCCTATCACCTAGCACAGTACCTGGAATATATAGTAGGTGGTTCAGAAATGCTGAATTGTTGGACCCAATTGAGGAACATCAGAGAAGATAAGAGGGAGGAAGGAAGGGAAAGAGAGGGTTTAGGGAGCAAGGCTGTAAGGGGAAGCCTGTATAATTAGTGCTATAAAGAGAAGCCAGTAGGTATGGCTTGGTATCATTAGGATAAGTACAGACAGAAAGAAGTTGAGGCATTCCCAGCTGAATCAGAGAAAAGGGGTGGAGAAGGATGTAAGAAAAGAGTCTGGGAAGCATGTTCTGTCTCTGGGTAAGGACACAAACATCTTTGTTCACCAAATGCTTTGTGGGATTCAGCAAACTCCTTTATAATTCTAGCTTAGCATTCCCCTAAATAGACCCAAAGTATCATCATTAGCTGAGAGTGATTGTAAATCCCCAAACATTAAAGAAGAGGGGGAGTTCTCATACCCCTCTTCTGAAAGGTCAGCGTTATGTTTTCAAATCCTCTCCCCAGAGACTGTGAAGAACGTTTAATTATAGTGTTACCAGAAAAGCCAAAGTTAATACAATTACCACTCAGGCCAAAAAAATGTAGGGAGAAATCACACAGCTATTTTCCAATTCAAGTCTGCTTTGAAAATCTAAAATAAGGCATGGGCCAAATGCATCAGGAAACAGAGTGGCATCCCATCTGCAGCAATGAATGGAAGGGAAAGAAAGAATGGACAAGAGAGGTGCTCAGACATGATGAACCCACATAAAATAAGGGATGGTTAACATATTGGCTAACAGTGAGGACTGGAAAAATAAAGCCCTCACAGGCTCCAATAGTAAATCGAGTCTAATAAAATGAATTTTAATAGGGATAAATGTAAATTTGTGTACTTGGATTCAAAAAACCAACTGAACAAATTCAGGACAGAGGAGGCATGGCTAGACCATCATTCACCTAGAGACCAATGGAATAAATAGTGTGATACAGCTACCATATCATGTCTGAATGTATCCTGCATTGATTCTCTCCTTTCCTCCTATCTATTGCCTTAGATTAGATTGGCTGCCTGTCTGCTTTTAGATGCCACCCAAGTGATCTGAGGAACCTTTCTCTGTACTCTGCATTGGTCAGAACACATCTGCAAGACTATGCTCAGTTTGGGTACCATGTTGCAGGAAGGGCATTGGTAAGGCAGAAAGTTTTCAGAGGAATGTAATCACAGTGGTGAAGACACTTTCAGGGTCATACCATATGAAGGAACTAGGAACATTTAGCCCAGAGAAGAGAAGTCTTGGGGGGAGAGGAAGATATGCTAGCTTCTTTGAGTATTTGATGGGCTTTCCAGCAAGAGGTAATAGCCTAGGTTTGTTTGGTACCAGAAGCTAAAACTAAGGACAAAGGAGAACAATAGCAAAGAGGCAACTAAAGGTTTGATGTAAGTACCAAAAATTCTAACAATTAGATTTATCCAGCAATGAAATGGGCTCTTAATGGGTTCGGTGGGTTCCTCCTAGTTTGATCACTTTAAACAGAAGGCAGATGACCATTTGCCAGACATGTTGTAGAAGGGATAGTTGTTGAGCTGTGGGTTGGATTAGATGGTCTTGGAGATCCCTTCTAAATCTAAAATTGTGTGATTCTGTGAAGATCTTTCCAGACTGACCTCTGTGTGTGTGTGTGTGTGTGTGTGTGTGTGTGTGTTTATGTACACTCACTGGTTAGATCTGAACTCAGTTCATTTAAGCACTATTTAATACCACAGTTAACAAAGGCTGAGAACTACAATGGCAACCCGGTTGGTCTAAGTGATCATTCCCTAAGTCTTTGCTCCAGTCCTCCAAAAGAGAACTATTGTCGTATCAAACCGGTGATACAATGGTGATACAATGGAGCCAGCTCATACTGGCTTTTGAAGGCTGATTGTTAAATTTTCAGTGTGAGCATTTTCACCTCAGAAATTAACAAATGCTACAGATCAGGACTTGACTTATTGTATTGACTAATTTTAAGAAAGTGATGGAGAAAAGTTAATGATGTATATAAAACTTTAAAATGTATCATACATACTTATATATGCATATGGGTATGCATCTGTATATCTGTGTGTATACATACATATATACATACATACATACACATACATATACATATACACACACAGATGTTCAACATTTGCAAGCACATTTCTGGTCAATGTCTTGGGCCATTATTATAATTCATGCACATAGAGCATCCTCCTTGATATTCCATCTCTTCTAACAAAGAATGGAAAAGAAAATTAGTTTAGTAATACTAATGAAGATATCAACCAAATCTGACAGTAAATGCACAGTTCCACACCCATAATTTCCCACCTCTGCATGTCTTCTCTTCTTTAGGGCCAAGATTGATCATCAGAATTATGTAGAATTCATGCTTAGTCTGAAAGTTGTTACTCTTCTTCTTTCCATTTATATTGTTGATATCTCTGGGCATATTATTTTCCTGATTCTGCTTCTATATTTCATATCCATTCACATAAATTTTCCCATACTTCTTTACAAAGTAGCTTTAAATGAGTAGTACTCATTGGCTTTTAAGCGCAGTTTTGTTGTTGAGTTATTTCAATTATGTTGATACTTTGTGGCCCCATTTGGGGTTTTCTAGGCAATATACTGGAGTGGTTTGTCATTTCCTTCACCAGCTCATTTTACAGATGAGGAAATCAAGGCAAGCATGGCTAAATGACTTGTCATGTAACTTATAAGTAAGTGTCCGAGGCTAGTTTCGAGCTAACAAAGATTCCAAATTCAGTCCTCTATCCACTGTGCCCTAGCTGCCCTTAAGCATGTTTAGTTAGGTCAATTGTTAGCTTGGGATATATCTATTTCCTCCCCTTCAAATTCTGTCTCTGACAAATTCTTCAATTTCCAAAACACACACACACACACCCAGAAATTTCTTCTATTCATCTTAATCAATGGCTGATTTGAGATATTCTTTGGAAAAGTATTTGTGACACTGAACTCTTCATCAAAATATACATATATAAATATATGTGTGTACATATATTATATATGCATATATGTATGTGTGGCTATATGTGTGTATATGTATGCATATATGTATATATGTGTGTGTGTGTGTATATATATATATATATATATATATATATATATATATATACTCCCATGAGGAAGCTCGCTCTGCCAAATAGATTAGCCCTTACTCAACAACTTAAAGTCTGAGAGAGTCTCATGGGACACTGAGAGACTTGCCCAGGGTCACACAGAAGTTTGTGTCAGAGCCAGGACTGGAACCCAGATCTTGCTGACTCAAAGAACACCTCTTTAATCAACATGCCAAGTTGAGTAATAACTGTCTAAGAAGCTGAAAGTTGTAGCCATTCTAAAAACAAAAGAATTACTACTACTATGACTAATTATTATTATTGTTGTTAGGCAATTTTATATATCACTAGCATCTTTTACCACTTGGGATGTTTGAAATCAGCTGTTTCAACTTGGGTGTTATTCAAATAATTTCCAGTAAATGGATAATTGCTAGGTAATAAAATTATTTAATACTCTTTGTCTAACTGCTTGCTTAGCAGAGATTATTAGTGGATTGCCACAATAAGAGGGAGGGAGGGAAGGAAGGAAAGAAGGAAGGAAGGAAGGAAGGAAAAAGAGAGAGAGAGAGAAAGGAAGGAAGGAAGAAAGAAATTGTCAGGCCAGGCTTTCTTTAAGATGAATCTCTTCCCTGTTATAAATACTTAGATATTTTCATGAGACGGTCTTTTTTTCTCAGAATCGCAGAATCTGGGAATGAGGAACTCTCAAAAGACATGAACAAAAAAATCCTTTCTAGGACTCTCCTGACAAGCAGTTGTACAGCCTTCATTGGGCTGTAGATGGACACATTCAAGGTATCCGTGGGGCTGACTGAGCCAACCACATCACCAGAAGCCAAGCCCTTTGGAATTCTAATCTCGGCCACAGATATTGATTCACTGTGTGAACTCGCTGAACCCCAGTCTGTCTCCAAGTTCCAGCTGGAGAAAAACAAAATAATTTTCCAGTCACCTCTGAAGAGCTGTGAGGATTAATAAACTCCCACATAAATTAAAGTTACCCTCTTTTGTTTCTTTATAGGTAAGCTATGTATAGTCATAGAATCAGCAGAAGTGACTTGAGAAAATTTGTTGAGGGACTAAAAACTGAGCATTTCAAGGCCTTGATGCTCCTTCCCACCCCCAAATAATTTCTGTGATAGAAAGTCAATTTAACATAGTAAACAGAGAAAACTGGCCTTATACTCAAGAAACTCAGGGTTCAAGTCCTGCCTTTAATATATTGGGCCTTTATGACCCTGGCCAAATTGTTTAACAGTGCACCAGACAGCTCTTTGACTGTTAATTATAGAGCAAAGGTCCATGGGCATTGGTAGAAGGATCTTTCTGATAAGAATTCCCTCTACCATTAACATCATAGAGCCAGTTCTCTCCCAATTCAGTGCTAATTGATGAATCTGAAAGGCCTACCATACTCTCACATCTCAGTGCTAGAAGAAAGAATGTTTGTATTTGTAGCAAGATGGAGGAGAGGGGAGGTGCAAGGCAGCTGCTAGGGAAGCAGCACTTCCTGGGACATGCTGGAAACAGTAAGGGTGGAAAGAATGGCCATCAAGGGGAGAATGCATCTCTCTGGAAGAGCTCACAATAACTGAGGGTGGGACTGAGAAGGGAGAGCTCACCTTGGACATGACTGTTGGGATTGGAGGAAGGAAGAATTCCATGAAAGTGTTATGTGAGTGTCTTCTAAATTTTGACATCCTCAGACAACGCCCTATTTGCCCCAGTCTAGTTAAACCCCTGTAACCAACATTTACCTAGGAGGAGATACTAGAAATAGATTCATGAAACCCCAAAGTATAATCTTTGCAGTGTATGGCTTTTGGACTCTCCTACGAATATAAACAAAGACAATTTTTAAAGCTAAGTTCATATCAATTTTGTGGGATTTGAGTAAAGTCCTAAGCCCCAGATTTTAAAGCAGGTTATATCAACAAAGCTAATTGTCATGCTACCCTGGTGCCCTCATCTATGTTGGAAGACTAGAAAAAAAGGTCACAGAGAGATTTTCCTTGAGATTAGTATATTTTTCTTTCTTGCCTTTCATTCTAGAGGAACAGCTTCAGAAGTGAAGGAATATTTCAGGGCACAGGTTAATTAACTTTTCCATCCCTCCATTGAGACTCACAGATCAAGTGGGCCCCTCTTACAATGTGGATACATGGACCGAAGGAAGCTGGAGTGAGTCTGACTATCCATCTCACCCTTGAGTAGCAGTGGAGAACATTTTGATCCCACCATGTCAATCACTGGCACTGGACTGGAACCCACCAGTAACTGAAGATAAGGGCATCTGTGAATAGTGTGGAGATGCCTTAATCCCTCTGTTCTCTGAGTTCGCAGAAGAATCTACCACTCCATATCAGTAAGAAGTCACAGTAATGAGGAAGAGACAGCCAGGGGAAGCTGGACTGAATTGTTAGCTCTTACCTAAACTAAATACATCCTGTATCTCCTCTCTGTTCTTTAAACTTATTATCTTCCTTCTGGGCTCAGCTCAGCTACAGTGTCCATGGATCCTCTTATGCTCTACCTCCCCCTGACCCTGGCTGAATGTATTATATCCTTCCTCATATATTCCCAAAGCACTTTGCTAATCTCTCTTTTGTCCTAATCAGTGTCTATCTTGTGGTACACTCAATAGACCGTAGTTTCCTCATCTGTAAAATGGAGGGAGAGGGGATGGATTAGACTACCTCTATTAATGACAATGGTAGCAGCTAGGTGTCTCAGTGGATAGAGCACTGGGTCCAGAGACAGGAAGACCTGAGTTCAAATCCAGCTTCATACATTTACTAGCTGTGTGACCCTGGGCAAGTCACTTAACTTCTGTTTTCCTTAATCCACTGGAGAAGGAAATGGTAAACCACTCCAGTATCTTTGCCAAGGAAATCCCCTGGGGTCATGAAGAATTGGACGTGACTAAACAACAAATAATGATAATAATAAGTCAGTGCAGTAGAGTGGATAGAAAACTGACTTTAGAATCAGGAACCAATTTGATATTTTCCAAAAGGGGCCACAGACATCATAGTGTAGTGGAACGATTGCAGCATTTGGGCTCTGAGAACTTGGGTTTGAATCCCAGCTCTAACATTACCGTGATGACTTTGGGTCGATCACCTCCCTAGATCTCAGTTACCTCAAACATACAATGGAGGTTGGATTGAATGACCTTAGATGTCTATGACAGATAACAGACACATTTCTACACATGAATGCTGATCGCCAAGTTACCACAATGCAATTTATGATAAGAAAAGTTAAATACTACCAAAACCACATATGAAATCCTCTTTATCTTAATATTCCCTAGTGATAAGTCCTAAAATCTTGAGAATAGTCTATCAGTAAGCTAGCCTGTCTTTATGAGGTCTTTGTTTCATTGGAAACATGCCAGCTGTCTGTTCTTGGTTATAATCCAGCCATAAATAGAACAAATCCTGGATCTTTCTCCCTTAAGGGCTCTGCCCCCCATTCAATTTTCTGCTCTGGAAACTTCAGCATTGTGTAAACAGAAAAGTGCTGAGTTTATGATGAAAGAACCCAACACTGCATCCAGACCTTCCCACAATCCTAGACCAACATTCCTGTGAACCAAGTGATTCTGGTCTTTTTCCATTCCCTTAGCACCCCCAAGCTGCAAAGGATCATTGGAACAGAGGCAAATGAAGTGTTCCTTTTCCTTTTTTCTCCTAGTATTCACTGAAATGGCTAGTTTCCTGGGAAGCCATAGATAAGAGTAGCACAAGATGAGGGCACATACAGAGGTTATGATCCACCTAAGTATAACTAAGGCAGTGCAACTGGACCTTTTTTCCAAGGTAATGAAATTTAGAGGTTGCAAATATTTAACACATATCCTTCAGTGGAGAAGAAGGAAATAAAGGGGGCACAGTTTACAGGGTATAAATATTTAATATGTATTTCTCTAGTAGAGTAGAAAGAATTAAAAGGAATATGAGGTTTTCTCTGATGCTGATGCGGCAGAGGTTGGAAGTGGTTGGAAGGTTGGAAATGGCTCTGAAAGACTATGGTGATGCTGGGCGACATCCTGTTTATTTCCTCCTCTTCTATCCCATAAAGAAGTCACCAACTTACCTTCTCTCCTCCCTAGGTGTTACAGTCCCCACTATCCTTTTGAAAAGTAGTCACTCTTTTGGCAGTAATAGCTCAGAGGATCATAGATTGAGAACTAGAAGAAACCTCAGAGGCCATCTTGTCCAAGTACCTCATTTTATAGGTGAAGCAACTGAGATCCACAAAAGTTAAGTGATTTGCCCAAGGTCATAAAGGTAGTTATGGTCAGAGGCAAGATTCGAACTCAGATCTGCCTCTGGAAATAATGGTCTTTCTCATTAGAACATAAGCTCTTTGAGAGAAGGGAATTTGTTTCTTTGTATCCCACAGTGCCTGATACATAGTAAATATTTAATATATACTTCTTAACTAACTACCATAAGGATGATTGAATTCAGTGTTTCTTCCCATCCATATCTGCATAGGAATGATATCTGATGAGATTTATTCTATCACAAAGAATATGGGACCCCATAGCCTGTAAGACAGATTACATAGTTCCTTTCTAATTTTCTGTTCCATAAATTACCATGGTAACTAATTTTTCCTCCTGCCCAACTGAATGCTCTTTAATTACTTCTGCATCATGATGTGCTAAGTTGATGGGTCAGTGGGCTTCTTTCAAGCTGCTTGCCCCAACATCATTCATGATGCTCATTCTTGGAACCTCTACTGCTTCTTACAGCTCTAACTATACACAGTCAGGAAATGGGAAGATTGGTTCCCTCTGTTTGTCTCCTTGCAGAAACAGCAGCTATCCAGGTTCCAGACTCTACTTTGTTTGTGTCTTCTATCTTTGGGCCAGCTACCTAACCTCTGGTTTGGCCTTTCACCAATAATACAGAGCCTGAGGCTAACCAAGTCGCTTATGCTATGAATATCTACATAAGAATATATATTTAGAACTGGAAAGGATCTGAGAGGTCAGTTAATTCAACCCCCTCATTTTACATCTGAGGGAACTGAGGCCTGGGAAGGTAAAAGGACCAGAAAATCATAGATGTAAAGTTGGAAAAAAAAACCCTAGGGGCCATCTAGTCCAGCCCCCTTAATAAATAAACTAAGGCCAAGGAAGGTCATGAGATGATGGATGGAAAGTGTGAACGACTCTGTAATCCAAACCCACCATTTTACAGGGAGAATAAGTGCCTTCCCTACCATCACACAGGAAATAATCCTCACAGTGACTTGTCTAAGATCCGGCAGGTATTAATTAAGTGGCCGAGGTGAGGTCCTCTGATTCCAGAGCTTGTCCTCTTTGCAAAGAGCATCTAGCTACTGAAAGGAAGAGGGAGGAGACAGATAACAAAATGTTTCCCTCTGCTTCTCCTAACAATTTGGACGAGGAGTGAGTTTATTTCAAGGTGCCCAGTCCACTCAGCTGCCCCTATATTTGAGCCACATGGGACTGGATGCTGCCAAAATAAACCAGTCAGGCATGAATTTAAATGAAACCTTCTCCATTCCTTCCCCCCAGAAAGTGGACCACAACAGACATGAGGAAGAGGTCATCAAGGCCACATGAACCAAGGACAAGAATGGATGGAGGCTGTCCTTTTGGGTCAAGTGAAAATAGAGAGGGGGATTTTAGAGAGGGCATAATTAACTTAAGTGGGAAACTGGCCAGGATGATACCAATGCCTGGGAAATATGCCATGGAAAATGCAGTGACTGCAATTTGCCAGACTTCCATTTTTCCCCACTTCTTCTGAAAGAGAGTATAGGAGTCCCAGAGCACTGTGTTTAAGTACCAAGATACAAGAGCTTCATCTCTTCCTTTGGATGTCTGCCAATCAAACACAGATCAAGGCCTCCACCCTATTTCCCTCCTACTCCACTTAACTCAAGGGAGCTGACAAGGTTGAGGCACGGGTGGTACCCCTTAAATTACAGACATTCATGGTAGTTCCCATGAGCCACTTGTTCATTATCCCAATGGGGAAAATTGGCTTCCAGTCAGGTTCTATTTAACTCTTTTTTTCCTTGAAAAGGAGCCAAGAAACCTCACACTCCTGCTTTGACAGCTACTAGGTGCAAAAAAAAGAGTCCTCTCTTCTATGCCTCTTCCTAATAGTGGCATTTGTAAAACCACCAATAAAGTGACATCAGGAGGTAGTTAGTGAGTTACAGTGGTTTCCACTGTACTGGGCAGTTAAAGGAATTGAGTTTAAATTCTATTTCAGACTCTATCTGTGAGCCTTTGGGAATCAGCTTCCTTGGGCCTCAGTTTCTTCCTCTATAAAATGGGGGCATGGATCTAGGTGGTCTGTGAAGTCCCTTCCCATTGCTCTATGGTGATGATACTATGGATGACCTTGCTTGATCGGATGGGGTGGGCGCTGAAGTGGAATGTGACCAAAAGTCATACCTCAGATTTTTTAAGGCATCAATGAGGACTTACAGATTAATCAACCTAATGCTGCAAAGGGCTTCAGAGACCATGTAGGTCCATCCTCACCACTCCCTCTCATCATTCATTTTAAGAATGAAAAAAGTGAGATGTTGAGAGGTGAATGATTTTCCCGAGGTCATACAAGACAGGAAGTGGCAAACCAGGATTTGAACTTAGGTACTAGAATGATGGACAGTAAGATGGCTCAATGGATAGAGTGCTAGGCCTGGAGTCTGAAAAACTCCTCTTCCTGAGTTCAAATCCAGCCTCAGATACTTTCTAGCTGTGTGACCCTGGGCAAGTCACTTCACCCTTTTTGCCTCAGTTTCCTCATCTGGAAAATGAGCTGGAGAAGGAAACAGCACACCACTTCAGTATCTCTACCAAGAAAATCCCAAATGGGGTCACAAAGAATCAGACATAATGTAAACAAGTGCATAATAAATGGAATGACATTTTTAGAACCCTTATCACTATTCTATGCTGCCTTCAACTTATTAATTCAGGCCATTACACTCTGAGTCAAGCTATGTAATACTCCAGAGAGCCTAACACAGTGCCTCATTACATAGTCAACACTCAGGAAATGTGCGTGGAATTAAGATATGACGGTGCCCGCTTCATGACATTGCAAAGGTTGGGGCCATTCTCCATCTTACTTCCATGCCTTTGTACAGGCTGCCTGAATGCCTCAATGCCTCCCCCTTTCTTCATCTATAAAATGGAGATAATAAGAGCATCTACTTCCCAGGGTTGTTGTGAGGATTAAATGAGAAAATAATTGTAAAGTTCTTAGCACAGGGCTGAGCATAGTAAGTACTTAATAAATGTTAGCTATTGTTACTTTATTAATAGATGGTTATCATTGATTATTAGAGTCATTAATATTATATACATTACAGTATATATATTACATATATGTATCATTATACATATTATTATAGGTATTTATCAAAGAGTTGTCATTAGAGTCAAGAAGATCTTGGTGTAAGTTCTGCTTTTGCACATATTGGCTGTGTGACTTATACAAGTCACTTATCCTCTTAATAAATCAAGGCAACTCTTTAAGACTATAAATTATAAAGAAAATGCCAACGTGCATTGTCACCAATGGCTTCTCACCAAGAATTACCTACACTGCTCCGATCATAGATCCAATCCAAAGAACAAAATCTTTTCATTTACTTATCTCTATATGCAGAAGAAGAAGATAGTTCCTAGAGGGTGAAGACTGTTGCTTTTGTCTTTGTGTATTCCCAATGTCTCCTATAGCATTTGGCACAGTGTAGGTGCTTAAGAAATTCTTTTGAATGTATGATTCTGAGTTGAGTACCAGAGAAGCTATATTCATTAGACCTCTTGTACATAACACTCAGGACAACGAATGTCACTTGGGTTTTTGATCACACTGATTGTGGCTTGAGGTGCCCATTTCACAGCACTGGACATCCTAGGGGCATGAAGTCATACTTTATATTGTAAACCCC
Organism: Gymnobelideus leadbeateri; assembly: GCA_011680675.1. Taxonomy (NCBI): domain Eukaryota; kingdom Metazoa; phylum Chordata; class Mammalia; order Diprotodontia; family Petauridae; genus Gymnobelideus; species Gymnobelideus leadbeateri. Next base: position 498,421 of record WOXC01006858.1, read on the forward strand.
AAGTGGGCCAGGCTTTGGCAAGGGAACCTTCCTTATCTTGAATAATTGGACACTTTTTAAAATTTTGTAGTTTCTTTTAAAATGTTTTTAATCTATTTTGTTTATACACTACCTTAATTTTACATATGTATATATTCATATATATATATAGAAACACTATATTCATATATACATGCATGTATATAGATACACATACACATGTATGTAGAAACCTATATGAACATATATCTATATCCATATTTATTTAATTCTTAGCTATAAGGAAACTATTCTGGGGGAAGATATCTGTCTATAACTTTATTTCTATCTCTTTAAATCTATCTATCCCTCTATCTACTTATCTATCTATCCATCTATCTAGTTATCTATTCATTCATCCATTCATCATCTATCCATCTGTCTGTCTATCTATCTACCAATCTATCCATCAATTTACTTATCCATCTACTTAGCTATCTATCTGTAATCTGTCTATCTATCTATCTCTCTCTAACAACCCAAAGAGAAGAATTCAGTCAGTCAGTCACTGAGTATTTTTTTAAGTACCCACTATGTGCCAGGCATGATGCTAAGTACCGGGGATACAAAAATGGGCAAAAAACAGACCTTGGAATGCACTTATATATGAGAGAGAGAGAGAAAGAGAGAGAGGTACATTTCAGCTAAACCAGCCAACTCATCAACCAAGTCAGACAGTATTTGCACATTTTCACATCTGGAGTCCCTGACCTCTGCAAAGGAGGAAGGTAATTTCATTTTCTCATCTCCTCTTTGGAATTCAAGTTTGGTCATTATGATTACATGGTGTTCATAGTTATGTTAATTCTTTTGGCTCTTCTTTCCATTCACATCACTGAAGTCATTGGATTTATTGTTTTTCTGGTTCTTTCTTTATTTTGAATTGACTAGACTTTTATGATTGGAAAATTCCCTCAGGAATGGAACTAATTATGAAAAGAAGTGTGGCCTAGTCCAAGGGGCACTGGATCTTGATTTAGGGGACCTGAGTTTAAATTCCAGCTTAGTTCCCCAGTATGTATACACCTTTGAGTAAGTCAATTCATCTCCAGAGTTCACTGTTTCTTCATCAATCACTCAGAAAGCATTTACAAAGGGCTTACTGTGTTCCAGGCATTGTGATAAGTCTTAGAGATATGAAGAAAGGCAAATTGGACTAGATGATGTCTTCCAGGCCTAGATTCCATGTGGAGGAAGGGGAGATTGGAGTGGGCTTTGGGAATGAAGTGGAACCTCAGAAGTTCTTGAGAGAACTGGGAATGCTGAATAGACAAAAGGAGAAGATATTGCTGGGATAGAGTGAAGCAGAGACTTGGATATGGGAAAATCATGAGATGAGAAGTAGGTTTGCCTGAGGGTGAGAAAGGCATGGGGATAAGGAAGGTGAGATAAGGAAGACCGCTCATTAGAAGATGATGGGGACCTTTTAAGAAGTGAGGAGATAGAATGATTATGCATGAGACATCCCTTTTTAATGACTGTGGGAGGGAATGTGAAGAGTGATGCTGAAGGGAAGGAGATCAAGAAGGAGAATCTTGTAATAATTCAAGCAGCAACTGACTATGTCCTACTCAATAAGGAAGGTGCAGGTGTGGCCTAATGTTATTCAGAAAGGAGTGATTGGGTCTAGAAATGATTTTTTTAAGAGAAAAAGGATAGTGAAGAGTTAACATCAATGCTAAGGTGAATTGTTTGTTTAGCCATTTTTCAGTCATGCCCAACTCTTCATGACTCCACTTGGGGTTTTCTTGGCAAAGATACTGGGATGACTTGCCATGTCCTTCTTGAGCAAAATGAGTTTTGCTCCACAGTGTAATAGAGGAGTTGAGAAAAAGGGTAGAAGATGGCATAAGAGGATGGATCGAAGGAACTGGTATGAATTTTGAATCAACTAGACTCTTACCATGATTGGATGGTTGAAAAATTCCCTCAGGAATGGTAGTCCAGAGAAAAGAAGGCGGGGGGAGGAGTGGGGAGGAGTGCATTATAGCCAATTTCAAATATTTGACAGGCTGCTATGGGAGGAGGTGGCAAGGAAATATATTTAGGTTTGATGTAATTTTTGTAAAGTTCCTAACAATTAGAGTAATCCAAATGTGGAATGAGTTGCCTTGGAAAGTGCTGGATGCTCCCTCATTAAAGGGTTTAAAACAGAGACTGAATGAATACTTTTTTAATCATGGCATAGACTAATAATAGTTGGCATTTCTATAGAGCTTTAAGATTTGCAAATACTTTACAAATAAGATTTGCAAGCACTTTACTAATATTATCTCATTCTATCTTTATAAACAACCTTGGGAAGGAAGTATTAATATCACCCACAATTTACATATAAGGAAACTGAGGCAGGAAGAGAATAAGTGACTTGCATAGGTTAGTAAATATCTAATGCTGTATTTGAACTTAAGACTTCCTAAATGCAAATCCAATACTAAATACTGAACCACCTAGCTGCCTTAAGCTGTCCTTGAGGGACCCTTATAAATCTCAATACTGCAATTCTCTGATTGTACACTTTTTAAAAGTGAATTTTTGACCTTATCATGAAAATAAAATTATTTCTTTATACATCCCATAGCATATTTCTGGCACTGAGGAGAATGCAAATTTGAAAGAGTCTCTGTTCTCAGGGAGTTTATGATATATGTCTGCAGAGACAAGAGGCATGAATGTGGAATGATAATTAAGGATATTAGACCCCAGATGATATAAATGCCAACTGAAATAATGTGGCGTAATGAAAAGTGCTGGATTTGGAGTCAGAGGTCCTGATTCAAATCCTGATTCTGCCACTTATTATGTGACCTGAGGCAAATCACTTCTCAGTTTCCTCTTTGGGCCAGATGATCTCTTTCAGTGGGAGGTCTATGATCCTAAGACCCAGCTGATAACCAGTGAAAATTTCTTCCAGAATTCACTAGAAGGAATAATGTCATCACAGGAGCCTTTGGAGAGGAGGCAGGATTCTAACTCAGCTTTAAAGAATGGGTATAATTTTGGCAGGCTTCAAGGTTGAGGGAATAGCACAAGCAAAAGCAATGAAAACCTTCGGGGAACAGTGAATGGGCCAGTTTGGCTAAAGTAAAGTCAAAAATTCATGCAGCAGATTCATGAGGCAGAATGATGTGGGCATTTAGCTCCAAATTAAGAGACTTCTAGTACTGTTTCTACCATGAAAATTAAGCTATGTGGCCCAAGATAGGTCACTTCTGTTAGATGGTGAGCTCTCTGAGAACAAGGTCTGCTTTTTTGCCTGTCTTTGTATCTCTAGTACTTAGGACAGTGCTTGGCACACAGTAGGTACTGTCTTTGCCTTTCTTTGTATCCTCAGCACTTAGCACAATACCTGACACATAGTAGGTGCTGCTTTTGCCTAGCTGTGTGTCCTTGGCCCTTAGGACACTATTTGGCATACATTAAGTGCTACTTTTGCCTATCTTTGTATCCCTAGCACTTAGCGTATAGTAGGCATTCATAAATGCTCACTGAATAACAAACAGTTCCTTTCCTTGAGCTTCTGTTTACTATTTTCTAAGATAAGGTGGTGGGTCTTAATACTTCATAAAGACCTTTCTAGTTAGAAATGTCTATGAATTATGAATACAGGAAGATAAAATGTGAAAAAAATATTTGAAACCAGCTTGGGTAAGGTCTCAAATGCTAGGATATGGATTTTTCTCTTCTTCCTTTAGGCAACAGGGAGCAAATTTTTTTTTACTGAAAAATCAAAAATTGGGAGTTTAGGGAAGTTTTGGAGCAACAGTAATTAGACGTGAGACTCAGGTATCCTAAATTGGAGACTGTCAATCATGCTAGTGTGAGGTGATAAGCATCTGATCTAGGGTCAATCAATCAATATTTACTAAGCGCCTACTATGTGTCAGCCACGATAAGGATGATGCAGTGGGCATGGAGAAAAGAGATCGGATGGGAGAGACATTTTGAATGAAGAATCGATAAGATCAACTGGGTTCAAAATGGCCACTAAACTCTCAAGTTTAAATGATCCACCAATCTCAGACTCTAGTCATAGGAATTACATGTGGTACATAGTCTTGTAAAAGAGCATAGGTTTTTAAATTCAGATATTGATTCATGTACCCCTTGCAATGATTTTGTGGTCCTTCAAGGATCTGCAGTTGGGGAATCAATGATCAAATCTAAATTGTGTAGTCTCCTAAACCCAATAGAATCCACAACAGGAGAATGTACAAGGTATCTTTTCAAGTACGATATTGTTTAAATTTTTTTTAGTTTTATTTTTCTCCCTTCAGTAAAGGAAACTTGGTTGCAATAACCTTTTTGTACAAGTCACAGAAGATAAATTTTAATGTAGGCATAAAGTGGTTTGATTGAGAGCTGTGCCTTTCCCAATTCTTTATAATGTATAATAAAAAGGGAATTTCTTTTTAAAAGAAAAAGAAATATTGTGGAGAATAGTAAAAACACAACATGACTACAGACAGAAAAGATATTAGTCTGATAAAAAAAAGAAAAGGTAGTTGTAGACTGGGTAGGAAGTTTATTTCAATTCAATTCTAAAATTGGTCAATAAAAGATTGTGAATATTTAGAAAAGAACACAGTGGTTGCTGAGGACCAACATGAGTTCATCAACCACAGATCATGGTAGAGGAATATAATTTCATTTTGTGACCAGGTCATTTGTCTAGCAGGTCAGACTAAATGGCACAGGTATAATATACTTGTATTTCAACTGGGTCTTTTTCAAAGCCTCTCATTCTTTGTGGACAGGATAGAAAAATAATGGGTTGATAATAACTCAGGCAGGAGGGTTCAGAATGGGTTAATGATCAACTCTATTAAAGCCAGTGACGATTGGGTTGACATTAGTTTAGAGGAAGGTCCCTGGTGGAGTGCCCCAGAGGTCTTTTCTTGGCCCTGTTCTTTTCATTACTTTTACGTTGGATGAAGACAAGGAGAGAGACAAGAATGTATCATATATCAAAGGTGACATGAAGCTAGAGAGAGTAATGAAAACATAAGACAGCAGTATTGGGTCACAAAAAAGATATTGGTGGTTTAGAATGGTGAACTCAACCTAATGAGAGGATATTTGGTAGAGATAAGTAAAGCATCCAACACTTCACTTCCAGGAATTAATTGTCTAAGTGAAGGATGGGGGCAGGAGTAGTGTTATGCAATAGTTTATATATATATTTTTTTAAAACTAAGAGTTTTGCTGGGCTGCAAGTTCAAGATGGCGTCCCCCAAAGCTACCATGATCTTAGGATGCATTAAGAGAGATACAGTATTCAGAACATAGGAGATGCTGGTCCCAAAGTACTCCTCCCAGTCAGATCCCCTCTAGAGTGTTTGCTTAGGAAGGGCATTATCAAGCAACAAAGATTCAGAGAGAGGAAGAGTTCTAAGGACAGTGGAGATAATGTCTCATGAGGATTGTTCTAAAGAACTGGGAATGTTGGGTCTGGAGAAGAGATCGTTCAGGTGGTTTTGTTTGTTTGTTGTTGTTGCTGGGGTGGGGGTGGGTCATGGTAGCTGTCTTCAAGTATTTGAAAGATTCCAACATGGAAAAGGAATTGGACTTTTTTCTGCCTGATCTCAGAAGATGGAATAGAAGAAATGAGTGTGAACCAGTTAGTCAGTCATGGGTCAGTTAAGAAGCATTTGTACTCACTATGCCAAGAATTGTACCAAGCACTTGAGATCCAGAGAACAAGGATGAGGCAAATGGGCCCTGCCTTCAAGGAGTTCCGATTCTAATGGGGGAAGGTTGCAGAATCACCTTTTTTCTATGCCTGATTATAATCAACCAGGTGAACCTGGTGGTTCATCAGAGAGAACTGGGAAGTTAAAGTAAGTGAGAGCTTCAAGAACTAGAGGGAAAACCCATAATATTGCACCACAATGCCCCTGGCTGTACTAACCAACCATTTATTATCTCAACTCAGAATTCTATCCCCTTGGGTGGTCCAGCTTCACCTAGAAACTCACAAACTATAGGAAACTGGAACAACATTCAGGAGATGAAAATTCATCCTTCCCCCAATTTTTCTCAAACTGTAATACCCCATACCATATTACCTTACAGTTTGCAAAATGATTAAACATTCACTATTTCATTTGACTCAGATCAATCTTGTGAGGCATCAGGGGGAGGCATTATCATCTCCATTTTACAGATGACAAAACTGAGTCTCATGGAGGTTTACTTCTCACCCAAGATCACATAGCCTGAAAATGATAGAGACAGAACTCAAACCTAGACATTCTAGGGTAATATTTTGCTTTCTCATCACACCACGCTTCTTGTCTCTCCATCGCCAACATAGTTCCTGCTACATTTTCTTTCTCTCCATTAGAACCTTTTCTTCTCTCAACCTCCTTTCTGTTCCCTTCATACTTATCTCTTCAATGCCTCTCAGTCATATGCTGCTTCAGCACATAGAAGGCATCTAATAAATATTTGTTCAATTGATTTAAATTGAAGTCAGTAAGACTCATGTTTCCAGTGTTGTCTGGTAGAAACAGCAATGTCTCTGGTTTCAGAGGACCTGGGTCAAATGCTGCCTCTGATGCAAACCACCTAGGTATATATGACCTTGGACAACCTTTCTGGATCTCAGTTCCCTTATTTACAAGATGAGGGGATTGGAGTAGATGGCCTCTGAGGTCCCTCTAACTCCAAATCTGTGATACCATCTACATCACAGGGTTATTTGTGCCCCCTTCAGAATGACCGAAGATGAACTTTTCCCAGATTGATAAGGCGCAAGGCCAACCATGAATTCCCAGAGCAGAGATGGCCAGACCTGTAAGAAAAGTTGGCTGTCTTAGTTCTAATCCCTCACAATCCTCTGACCCAGACAAGCAGCTGTCTCAGATACTAGGGAATTTAAAAAGAACACAATATATGACTCTTGTCTGCCTAGCTAACACAATCATTTGCCTTATGTTGGACATCAGGCATTTGGGATTTTCTGCATATCTGAGCTGAGTTTTCTATGGTATAGGGCAAAGAACGCTGGATTTGAAACCAGATGTCATGGGTTCCAATCTCAGCTATGATAACTTTGTCCCTGCATGACTGTAAGCAAATCCCAGCCTCTCTGTGTCTTGGTTTCCTCCTCTGTAAAATGAAGCCTTTGGACCTGATGAATGTAGAGGAGGCAGAGTTTAGCACAGTGAACAGTACACACTGCTCATTGACTTGACTTCTGAGGACCCTTCTAGGCCTAAATCCAATATGTGTGACTTCTAAAAATAAAAATTAAAAATATAAATATAAATTTATTTTTAAAAAATTTTTAAATACTCTTGCATGGTTAAAGAGTTGCCAGGATAAATTTTTGTTTTTGGACTGGACTTGTGATCTCACTTGGGGTAGGGGACTCCAAATGAGCAAAACCCTTCTACTAATGCAGATTGAATCCATTTTGCCCTTGTTGTCTAAGAGAATTGCCTGGGGACACTGAGAATTTAAGGGACTCATCCAGAGTCACATAGCTGGTATTTGTCATAGGCAGGACCTTCCTGCCTCGAAAGCTGGGCCTCTGTCTCCTCTACCAGTCTCCCTCTCAATGAAATATTAAGCAGATTTGGAGTATTCTTACTACGACCTCAGGGAACTACCCACTTTTGTCTCTGTATAACTAGGGCTAGGGATAGATGCCAGTAGGTACAAACAGCCCTCTCTGGACTGGCTAGAGCTGCCTTCGGGGCTGTCTAAAGAATTTCGATTGGCTCATGGTGTTTCTAGACATTTGTCACAAAACAAAATGACTCTTGTTTTTCCCTGTGGAAATTTTGATGATTGGGTTTCAGGGTGAGAGAGGCGCCAGGAAGCTCTTTTTGTGGGATTCATGGACCAGCTGCTCCTTTGGCATCCATGCTCACTCCACACCCCAGGTTTGTTTTATACTTTATTTGGGGGCAGGGGAGTTGGCATTCCATATCGGTTTGCTGGATTGCAAGGCAGGAGAGAGCAACAGTAAGGCTTTTCCCATCCCCCTCCCCACTTTGGAACTTTTTTTTTTTAAAGGAAAAGGTGTTAGCCTCACTAGGCACCACAGAGGAAAGAGGAGGCTGGCATTTCCAGGCTCCCATCTGTGCCTGCCATAGCCTCTGAGTCCCCTTTCAGTCCCAGATCTAAGAGCCTGTGAATCATATGGGCCCTTTTAGAATTAACTCCAAGTGTGTCTTCTGAGATTGATAATCCCCAGAGGAGAGTCAACCAAACCTCTGGCAAAGGTTAAAGATACAACCAGATGGGGATATCTTGATCTGGACCCACCCTGATAAACAAATAACAGCAGGGGAATGGGATGGTAGGGTTAGAGGCCAGAATTTAGAAGACATCAAGTCCAACCCTCTCTGGTTTTGGGAGAAGAGAAGAACCTGAGGGCCAGAGAGATTCAACTTTCCCGAGATCATACAGCCAGTATCAGGATTTGAACCCAAGTTTTCCTGATTCCAAATCCAGCCAGTATTCAATCATAGAAGGTCCCAATGTTCTTTATGTAGACACAGTACTTGACACATAATAGGTGCTTTAAAAATGGCCACTGAATGATGAGTTGATTGTTCCTGTCCATTGGAGGGGCAACCATGACTGCCTCAGGTACTGAATTTAGAGTATGCTAACAGTACTTATATGTACTTAAGAGGCATGTGGATGGCTCAGTGAGTAGAGTACTCGGCCTGGAGTCAGAAAGAACTGAGTTCAAATCCAGCTTCAGGCATTCAATAGCTACGTGACTGTGGGCAAGTCACTAAACCCTGTTTGCCTCAGTTTCCCCCTCTGGAGGAGGGAGTTGGAGAAGGAAATGGCAAATCACTTCAGTATCTTTGCCAAGAAAACCCCATATAAGGTCACCAGACATAAGTGAATAGCAACAATACTTAGAATCCTTAGGCAATATAGAAACAACGTTTGGCCTCTGCCTACCAAAAATAATTAGTTATAACAGAAAGTAGCCAGGTTGGGGTTTGCTCCTCCTCCAAGCTGCCTTGCTTTCCCACATTCCCCACTTGGGAATGTCTGTGTCTGGTGGTCTTTGCTACCTCTTCCATGCTCAGGGTGGCTTACCCTTCAGCTGAATTACTGCTTCATGCTGCCCACATGGAGCCATCTCTGGTACTTGCCCCACAGATAAAAACACCTTACCCATAGCTCTGCCTATTTATATACCTAACAGGGAGCCTGTACTTTCTCTTCATTCTTTCATAGGATCAGAGAACATTGACCTGGAGCTGGAAGAGACCTCAGAGGTCACCTACTCTGACTCCATTTTATAGATGATGAAACTAAACCCCAGGAAGGCTGTGATCTTCCCAAGGTCATACAGATAGTAAGCATCAGACCCAGGATTACAGCTGCTGACTCAAGAGTTGGTATTCTATCTAGTTCCTCCTCAACGAGCCAATGAGCCTTCCCATCTATGTGGAAATAGTGAATTGCTACAACAATTCCCACACTGGCCAGCTGGACTAAGAGCCATGACCTCCTGGCACTCTGCCTCAGAGATTCTCTTGATTTTCTGAGCAGATGGTCCAGCCTAGGAGAGTAAAAGTCTCTTTTGTGGACCACGCTTCTTAAACCCAAATTGTTGTCAAACCTTTTTAAAACACACACACACACACACACACACACACACACACATACACACACGTGCATGCATACACATTTTTAGCATACCAGTATTAAATTAAGCTGTTAAAATTAAAAATTAAATAAAACTAGCTTCACTTACTAGACACTTAACCCTGTTTGCCTCAATTTCCTCATCTGTAAAATAAGCTGGAGAAGACAATGAAAAATCCTTCCAGTATCTTTGCCAAGAAAACCCCCAATGGGGTCACAAATAATCAGACAAGACTGAAATAATTCAACAACAACAACAGCAAAACAGATCAGAGATTTCTTCCCTTGTTGAAGACAGAGAAGTCCTTTGGGATAATCCAGAGAAAATCTGTCTTCTTCCCTCCCTCACTTAAATCTGCTTAGGCTAAGGTTGGAGGCAGGGTAGGTGAAATTCCAGTAAAGAAACAAAAGAGAAACCCATTGACTGAAAAATGGTCAAACAAATTCCAGCATGTGAATGTCACAGAATATTATTGTCCTATAGGAAATAATTATGAAGAATTCTGAAAAGCTTAGGAAGATTTGGATGAATTGATGTAGGCTGAAAGGACCAGAGCCGGAGGTCCAACATGACCACAGGGCTATCATGAAAAGACTTCAAAACTGATCAAAGCAGTGGCTGATCTCAGTTCTAGAGGACTGACATTAAAACATATTGTCCTCATCTCAACTGAGGAGGACTACAGATGCAAAATGAGGCATATGTCATCAGACATGGCTGATGTATTGGCTTGTGGACAACTGTTGGTTTATTTCGCCAAATATTCATTCTTTTTTACAAGAAAGAATTATATTAGGAAGGGGACAGAGCATTGAGGAAGTTGTAGACATGGAAAAAAAGCAAAAAAATTAAACAAATAAATTGGGCCATGGATATTTGCAGTTCTCTTGGGCATATTTGCTGTTCAAATGTTGTCCTCTCTTTCCTTTCTAAGTCCTGAAAGGGAAGGTCAATGGAATGGGAATTTGGGGGTTGTTATTGTTGTTTGTTCTACATTCTAGAAGAGGACCAATGACATCACAAGGGGATGTCTTGACTTGCCCAAGAATTGCCTTTGAGTGGGGGCAGAGGTGTGCATAGTTAGCATATTAAAGGGTTTTCCAAACCTTAAATCACTATGTAAATATGATGGCATGATTACTAATATTTCTACTATAAATATAATAATTATTAGTATTTATTTTAGAAATATAATTATTAATATTTATTACTGCTGTGGTGGTTTAGTCATTTCAGTCATATCCAACCCTTTGTGATCCCAGTTAGGGTTTTCTTGGCAGAGATACTGGAGTGATTTGCCATTTCCTTCTCCAGCTCATTTTACAGATGAGGAAACTGAGGCAAACAGGGTTAAGTGACTTCCCTGGGGTCACACAGCTAGTATTAGAGGACAGATTTTAATTTGGGAATATTAGACTTCCTGATTTCAGGCCCAGCTCCTAGCTATCTTAATATTATTTTTATACCTTAAGGGACATCAAACTTTGTCTTTGGGGAAAGCACACATTTTGGGTCATTTGGGGTTCAATTTTGATTTTAGGAAATCTCATTAGGAATGATTCCTCAACTCTCCAAAGTGGGAAGTAAAACTAACCTAACCTGGTGTGGGGAGGAGGGGAAAGGGAATCTAGGAAGACACAGGCCAGGGCCCCTCTATTCCCCTTTTAGGGTTATGTTGAAATGTGCACAGAAAGGAGGAAGGAAAAAAATCAGCCAAATGGAAATGGAGTAAATTGGTTGGGAAAGACTGTATGACTAAGAGACAGTTGCAATGGAAAATATGTACAAAGAAAAGCAAACCAGATGGGTTATTTAATTTTGGCTCCCCCCTCCCTTTTTCAATATTTTGTTCTTTAGTTTAAACAAGAAAAAAAATCACTCTGTAAATATCCCTAGCTTTTTCTGGTGTTTCTTTCTACACAAAACTTTCCTTTAGGGATTAGGAATGGGACCAGGCATTTCACCTCTGGGTCAGTGGCTGCCCTCCTTTTCCTGCTGTATAACAGTAAGCCAAAGCTATTACTGTCCAGTGGCTGCGACAGCCCAAAAGCTCAACCTTGATTAATTTTCCAGGCCCTTGATTTTCGGGCACCTTCCCTCTATCCCTGCCTCCCCTGCGGTGTATGGTACTAAGACCTAGAATTCTATCACTGGAGGGCTAACTCTTAAAAAAGCACCCTACAGGCTGTCTGTAAATTGCCCCCCACCCCATCCCCTTTCAAAAGTTCAAAAAAGGAAAAAGGAAGATTTTCATCCTACGGGCCAGCAGAGTATGTAAGAAATCAATGCTAGCTGGAGTTATTGTGTTTTTTTCAATTTTATCTAAACTTAATTCCCTGGCATGGGGAACTCCCAGTGTGGGAACTCACTCCCTTGGCTGCTAGTCTATAATTTATAGTTTTAGAGACTTGTCCAGAGCTGTAAGAGGCTGTTAAGTGATTTGCCCATGGGCACAGAACTAGTTTATATCAAAGACAGTATTTGAATATCTCTTACTAACTTAAGGTCAATCAGTTTGCTATCCACCAGGAAGTATCCTGTCTCTTCCTGGGCTATCCTGAAGCTTATGATGAGGAGACCTACTAAAGGCCACTGAGGAACAGTAGTCTGACAAAGTAGTTGCTACTTAATGTTTCCACCAGTGAAGCATGGATCTTAACCTGGGGTCCATGAACTTTTAAAATATATATATATATATATATATATATATATATATATATATATGTATATATATATACATGTATATATATATTGATAAATGTATTTTAATACTTTGTTTTCATTTTTAATTATTTTCATTTAAAATAAATATTTTCATAAATAAAACAAATATTGTAATTTAAAATAAAATTAAATATTTAATTCCTTTGTAATCCTATGTACTTTATTTGATGAATTTAAAAACATTATCCAAAGAAGGAGTCCATAGGCATCATGACACTGCCAAAGTGTCCTATTAAACAAAACAGGTTAAAACTCCCAAATTAAATCTTCTTGCTATAAAGTAAAGAAACATCAAAATGGACTTGTTTTCTCTGATGCAGTGGACATTGAGGGGCCAAATTACAGACTGACCTTCACATGTGATCTATTTGAAACTCCCCCATCATTTTATAGACAGCTTGAGAAATTGACTTCTCCAAGGTCATATAAGACAATGGAGTCATGTCAGAAATGTATTTTCACTCTGGGGATAATTTGACATTTATTTTCACCTGTTTGGAGACCAGTTTTTTTAAGGTCCCATTTTTGCACTCAAGTCCATTAGTCTGGTCTACTGACTAACAATAGGGCATGAGTGGTAGGTAGCTGGATTGTCAGGTTTCAAGTACTCAGTAAAGACTATTATTATTGTTAGGGATTTGGCCAGAAACCCCATTATAAAAATGAAAGGCCATGATCAAGCAACAGTCAATAGGTATTTATTAAGCACCTACTGTGTGCCAGGTGCTGTACTAGGCACTAGAAATACAACTCCCAGGAATGAAACAATCTCCTCTCATAAAGAGCTTGTATTCTAATGGGACCTGGACATGCGCACGCGCACGCACACACACACACAAACCCACACACAATATGAAGTGAATAAATACAGTTAGATAGAAAGTAAGTAAATACAAGGTAGTTGAAGAAAGTTGGCACCAGCAGTTGAAGGCATCAGGAAAGGCTTCACCTAAGGTACTGTTTGAACTGTGTCTTAAAGGAAGCAGGGAACCACAGGAGGCAGAGACAAGGAGGGAGTGCATTCTATTTTAAATTTTTTTTAATTTTTAATTTTTAGTTTTCAACATTCATTTCCACAAAATCTTGAGTTACAATTTTTTCTCCCAATAGCAAGCCCGCCAAATACCCCTTTCCCCAATCAGTTCTCCCTACATCCTTTCCCATCATCCCTTAACTTTCTAGCAGGGCAAGACAGAACTCTATATCCCAGTGCCTGTACAACTTATTTCCCAGTTGCAGGTAAAAACACATTTTTGTAAAACTTTGAGTTCCAGATTTTTTCCCTTCCTCCCTCCTCTACTGGGAAGACAAACAATTCAATATAGGTTTGTACATGTGCAGTTACCCAAATAATTTCTATAGTTGTCATATTGTGAAAGACCAACTATATTTCCCTCCATCCTATCCTGCCCCCCTACTTATTCCATTTTCTCCTTTGACCCTATCTCTTTTCAGAAACATTTGCTTCTAACTACCCTCTCCCCCAATCTGCCCTCCCTTCTATCACCCCCCTCCTATCCCTTACCCACCTATTTTCCTGTAGGGTAAGATACCCAATTGAGTGTGTATGTTATTCTCTCCTTAGGCCAAATTCAATGAGAATAAGGTTGTTCCATTCCCTTTCACCTTCCTGTTCTTCACCTCCATTGTAAGATTTTCTCTTGCCTCTTTTATATGAAATAATTTATTGTAATCTATCTCCTCCTTTCTCCTTCTCCCAATAAATTCCTTTCTCACCTCTTAATTTTATTTTTTATATATCCTTCCTTCATATTAAACTCATCCTGTGCCTTCTGTCTATGTATACATGAACATACATATGCCCACACTCACATATATTTATATACACAAACACCCTCCTATACATACATACATACATACATATATATGTGTATACACACACACACATATTCCTTTCAACTATCCTCATACTGAGAACAGTCTTATGAGTTACAATTATCATTTTTCCATGTAGGAATATAAATAGTTAAACTTTAATAAGTTCCTTATGATTTCTTTTTCCTGTTTACCATCTTATGCTTCTCTTGCTTCTTGTATTTGAAAGTCAAATTTTTTGTTCAGCTCTGGTTTTTTCATCAAGAATGCTTGAAAAACCTCTATTTCATTGAATGACCATATTTTCCCCTGTAGCATTATACTAAGTTTTGCTGGGTAAGTGGTTCTTGGTTTTAGTCCTAGCTCCTTTGACCTCCAGAATACCATATTCTATGCCCTTCAATCCCTTAACATAGAAGCTGCTAGGTCTTGTGTTATCCTGATTATGTTTCCATAATTCTCAAATTGTTTCTTCCTGACTGCTTGTAGCATTTTATCCTTGACCTGGAAACTCTGGAATTTGGCTATAATATTCCTAGGAGTTTTCTTTTTGGCATCTTTTTCAAGAGGCAATTGGTGAATTCTTTCAATTTCTATTTTTCCCTCTGGTTCTAGAATATCTGGGCAATTTTGCTGGATAATTTCTTGAAAGATGGTGTCTAGACTCTTTTTGATCATGGCTTTTAGGTAGTCCAATATTTTTAAATCATCTCTCCTGGATCTATTTTCTAGGTCAGTGGTTTTTCCAACAAGATATTTCACATTGCCTTCTATTTTTTCATTTGTTTGGATCTGTTTTATAGCATCTGGATTTCTCATAAAGTCATTAGCCTCCAGTTGCTACAATCTTATTTTGAAGGAGTTATTCTCTTCAGTGACTTTTTGAAATTCCTTTTCCATCTGTCAAATTCAGCTTTTTAAGGCATTCTTCTCCTCACTGGCTTTTTGAGCCTCTTTTGCCATTTGAATTAGTCTATTTTTAAGGTGTTATTTTCTTCAGTGTATTTTTGGATCTCCTTTAGCAGGCTGTTGACTCTCTTTTCATGATTTTCTTGCATCATTCTCATTTCTTTTCCTAATTTCCCCCCCACTTCTCTTACTTGATTTTCAAAATCCTTCTTGAGCTCCTAGATGGCCTGTAATCAGTTCATATTTTTCTTGGATGCTTTTGATGCAGGAGTTCTGACTTCACTGTCTTCCTCCTGCTCCATGCCTTGATCCTTTTTGTCTCCAAAAAAAGGAATCTATGGTTTGATTACATTTCCTTGACTTTTGAGCACTTTACCACAGTAGAACTCTGCTTCCAGAATGGAGAGAGCTTCATCCCAAATCTCTGGGGTTTTCGTAGCTGCCAGAGCTATTAGGAGGCTGTTCTCTCTACAGACACCATAAGCTCTGGCACCCTGCTCATACAACCCAGGACCACCACCCAAGACCACAATCCAGATCCAAGCAGGTTAAAGCAAGAGCCATTACCCTCTGAATGGTTGCTTGGTCCCCCTGCAATCTGCAAGCCAGGAGCTCCTGAGGCAGCCAGGCAACAGCATAGTACCAGGTGAGACCTAATGTGATCATAATCTAATGGAAGAGACAAGACAGATCACAAGAATTCACTAGAAATCTATTACTATAGTCCTTAAAAGGAGACCCAGAGTAAGAAGGATAACCAGTCTGATAATGGGCTGGCAAGTTGGTTGAAGGGCTACAAACCCAAGAAAGCTTCCATGTGGAGGTGGGATTTGAGTTGCAATTTCAAGTCTTTTTTTTTAATGTTGTTTCTGTTTTGGAATTGTAATATATCCATTGGCCCCATCCATGGGGGTCTTGGCCAGGATTCTTCAAGGAGCCTGACTGCTGGGGAAAAGGAAGGGGGTTATCCAGCATCTTATCTCTTCCCCCTGTCCCTTCTAGTATGATTAGTATGACTCCTAGGGGCTTCTGGGAGGGAAAGCAAGAGGAGGTACCAAAGACTCACTTTTGGTGAAACCATAAACAATGGGAGAAGAACACTGAGAACTAATGACTGTTCACAAAATTTGTCAGTTCCTAGCCTATTTAGTATTCTAATTTAGTATTCCTAAGGTTAGAGTTGGGCATTATAGGAAAAGATAGCCATCCTTAGAACAGCAAGCATTATAATCCTAGCACAATCTCTCTCTTGGCAAGAGAAGCAACACAAACTATATCTAGGTCTCTTTTTTTTACTTCTTTAAAATTGGATATACTATTATTTAGCCTTCTGAATATTCTTAAAATGATCACATTTTAGGGGTGTTTGAAAGCCAATCTCTGAGTATCTACTTTGGAGATACCAAGGAAAGTTTCTAGTTCAGTATAAAGTCATTTCCCTTTCCTTAGTGGGGGAAAAAATGAATCTTTGTTAGTACTAATCCTCAGTTTCCTTTTCTGTAAAATAAATTGTTTATACTAGATAAACCCTAATTTTCTTTCCAACTCTGGATTGTATGATCCTTTGAATATTCATAGGTCATCATAACAGAATAGTCAGAAGTCACAGAAAATAAATGGAAACTTCACCAAATTCCAACAAGAAGAGACTAGAATGTACCAACTGGCCCATTACTTTAAAACTATCAACAGCCTACTCACTCTCTAGGGAGAAGAGAAGTGGGAGCAGAGTGGGTTGTTGAGTAACAATGAGTCAGGGATTGAACTTGTCAAAAGAGACAAACAGAGAGAGAGAGCAAGAAGAGAAACAAGAAGTTATATTTATATAGCTTACTGACTTCTAAATGAAAAGTGGAAGGAGAGAGAGACAAGGAGATAAAGTGAAAGACAGAAACAGAGAGGGAAATGGAGAGATGCACAGAGAAAGAAAGGATCATGACTGCGTGCTTGAAAAAAAGAACTGTGCATACTTCCCAGGGTTAAGAGATAAAGCTAAACAAATTAATCCTACCATTCTAAAACCTAAAGTAAAATTCAACCATGCTTGAAAAACATGTGGGTTTGAAAAGCTCCTATCATCCACTACATACTAACTTGTCCCTTTCTTATGTAATTATCTTTCTTATTCTACCTTATATGTTAAAAATGTTTGTCAGTGACTGCTAAGTTCATAATAATAAAACTTTGAAAAAATGAAGCTTCTTGGTGTTTTGGAATGCTGTTTTGGTGCTTTGTTTTATTTTTAGAGATACAAAGTATATTCTTGTTTTCAATGTTGCCAGAACACAGAGGAATTCAATTTAACTCAAAAAGTGCCTACTGTGTATCCATGAATTTTACAGTCATAAGTAATTTGTAACCAAAAGTACTGGTTGACTCAAGTCAAGAGAGTCATCTCAGCAGTTTTCCATAATAATGCTTGGAGCCACAACTAGGGTAGGGCAATCAGGATATTGCCTTAGGATGCCAAAATCTGCAAGATACTAGTAGCACCTGGGCTCCAGTAGAAATAACTGATCCTAGCATCCAATTAGTTGTATTAGTTAAAATAATTAGCTATGATTAAAAATTATTAAATATTAAATAAAAATATTTTTTAAATTAGTTAAAATAAGACATTACCAACTTCCTTTCACTCACTATCTTTCCTTTTCACTCCACTTAAATTGTTCCCTCTCCCTCTAAGGAGAGTTCTCTCTTCACACAGAGACCTATCTCCCCAACATAGCTGTCTAGTGATTTAGGGTGACCTTCCCCCTGCAAATGAATTTGTCTTTAAAAAATTTAAGGGTGTTGCCTGTGTATTACAGTGTAAAGAGCACTGGTTTTAGAGTCAGAATGGTTGGATTAAACCCCTGCCTCTGTCACTAATCTGTGTGACCTTGGGCAAATCACTTCCACCTGCTTGGGCTTCAGTTTCCCCATCTGAGATGATTATTTTAGATATTCTCAGAGGATCCTCCTATCTCTAAATCTATGACCTTATGATCCTCAGGCACTTCAAACTCTTTGTTTTAGGCATGAAAAATATGAGCTTCCCCTCTAGAGAGTTTGGGATCACTAGTGTTGGCTAATTCAAGCCTTGAATTTTTCTCATTTTGAGATCTTATACAACATTTGCTTTCTATCTCTTGAGTTTTAGCTGCATAACTCTCCCTGACTATGTTACTTGATTTAAAAAAAATCAATTTAACTATGTTAAATTCTATGTGTGAAAATAATATTACTAAGATCGAAACTTGGGGGCATCTAGTTGGTGCAGCACCAGTACTGGAGTCAGGAGGACCTGAGTTCAAATTCAGCCTCAGAAACTTACTAGCTGGGTAATCCTGGGCAAGTCACTTAACCCAGACTGTCAAAAAATATATATATTAAAATTTGGTAATTAAAAGTACCTTGCCTTTTCTGTGAAGCTTCTAAACAGGGTCTCATCTTGGGAGCTATGGACATGAATTGGCAGGGAGGGGAGGGATGCATTATCAATATTGAGCCCTCACCCACATATACTCTTCAGTGACAGTCCACATTTATGATCCTACATACTGAACTGCCTATATCTTCTAGAAAAGGGTAGGAAACCCAAGGAATCTAGCTTTGCCCTGTTGGATTAAGATACTTTTGCCAAATCTTTTGTTTCTCTTGCCAAGAGACTATGCAAGAAAGCTGCCTGATTTATTTTCTCCCTCGGCTTCAGAACACGGATATAGTTACGTTCTTTGTAGCAGACATCCCAAGTTTCTCAGGAGGCTGGAGTCCAAACGTGTTTCAGCCTGTGAGCCACAGGTGTTTATAATAGCCTAGTTTGGGCTGTGATTTGGGATGGTCTAGGCCGATTATGAACAGGCACTGATTTACATAACACAACAAAGCAGTTCACAGGCCAAGCCTGTGAGCCTTCCAAGATGTGAACTGGTGTGATTTCCCAAGCTGGATTTCTGGGTTAAAGACATCAAAAGAAAGGGCAGCTGTTGCAAAACACCCCACTCCAAAAATACCAGTCCATAAATTAAGCGATGTTTAGGACATGTAATGATAGTGACTTCTGGGTATGTCAATGCAGAAACACACAGGCTGTTTGTCAAATTGCTTTGCCATGAAAATAATGTGTGTGTGTGTGTGTGTGTGTGTGTGTGTGTGTGTGTGTGTGTGTTCTGAGAAAGGTCATTCATACCCTGCTCTTTTCTAACACGTCAGAGACAACAAATGGAACTGATGAGTTGGCACTTTTCTTGAGCTTTGGATATCAACAGTAGCCCAGAAAGACATTCTCTTAAGCAATCCGTACTGTGAAAGTCTGTGTGGAACAATTGCTATTTAGAGACACTGTTTACAATACATGCTGTGGTTTCTGAGATCTGGGCTGGGGTTATCACAAAGGTCTAAAAATGAGAAATTTTTCATATCATGATATGAAATGATATTAAAAACTGGTATGTTTTGGACCACCAATGATGTTCTTTGTTTTTTTTTTGTTTGTTTGTTTGTTTTGTTTTGTTTTTTAAGCTAAAAAGGCAGTGTTGCAAGATGACTGGAGTCCTAGGCTAGAGTCAGAAAGGCTGTGTTTCAGATCCCACCTCTTACACATAAGAGCTACTGTCCAGTGAGGGTACAAATTCTGCCTCCAATACTTGATCGCTGTGCAACCTGAGGGTAAATCCCTGAGTAACATTAGAGATTTTCCCTTTTAGGTATTTTCCAAAAAAAAGTTTACATTGGTGAAGAGATGTTTTCCTACTGAGAAGCAAGGTATCAGATCCTTTCCATTTTCACTTAATATTCAAATACTGTCAAATATTCCTTAAAAGGTAGGATCCCTGTTTCAATTATTGTTGGAAAGACTCCTATGGCAAGCTGAATCTGACAAATTCCTTCTCTTAAACAATTTTTCAAAATAATCACATCTTGCCTAACTATATTTAAATAATGTATTATGTGTACTACAGGGCCAAATGCAAGAATCTTGTCCTAGCAAGCCTCAGAATTAATTATGGAGAACACAAAAGGAAAAGCCAAAGAGTGGTGATGGGGCAGGGAGGGGAGTGGAGGTATAAAAATACCCCCAACTAATCTTAGCCCTGTGTGATCCTACATGAATAACACTCGGAAAGCACCTCTGGGTTGTTGCTCTTCTTATTCCATGTATAGCAAAGATCCATGGGAAAAAATGTAGAGACATTCAACACCCAGGGAAACACCCTTCCCTGGCCACCACCCTTCAATATGTGCTGTCTCTTCCTATTGGAATGTTTGCTCCATGAGGGCAGGGGCTGTTTCACCTTTTGTATTTGTATGTCCAGAGTTTGCAAAATGCCTACCATTTTATGTATGCAGTTTTTATTCATCCATTGATTCATTCATTCATATTATAGTAATGTATACTCTTAGCAGGGGCAGCTAGATGGTGCAGTGGATAAGCCTAGAATCAGGAAGATGCAATTTTCTGAGTTCAAACCCAGCCTCAGACACTTACTAGCTGTGTGACTCTGAGCAAGTCATTTAGCCCTGTTTGCCTCAGTTTCCACAACTGTAAAATGAGCTAGAGAAGGAAATGGCAAACCACTCCAGCATCTTTGCCAAGAAAACCCCAAATGGGGCCATGAAGAGTCAGACATGACTGAAATTACTGAACAATAATACTCTTGGCAAATACTCATCATTAGACCAAGAGCTGCAGGAGGACTTCACATCTAATACAACACTTTAATTTTACAAATGGGGAAACAGAGGCCCAGAATAGTAAAGTGATCTGCCCAAGGCCTCTTGAGTTAAAAAATAGCAGATGTGGGATCCAAAATCAAGTCTTTCACCTTTGAGTTCAGTGTGTACTCCACTTAAAGAAAATCTGAACGCCAAAATCCTAAGCTTACACAGCAGAAGAATTAGGAACAATCCTTATTCAAAATAATACATCATCTAATTCCTTCACACAGCCTTTAAAAAAAAAGATTTTGTTTCATGAATGCCTAAGTAAGAACCAAGTTTGTTATGATGCCAAGAGAAAACTATAAAGGGGAGAACCTGGGAAGCACTCTTTCTGAAACATCTTCTATGAGGAAAAGGAAGTCATTACCCCTAGAGACCTTTGTGCCCTGACTTTAATTCAGTTTGCTCTCAGGGGAGTACTTTTTTTTTTGGAGGGCAATTGGGGTTAAGTAACTTGCCCAAGGTCACACGGCTAGGTTTTTGTTTGTGTGTGCTTTAAGTGTCTGAGGCCGGATCCGAACTCAGGTCCTTCTGACTCCAGGGCTGACGCTCTACTTACTGCGCCACCTTGCCGCCCCTAGGGGAGTACTTTTACACATATACATGGTTTTAAAGGTAGAGGTGCATAAAGAATAGAGGGACAGCTAGGTAGCACCAGGATAGATCACCAGCCCTGGAGCCAGGAGGACCTGAGTTCAAATCTGACCTAAGACTGTGTGACTCTAAACAAGTTACTTAACCCCTACTGCCCTCCCCAAAAAGAATAGAGTGGAATGGACCTGAATTCAAATCCTACCTCTGACTCTTACTTAACTATGTGATCCTGACTCTTCAGTTTCCTTGCCCAGAAAAGAAGGAGGTTATATTAGAAGGTCTTACAAGGTCCATTCCAGCTCTGTAGCTACATTCCTATGATATTTGGGCCAGGACAGTTTTCCTTTTCATCTTCCTTTCGCCAATTTGAGCCTCATTTCTCCCTCTTTTTCTTCTCTCCTCCCCCAGGTAAAGCAGGAGTCTCATGTATCACCTCAAGGGATTGTTAGGCTGGGGAGAAGAATCTCTAACATCTTATTATGGAGTGATCCCCAGAGTGTTAGGTGGACCCCCTGGTGTGAACCTCATGTGTAGCCACAGAGGAGAGTCTCACAAGAGGATAACTAATAGTCCACCTACACCAGGTATGCTCTTGTATTGCAGAAACAGAGATATCAAGGGAGACACCCTGCCATCTTGCTTATAATGGTGCCCAGGTAATATCAGGGGAAGGGAAGGAGACCCATTTTTTTTTACCTTGAGGAACATCCCTTTCAGCTCTAAAATTCTAAAATTATTCCTCTGTCATTATGTGATATTACATTCTTCTCCTAGACTATGGAGCAGTTCTTAACCTTTTTGGTTTTGGCTATCTAATAAAGGAAGCCTATGGACCTCTTCTCAAAATAATGTTTTTAAATCCTAAAATAAAATACATAGGATTATAAAGGAAACCACTTATATTGAAATAGGGTTATCAAAATATTAAAAAAAACAACAAATTGACAGATCCAGTTTTGGAGCCCTGCCCTAAGATATTCCTTCTCCCTATAAAGTTCATCCT
Source organism: Gymnobelideus leadbeateri (assembly GCA_011680675.1). Classification (NCBI taxonomy): domain Eukaryota; kingdom Metazoa; phylum Chordata; class Mammalia; order Diprotodontia; family Petauridae; genus Gymnobelideus; species Gymnobelideus leadbeateri. The sequence continues at coordinate 520,836 of WOXC01006858.1, forward strand.
TGCATCTTTCTCCTGTTCATCTTAAGATGATACTGTACTCCCTAGAAGGTGGGAAGAGAATACTCCTACAAGAGATACAAGGGTGGGGCAGCTTGCCTCTACCTCCATTCTAGGAGAAATCCACCAGGCCAAGTTATAAGCAGTCCCTGAATTTGGGCTAAGAGAAAGATACAAAGAAGTATACAAGTGAATGGTGTTGATATATGGTAGCTGTCCAGTTCAACTATGTTTTGGGATGGGGTATTGGTTGTTTCCTTGGAAAGTAATTCTCCCTTTATATTTATCCCATCTTAAGTATTGTCAACTCTCGATTAATTGAACTGGATTTTTTTTTTTTTTGGAGGGAGGAAGGCAAGGCAATTGGGATTAAGTGACTTGCCCAAGGTCACACAGCTAGAAAGTGTGATCAAGTGTCTGAGGCCAGATATGAACTCAGGTCCTCCTGACTCCAGGGCTGGAACTCTATTCACTGGAATTGGATTTTTAAAATTGGATTAGTCATATCACTGTTTCCCTCCATTACTCTGAATAACTGGAAGTCTGCTGGAGACACACAGATTTAAGCAGCAACTCTACAAATATGTCTAAAAGGCAGGGACTTTGTTGAGGACTTTGTACAGAGAGGGTGATCAAAGAGCTCCTCTTGGTACCAGCCATGCTCAGTGATGGTAGTGAGCAACACCTTTTCAATGCAATGGTGAGTGTTGCCTAGCCCCAGGAGTCAGTGCAATGCCTCCATCTGTTAGAACTGCCCACTGGACCTATATGACTTTCCAGGTCACATGCCTAAAGGCCTTCTAAATAAGGGATTTTATCTTTGAAGAAATGGGTGACCATGGGTGTGGGCAACTGCATGTGGTGCCAGTCTTTTTTGAGACATTGTTCACTTGTGCAAAGCTTTAGAAACTAATTTTTCGCTATTTTGGTGGGGAGGCGATCAAGATTAAGTGACTTGTCCAGGGTCACACAGCTAAGCTAGTCATTGTCTGAGACTGGATCTGAACTTAGGTCCCCCTGACTCCAGGGCTGGTGTCATGTCCACGATATCATCTAGCTGCACCCCTTACTTTCTATTTTTTTAAAATAAGGAATGGTTCTCTGATTGGGGGGGTGGATGGTGAGGAGAAATTTAGTAGGAACTATAGATTATGTAAAAACAAAAAGTCAATAAAAATAAATTTACTTCTTCCTTCTTTCTTTTTCTTTTTTCTTCTTTCATTCTTTTTTTTCTTTCTATAAGTGGGGCTACTTTTGTACCTTATTGTCATTGTATCAGGGTTGTTTTGGGGAGGTAATCCCAAAAAAGGTGCTACTATTGACAAAATGAAATGGAGTGTGGTTGTTGGTTAAGGGGTGGGGGCAGGGAAAGGTAAAGTCTCCAGTAGAATGCAGTGGAAAGATTTATGGGTTTGGAGACAGAAAAAATGGATTCAAATCCTGACTCCATCTTTTACTATCTGTGTGACCTTGGGTAAGTCTTGTCTTCATCTCTTTTGTACTCAGTTCCCTCATTTGTAAAATAAAAATGTTGGACCAGAGGACGTCTAAGTTCCCTTCCATGTCTAAAGCTATGAACTGAAGCAATCTTTTAATACGTCATTATGTATTATACACAATGCATATTATACATAATACATCATTATGATATAGAGGTGAATGAATTTGAGGCAGTTGTGTGTTCTCAAAAGTGATGTTAGTAGAGTATAAGCTCTAGCAGGTCTTACCAAGGTGAAAGAGACCACATAACTGCCAAAGAGATTTTCCTAAAGCACAGGCATGTCCATGATACTGCTTTGCTCAATAAACTCCCATAGCTTCCTATTGCCTCTAGGACCAAACACAACCTCCTTTGGTTGACATTTAAAGCCCTTGAAAATCTGGTTTTAACCTCCCTTTCCCTGGTTTATTACATATTATTCCTCACAGATTCTACAGCCTAACCAAATTAGCCTTTTTATAATTCTCCACACACAGGACAGTCTCTCTCCTGTCTCAGTGACTTCTTGGTACCAAGTGTACTTCTATCTTTAACACAGTCCTCTCTCATCTGGCTCAAACTCCAGCTCCCATAGGAAGCCTTTCCTGATCTCTTATTTGCATTTGAATTTCCAAAACCTAGTATAGTATGTTGTATACAATAGGCACTTAATAAGTACTTGTTGATTGATCTCACCAACTGATGGTACCTTCTCAAAAGTACATCGTGTATACCATAAATACATATAGCTATGTGTGTCTATAATATACAATCTTGTAATACATTTTGCATGTATATTTTGCATATTTACTTATTATCTCTTCTGATGGAATGTAAGCTCCTTGAGGGCAGGGATTGTTTTGATTTGATCGTCATACCCCCAGGCTAGAGCACAGGTCCTAATACACAGTAGGGGCTTACTAACATGGAATTTGTTGATTGATTGGTTGATCAATCAAAATAGGGACCCAGTGATGGACCATATGTATGTTATTGAAGGACCAAATGATGTTCAGAGAAGTTCATTGATAAGCTGGATCCAGGGTAATGAAAACTTTTGAAAACAAACTAGTAGGTCATGGAGAAGTGGTGATCTGTAACAGTGGAGGGAATTCCTACAAAGATAAAATGATGGGTCTTGAAAATTAATGAAACTAATTTCCAATCCACAATGGTTCCAAAGCATCATCTCTCACCTCTCCAATCTGGAGCAAGGCAAGACAGAGAAGGAAAGAAACATTAAATTACAGCTGAAAAATCATAGTGATGGTGCCACATTCCAACCAATGTCAAAATTTTGTTTCTGAGCTAAATATATGCAAACTCTATTTACTTAAATTGAACATGAGTAACAAGATGCCCCGTGGCCTCTGGAATACTAAGCTGACATAGACCCATTCTGACTTCCAATCCTGAAGGAAATATGAGCTTACTGTAATGAGAAACCACAAGTCAAATCAGGGGGACTTTGAGAGCAGCCACTGGTGAGTGGATGGCCTATTTGGGGAGCTGAGGTTTGGGGTAGGAAGCTCCATCCTTGTGTAAATGACAGGGCAATGTTTTGCTTCTAACATACACTGTGGTTTTCCTTTAACTGTCCCAGTTGGGGAACCCTAAATCTGATACCGAGTATTTTTAGTCTGTGCCACAAAAGCCACCATAGTGACAACTAGCTGCTCGGCCCAGTGACCACCCTCTAGAACCAAGCCTACAAGGCAATAATTCCAAGATACTCAAGTCTGGAGCTCACTTTAGAAGTAGGCTCATGTTAGAAAGAATGTGACCGATAAAGGAATCTATATAAACTTGTAAATCTCTGGTGTCCGTCAAAAAATAGCTTCCATGATAGTCCCTTAACTGAGAAAAGATTTCCTGATTCTACCCTGCCCCCAGCCTTGTATTTAGACATATTTTATATATACTTGTATGTACATATGAATGAGTGAATGAAAAAGCAGTTACTATGGGCCAGGCACTCAGCTGTATGCTGGTAAAGGTCTGACAGCTGACTCTTTGGGGGCCGCGGGAGAGAAATGTATAGCTAAAACATCTTTAAGTTTAATCTACAGTATTAAAATTTTTTCCATTACTTTCAGAAATGTAGATGATCTGTTGATTGAATAACAAAAATAATAATAAATTATTAATTTATCAATGAATATTATTATTCAACAATAATAACTTCTTGAGCAATAAATCAAGTCCTGATTTTTTAGGTTTGCTAATTTCCTGGGAGTATAAATGCTCACACTGAAAATTTAAAAATCAGCTCTCATTTGCAGTACCAGGAGCTGAGGATACAATTACAAAAAGAAAGATCCTTGCCCTTGAGGAGCTTGCATGATTGATGGATGGATGGATGGATGGATAAATGGATGGAAAATGGATGGATGGATGGATGGATGGATAATAGATGGATGAGATAGAAAGATGAGTAAGATAGATGAAAAGAGAAAATAGATTACAGATTGATAAACAGATGGATAGATGAGATAGATGATAGAAAGATAAATGATGACTGGATAGATGGATGAAATAGAGAGATGAGAAAGATGATAGAGAAAATAGAAGAGATAGATGATAGGTAAATGGACAGATAGAAAGATGGCTAGATGAATGTATGGGTGGATGGAACATTTATTAAGTGCTTATTATATATTAGGAACAGTGCTAAAACAAGAAAAAGAACGGTTTTACTGTCAAGGTACTTACATTCTAATAAAGGGAGACAAAACATAAAGAGGACTTTGATAGGGGGTATGGCAGGGAGGGAAGGAGGATTCCCTTTTATAGAAGTAGAGCTTCCAGTGTGACAGTGGAGGAGACCAGAGGATCAGCCTTCAAGGATAGACTGAAAGCAGTGTGACTGGGCCTTCTCATGATATGGAAGTTTCAGGCAAAGACTCTCCCTCTAGTCATTGAGTCAGCCTCAGGATGAATTATCCCAGTTATTGATTGAGATGGTTTTTGCCATTGAGATGGGTAGGGGTTGATCTGATTTCTGTTTCCAGAAGTAAAGGTAATGGTAGTGGTATGGCATGAAGGTGACTGCAGAGTGTGATTGTGTGCATGAGTGTGTGTGTACATATTTCTCTGTGCACCTATCACTTCTTCCTATAGAATGAAAGTTCCTTGAGGGCAGGGACTACTTCACTACTATTATCTTTGAATCCCAGGGCATAGCACAGCAATTGACACATATCACTCAATTATAGAGGCAGCTTAGTATAGTATACAAAATACTAGACAGAAACAAGAAAACAGGAGTTCAAATTCAATGTCCCACATTTACTGATTTAGTAATCTTGGACAAATGATTTAACCTTCCTTGGCCTCAATTTCATCAGCTAGGTGATTCAGTGGATAGAATGCTGAACAGGAAGACTTGAGTTCAAATATGACCTCAGTAACTTATTAACTTTGTGACCTTGGGCAAGTCATTTAACTTGGGGGGGTTTCAATTTTCTTAACTTTAAAATGGGGACAATAATAGTATCTAGCTCCCAGAATTACTGTGAGAATCAACTGATATAATGTTTTTAAAACATCTAGCAGTTTCTGTCACAGAGTAGGCATTTAATACTTGCTTCCTTCCTCCTTCCTTCCCTCCCTTGCTCATCTTCCTTCCTTCCTCCCTTCCTCCCTTCCTTCCTTCCTTCCTTCCTTCCTTCCTTCCTTCCTTCCTTCCTTCCTTCCTTCCTTCTTTCCTTCCTCCCTTTCTTCTAAAATAATAGCACCTACCTCACATCTTTTTATAAAACTCAAATAATATGTGTAACGTATTTTACTAACATTTAAACATTAGCTATCATTATTATTATTAATCAAGCATTCAAGAATTTGCTAAACACCTACTATGTGCTGGATGCTGTGATAAATGTTAAGGACATGAGAACAAAAAAGAAACAGTCCCTGTCCCCAAGGAGCTTTCATTTTATAAGTAGAGATAAAATTAATATATGTAGACACACACAAAAAGTAGATATAAGGTATCCTGGGAGGGCCAAATTCAAGCCCCTGGGAAGACCAGTCAGGAAGTATGAGCTGAATTTTGAAGGAAACTAAGGATTTTAGGAGACCAGAGTGAGGACGGAGGACATTCCAGTGGAAGGTGCTTAATAAGTGCCTGCTGATTGATTGATTGACTCAGTTCTCTTACATAGATGCCAGTGCTGACTGTCAATTTCCATCCCAACCCTCTTCTAAGACTATAATTACAATAGTTACAATTGCAGAAGTTTACATTATTTACATCATATATTTCTGTAGCACTGGTGAAGGCCGTCACATATAGATTCTCAGCTCCCTGCCCATCACGTGCACACAATCCCCACTAAGTTTGATAAGAAATCACTCTCAATAGCTCTGAAAAAATGTCCAGTGAGATTATTTTGAAGAACATAATTGCAGCTATTGAGAAAAAGCCTCACTGTAATTAAGATTAAATTAGGATAAAATTGTTTTCAGGGGATTGATAATTGTACCCTAGGCTTTTCAATTAACCAGGCTTGTCTGTAACCTTGCCCAGAGAGACCGAGGGTGGATGACTAGAGTTCTCTTAAAGTGTTGTAGTGTTTCTTGGAGTAAGACCTATCAAAGTTTTTTTTTCTCTTAATTGTACATTGGGATTTATCAGCAGGGCAATATGTCAATTTGTGAATTTCAGCACTGAGTTATTTTAAGTCTCTGTTCAGAAAGGAAGCCACCTTTTCTTATTCAGAATATTTGTTCTTTCCACAAGGAGTAGTTGTGTATCCTTTACCCCAGCAGGGGTAGGGAGCCTGGGGCCTTGAATCCACATGTGGCCCTCTAGGTGTTCAAGTGTGTAGTCCTTTGACTGAATCCAAACTTCACAGAACAAATCCTTTTGGGGACCTGTTCTGTGAATTGTTCTGTCAATTAGTCAATCAATCAATAACCATACAGTATCTTCTATGTCCCTAGTTATTTAAATGTTTTCTCCATTACTAGAATGTGAGTTCCTTAATGGCTAAAGGACTATTTTTACATTTCTTGGTATCCTAAGTACTTACACAGAGAAAGGAGAGAGAGAGAGAGAGAGAGAGAGAGAGAGAGAGAGAGAGAGAGAGAGAGAGAGAGAGAAGGGAGGGAGGGAGGGAGGGAGGAAGGAAGGAAGGAAGGAAGGAAGGAAGGAAGGAAGGAAGGAAGGAAGGAAGGAACAGAAAGAAAGGAAGAAAGAAAGAAAGAAGAAAGGAAGGAAGAAAGAAGAGAGGAAGAAAGGGAGGAAGGAAAGAAGGAAGGAAGAAGGAAGGAAGAAGAAAGGAAGGAAGGAGAAAGGAAGGAAGGAAGGAGAAAGAAAGAGAGAAAGAAGGGGAAAAGAGAGAAAGAAAGGTCAAGTACTTTATTTTTTTTCATTATATCCCCAGTGTCTGGCATTGGGCCTAGAACATGGCAGGAGTTTAAATGCTTGCCAATTAATTGAACAAGGGATCCTGGCTTCTTCATTGTCCTTCCTCCATAAGCTGCAACATAGTTGAGAGTGAACTGGCCTAAATGTATGCTAGGAAGCAAAGCCATAATTGTGAATTCCGGCAACTAGGAGAAATTTAGTTGGAGGTGGGGAAGATAATCCAAGACATGCCAAGACTGATTGATCGAACCATGTGTTATAGATCCAAAGGACACAACCAGATCAATGTGGTGGTAGCTGGTGGGGAGGGAATTGGACGTTCTCTTGGGGCAAGATCAAAGCAACATAATGGTGAGGATAGGTAGGTGACCTGAAGACCAGGTAAGGAGGGAGGATACACTCACTTCCACTTTCAGACTGATATCTGTGGGGTAGGGCACATCATCAGCCTTGGGTGTGACCATACTAAATGGACAAAGCGCTCCCCTTTGGAGGCAAGTACGCCCAGGGAAGGAAACATCCCCCCAGATGTCAGTACACTGAGGCAAAGCCAATATTATTGTCCTAATCATACTTTTGCTAGGAAAATGTCAGAGTATCTGAGCTTCCTTTTCCTCATGCTCCTAAAGTATAAACCTGAAGAACAATCTCGTCAGAGAGTCCCAAAGGCCTCACCTGAAACTTATAATAATCCTGTAAGGTGTACTACTAGCATGATTGTGCCCATTTTAGAGATGGGAAAACTGAGGCTCAGAGAGGAGACTTGCCCCTGGTCACACAGCTCATTTCACAAGCAGGTATTGAACCCAGATCTTCTTGATGCCAATTCCAGCACCCCACCTACTATGCTAAGCTGCCCCTTACCCCTTTCATCCATCTATAGCTTTCCTTTGGACATTCTCTCCAATTTTTCAAAAACCCTCCTAAAATGTGGAGCCCAGTTTGTTTATACTGCTCTAATGATGGCCTAACCCCTATCAAGTCACTTGTAGCTTGGGTCTTGTGTGTGTGTGTGTGTGTGTGTGTGTGTGTGTGTGTGTATGAATATGTACATGTACATGTAGAAGGGTGGTCATTGTACCACTTTTCTTATTCATCATCAGCTGTAGTCTACTGTGACCTAAGCATTGTATCCTGTGGGAGATCAGGCCTCAGGGATTCTCTATTTAAAGATATCTATTTCAAGTCTGTTGACCTTCCTGCCTTCGGGTATAAACATTTATAACTTCACTGTTTTAGCAGATATTTTTATGATTAGGAGAATGTCTATATATGTATGGATGTAAATATCTATCTCTATCTGTCTAATATCAGATTTTGTGAAAACACTAGCCAGAAAATTGACAGTGATGTAGCATCTAGGAAAAAGAGGGTGGACACAGTGCACAGCACATGATGCCTGCAGTCAATGCTCGAGGAAGACCAGGGTTCAGTCATGTTCTCAGACACGTCCCACTTGTATAACCCTGGGCAAATTACTTAACATGTATCTATCTCATTTTCCTCACTTGTGAAATGAAGATATTCATAGCACTTACCTCACAGAGTTGTGAAAATCAAATACAATATTATTTATAAAGCACTTTGAAAGCCCAAAGGGCTAAAGAAACACTTACTCTTATTATTAGTCATAATGTCCTCTGCCCTAGTAAGACAATCTCTTCAGCATAAGGTTCAATTCTAGGAACCATATCCTAGGGCAGACACTGATACTCCAGAGGGGTGTGGAGGAGCGCATCAGGATGAAGAGGGGCCTTGAGGTCAGCTGTTGAAACTGGAGATGCTTAGCCTGGTAAATAGAAGACTTGGGCAAAGGGCTGAGATTGGGTGGGGTGGGACTGATACAACTCATGATAGCTATCTTTATGAAGAAAAGATTCAGCTTGCCCCCAGAAGGCAAAACTAAGAAAAATGGATTGAAGTTGAAAAGATATGAATTTCAACATGACATAAAGAAGAACTTGCTAATAGCTACAACCATCCATGGGGTTGCTTTGGGAAGAGTGGTCTATGCTCCTCTTTGATAACCTCAGAAAAAGGCCTTATGACTTTCTCCTTCTTTCTCAATTATACAAGTTTGGGTTGTTCCTAATTCTTCCTGGAAGGGACAAGCAAAACAGGTCTAACCAGAAAAATCCTTCTTCCACTTGACAGATTCTATCGAGGCCCCTTTCCTAGTGACTCCCAGAAAATTCTGGAAGACCAGGCATAATACAGAAGTGTTTCTTTACTGGGCATTGGTCATGCAAGGCAACCACCAAGATGTTTTCCAATTCCAAATGTTCTGAGATTTTGTGAATATCACCTTCATGGTTTGTGTTTTTTAGATCAAGAAACTAACCATGAGAGCAATAGGTAAATGGATCAATGTACAGCTCTGAAGTATCAGTAAGTTTATAGGTACAGAGAAAAAAATATCACAAAAAATGTCTAATTAATCCATACAATTTTCCATTGTAAGGAAGCTTCAGTTTATTTCTTTGGATCTGACAGACATTGTTTTTTTTAAAATAAAAGGAATCAGATCTCATGCTCCAGATCTCAGAATTTATAGTCCAGAAGTAACACCAGTAGAGAATGAGTGTGCCTGTCTTTCCACAGCCCCTCCATCATTAACCAGCCTTATGCTTTCTCATATTTGCCAATTTTATGGGTATAAAATGAGACTGCAGAGTTGGTTAAATCTGTATTTCTCTTATTAGTGATTCTAAGAATCCTTTCATAAGGTCATTGTTAGTTATTGTTTGATCATTTTTCAGTTATGTCTGACTCCTCGTGATCCCACTTAGGGTTTTTTTGGCAAAGATGCTGGGGTGGTTTGTCATTTCCTTCTCCAGCTCATTTTCCAGATGAGAAGACTGAGGCAAAGTTAAATGACTTTCCCAGGGTCACACAGCTAGTAAGTGTCAGGGGCCAAATTTGAACTTAGGATGATGAGTTTTCCTCACTTCAGGCCTGGTGCACTATCCACTGCACAAAGGTTGTTAACAGAGTGCAATCTTTTTTTTGATAACTATTCAGCACCTTTGACGACTTACCCATTGGGAAATGAATTTTCTCCTGATATATGATAGTTTCCTACATATTTTATATATCAGGTATATTAGATATCATCTATATTATGCATATAATGTCATATATATTAGAGATATTTGATACAAAGGTTTTTCCCACTACCTCATTATTCTAGTTGCAGTCATTTTTGCTTTCCAAAAGCTTTCCAACATCATGGAATGGAAATTACATATATTTTTAATCTTTTGTGATTATCTTTCTTGGGAGAGAAATTTGGAACGATATTAAAAGAGGGACTAAAATGTTCAGACCTTTTGACTTAGAGATTCTAATGCTTATCACATACCCCCAAGGAGACCATTGACAAAAAAGAAAGGTCCCACAACAATCAATCATCAAACATCTTTTTAAAGCGCCTATTATGTTCCAGACATAAGTTCTAGAGATAGAAAAACAAAAGCAAAACAATCCATGCTTTTGTGAGCTTATATTCTAATGGGGGAGATATTGTATACGTAAGTAAAATTATCTGTAACAACAATAATAAAAAGCTTTTGAATAATATTTTAAGATTTGAAAAGTATTTTACAAATATCTCACTTGATCCCAGAAGGTAGGTGCTATTGGTATCCCTATTTTAGAGATTAGGAAACAGGCAGACAGAGATTCAGTAATTGCTCCATGGTCACATGGATAGTTAAAGATTTGAGGTTGCATTTGAACTCAGGTCTTTCTGGCTCCATTAATACATGGTAGTTTGGGAAGGGAGTTTACTAGCAGCTGAAGAGATCAGGACAGACATCATATAGAAAGTAGCATATAAGCTGAGACAGGACGGAAGCCAGAAATTCTAAAAGAGGAGGAAGGAATGTATTCTCGGTTTGGGGGGCAACCGGTACTTTGATGTGGAGATAGGAAGTAAAGTACCATGTCAGTGGACCACGGAATAAACCAATAGGACTGCACTGGTGGGTATGTAAGGGACTAATGTAAGGGACTAATGTGTAAGACAAGTAGAAATTTCTAGAAAAGGTCCAAGTTGTGAAAATCTTAAAATATCCCTAATGAGGAGTTTGGGCAGCTAGGTGGCACCATAGTGCACAGAGTGCTGGGCTTGGAGTCAGGAAGACTCATCTTCATTAGTTCAAATCTGGCCTCAGACACTCACTAGCTGTGTGACCCTGGGCAAGTCATTTAACCCTGTTTACCCCAGTTTCCTCATTTGTAAAATGAGTTATAGAAGGAAATGGCAAACCACTTCAGTGATTTTGCCAAGAAAACACCAAATGGGGTTGCAGAGAGTTAGACATGACTGATAACAACTTAACAATGATAAGTTTATATTTGACTCGAAATAACAAAAATAATTATTATTATATTACATAATCATTATAATATATAGGCTATGTACTATATATTTTTAAATAGTTATTTAATAATAATAACTGGAATTTATTAAGAAGAGGTGATGGCAAGTTCAGACTTATGCTTTAGGATTTGGCAGCTCTGTGGGAGAATAAACCAGAGTGAGGACATCCTTGAAAAGGAAAGAAAAAAGGTGATTGCACTCTTCCAGGCATAAGGTGTTAACGGTCTGAAGTAAGATGGTGGCTGTGTGAGTAATGAAGAGAGGGTACATTCAAGAGATGTCATAGAGGTGGAAATGATAAGATTTTGGTGACTAACTGGATTTGTGTGGTGTCTCTCACAGTGAGGAGTTGGGGTGACATTGAGGCTATGTACTTGGCTGACTTGGACAATGAGAGTCACAAAATATTTATAGGAACATTTTTTGTAATAGCAAAGAACTGGAAACAAATCATCACGGGGAGGCTTAAACAAATTGTGGTACATCAACGTGATGGAATATTATTGCTCAGAGAGAAACGATGAAAATGATGAATAGCAAGGGTCAAAAACAATACCAAGAAAATATGTCCAACATTGCTCCTTCCTTAACCATGTCCCAGGCCTGAACTCCTACACTCCACATCTATAAGTCTTCCTAGAGCAAGCCAGGAGTCAACAATAAAATCTGTTTGCCCAGATAGGTGGTGGACATGAAAGCAGGCAGACCTGAATTTTATTCCTGCCTAATTTATTTAATACATGTGTGGCCCTGGAGAAGTTACTTAACCTCTATAGACCTTAATTTGATTATCTTTAAAATGAAGGCAGCTAGGTATTGTAGTGAATAGAGTACTGGGATCGGAATCAGAAAAAGACTCATCTTCATTGGTTCAAATATGGCCTTAGACACTTACTAGTTATATGACCCTGGTCAAGTTGTTTAATTCTGATTGCCTCGGTTTCCTCATCTGTAAAATGAACTGGAAAGGGAAATGGAAAACAAGTCCAGGATCTTTTGCCAAGAAAATCCCAAATGGGGTCATAAAGAGTTGGACACGACTGAAAAAACAATTGAACAAGAAAAATAAAGGCATTGGTCTTGGTGGCCTAAAATGTCCCTTCCAACCCTACATCTATGATTTTATGATTATAAAGTCAACACCTCTTGAAATACCCACCCTTGTACCTAGTCTCACACAACCTAATTTTAGTTATGACCTAATGCAGCCTGGAAGCCAAATCATCCCTGTGAATAAAGGCATACTCTTCACCCAGTGCCTCATGTGGCCTAACAATGAACATTTGGGCAAGCTCAATCTCCTCCCTTTTAGGGGAACCAACAACCACAAAAATGTAGTCTGTGCATCTTGCAACCAAACGAACACATAACGTCTATGTCTACTTTAAGACTGAAGAGATATTCACTTGGGAATTAGGGATAAAGGTGGGAAGATAAATGTGAACAGACCATTACAAATTGCCTTATCTTCAAGTGATGTCCCAGAATCCCAGAAGATGAATTGAGAAGTATGGTTTCTGTACAGTTATCCCTTTCAAATTATGACTTTCCCCATCATGGTTTCATTATATCTTGGGTTGGCTTAAGAAATCAAATAGGAATTTGGGGCGAGTTTTGTGGAAGCCACAGACAACACAGGAAGGCCACCAGAAAAAGTTTAGAAATTCAGTAATGTACAAAATATATGTATAATGTTGTATAATATTAACATTTTAATGCCATAATAATTCAGACTTCTTCTCTGGAATGAAGAGAGGGCCAAAAATTTTACACAGATTTCCCAGACCATGGGACACCACAACATGGAAGGGATTACCTGTATTTTCCTAATCACTGACTCTATGAGCATTAGGTTCAGAGACTAAAACTTGGGAATAATCAGTCAACGAAGCAAGAAACATCTCTTTCAGTATCTATGATGTTCTCAGAACTATGTTAAGTGCTGGTGATGCAAAGAAGACAAAAACAGTCTCTGTTTCCAAGGATTTTAAATAATAATAATAGCATAGATCGGTGTATATGAGAAGGAAGGAAACAAGTATTTTCATTCAATGCCTACTCTATGCCACACACTGTGCTAAAGGCTTGACAAACATCTCATTTGATTTTCACAACAACCTTGGAAGGTAGATATTATTATCTCCATTATATAGTTGAGGAAACTGAGGCAGACAGAGGTTGAGATTTGCCCAGGCTCACAAAGTTAGCAAGTGGCTGAGGGCAGATTTGAACTCACTGCTTCATGACTCCAGGCTCAGCATTCTATCCACTGAGTGCCACACACATACAAAGCAGATATAAGAGAACTTTGGAAGGACAGTATGGAAAGGTATCCTGGAGGAGGTGAACTGAGTCTGGAAGGAAGCCAGGGATTTTAATGATAATCATCATTCCCCCTCCCATCCTACCTCAGATAGGACAAAGACAGAGATTTTCAGAGGCCCTTGAAGAAAGATGTTACTCAAGCAAAAAGTCTCCTGATTTCTTTCCTGGTTCTCAATTCCTAAAGTCCATTTTCCCAGAAGTCTGTGTGGGCTTTGCTGCCATTCATGGCTCAACAAAAAACATGCCCAGGTCACTACACAGGAGATAGAGAGCCCACACTCTTGTTCTTGGTACTCAACTGGGTCCCCTGACTCCATGATTTTCTAGAAACTGAATCTTTCAGAAAGAATGAGCCAAGGAAAGTCAAGATACTGCCTCAAATATAAGCTAATCTTTTCTTTTAAAATATTTTTATTGTGAATTTAACAAAAACAAACATTTCAATAAGAAAGATCAGAAAAGAGGGTGGTATATGAAACTGGACTTATGTATAGATTATTAGAGGCATATTAAATGGTATATATTAAAAGGGCATTATAAATTGAATGCAAGAACAGAAAAATTATCTGGTTTGTCTGTCCCCCCCCTCAACTCTTCTTTCTGCTCCCCTCTGCATCCTTTTAAAATGTGTTTAACTGGTTTTTGCATCATTATCACTAATCACCAATACTCCTTTCCCCAAAATTAGAAGCATTCTTGGGTAACTAAGAAGCATAGTCAAGCCACATAGTCAATACATTTGAATGTGTACTTTATTCTGCACCATGGTCCATCCCTGCTTTGCCAAGAGATGGAAGGGATACATCATCATGAGTTTTCTGAAGGCATCTGTAAAATGAACTAGAGAAGGAAATGGCAAACCATCCCAATATCTTTTGCCAAGGAAACCTCAAATGGGGTCACTAAGAATTGCATGCAACTGAAATGACTCCACAGTAATGACAGCACCAATAGTGAGGAGAGAGCCAGACTCAAATCCAGGAATACCTGAGTTCAAGTCTTACCTCTAATACATACTGGCTATGGGACCCTGGGTTCTAGAAAACTCTCTGAGATTAAGTGCAGAAAAGGTACATTGGCAAAGGGAACTTCCTCACCTGGGAGTTTCTTCATTAACTCTTCACATGAATCCAGTACCTATGGCTATGTTATGACCCTGGACCTATGCTAGTCTCTGAGGTTACATGGATGAATCCCCAGGAGTGGCTTACTTTCCATTGTCCCAAAATCATCATCATCAATTTAGACATAGAAGGTATCATAAAAATAATCTGGTCACTTCCCCCTCTCAATTTCACATGAAGGAAACTGAGGCACAGAAAAGACAAGCAATTTGCTGTTGGTTACACTCACTGCTAGTTCTCACATTGGAGACTGGACTTGAACTCAGGTGCAATTCACAGGTCCAGAACTCTCTCCACTGTGCTACCTGGCTCTTTACAGAGCAGAGCTGAGGCAAGAATAGTGACTCCCAGGGCAATGTTCTTTCCATCCCCTTCTATTTCAGTTTATCACATCACAACAATAGCACCAGCTGTTTCCTTCACTGGGATGAAACATGTTTTTCTACCTCAGTCCAACTGCCCTCCCCTCATATATGTAGGTATTTATATCTATATATATCAAGATTTTTTTTTATTTGAAAAATAATAGCAAAAAGCTTACAGAACTTAGGTCTTACTGACAAAGCAGGGGGGAAAAACCATGCATGTCTATTAGAAGCCTGATTATTGCTGAGTGATCTTGGGTCTATTTTTCCTGCCTCTACATAAAATGTATCACAAGGAACTCTCTCTGAGGAATACTTGTTAATCTACATTGGTCAGTGGGAGTTTCTTCAGTGTGAATGCCCTAAAGCTATGAAATTTCAGGTGCAGACCAACTCCTCCCCCCAAAACAACAGCAATAACAAAATATTAGGGATAAGAAGCCGTGCACTACTTCCCATGATTTCTGCAAATGAAAGCATTTTTTAAAACCTGAAGTTGCCATATAAATGTGAGTGTCTGTGTTAATTGCTACCTTGGATGTTTCTTTGACAATTAGGATGACTTAGAGTCTTTCTTCAGAACGCTGCTCATCTGGGTTTTGAAAGGAAACATGGTGGACAAGTCAAGTCAGCAAGTGTTTATTTAGCACCCAGGTGCTGCACTAAGTGCTGGAGGTCCAAAGAAAATCAAAAGCAGTCTTGCTCTCAAGAAGCTTAAGGTCTAATTACCTCAAGGAAGCCTGATATGGTAGAAAGAGCACTGGTTCTGGACTCAGAAAACCCAGGTTCAAATCCTGTCTGTGTTATTCACTACCCAGTACAATGCCTGGCAACCATTTTCTGTTGAGTCATTTCAGTCACGTCAGACTCTTCATGACCCCATTTAAGGTTTTCTTGGCAAACTTACTCGAATGGGCTACATTTCCTTCTCCAGCTCATTTGACAGGTGAGGAAACTGAGGAAAACAGGGTTAAGTGACTTACTCGGGGTCACACAGCTATTAAAGTGTCTGAGGCCAGATTTGAACTCATGAAGAGGAGTCTTCTGGATTTCAAGCCCAGTGCTCTATCCACTGCACCACCTGGCTACCCTTTTGACTCATTATAAGCATTTAACAGATACTTGTAGACTGATCTATTGACTTTGGGTAAGTCATTTAACTTTCCTGATGAGAAGGTTGTACTAGAAGTCCCCGGAGTTGCTTGTAAGTGGTAATCTATGATCCTCTGATCCTTATTTCTAGAAAGTAACTTCCTACCTCAGGCCTGCAGAGGTAAAATTTGAATACACACCAAAAGGTCTATAGCTAGTGTTTTCATAGCCCTAGAGAGAGGGCTGTGGTGAATGAGGAAAGGGGATCAATTACACTCTGGCATGGGGAAAACAGCGATCTGGGGCTAGTTAAAAGCTGGTTTAAAAAAATTCTCTTTCCTTATATGTACCAGCCCCTAAATGTGTTAAATATTGCTCATCAGGAACGAATAAAAACTAAAGGGAAAATTTAAATCATATAAAAAACATATTTTAGAATAAGTCATAAATTGGAAAATCTCTACTTATTCGTAAGTAGAAAATGCTGAAGAATTGTTCTTTATTTTTCTCATGAACACATTTTCTTCTGACTTGCTCACTTGGGTCCTTTTGTAATTTATATCTAAAAATACTCATTCAATTACACCCTGCCCTAACTATCCATTTTGTTGTCATTGTTAGATCTTGTTTTCCATCAGACTTACATCTAATATCTGCAAACATACTGGGAGCCAGCAGGGAGAGAAAGACAAAACAGAGGAAATGAGAAAATGGATAGAATCCAGAATGCAGATGGCCAGATTGAGATAACTCAAGCTCATTCTCGAGTGATTCGGATTTCAGAAGGGTTTTGTGAGAGGATGAAGTCACAAAGTTATTCGATGATGTGATGGCCTGGAGAAGCTAATGTTCATTTTGGAAGACAATGATGCCTCTCTGCGCTGACCCAGTGGAATCTCCCCAAGCCCAGAGAAGAGTCTTTCTGCACTTGGGCATGCCTAATTGGAAAATTCCCATGTATGGGGCGTAAGATTTATATTGCAAAACTTCATCTGGACACATTTCAAAATTTCTATGGTACATCCTAGCTTCCCCAACCAATTTTCCTATCGTCATCCTATAGATCAGCAGTTCTCAAACATTCTGGTCTCTGGACTCCTTTACACTCTTAAAATCCATTGAGGACCTCAAAGAACTTTTGTTTCTATGGATTATATCTGTCAATATTTATCATATTAGAAATTAAAGTATCAGTATTATTATGAAAATAGTTTTGACCTCATTGTTCAGTTGTTCTTCTGAACTTGTCTGACTCTTCATGACCCCATTGTGGATTTTCTTGGCAAAAATACTAGAGTGGTTTGCCATTTCCTTCTCCAGTCCATTTTATAGATGAGGAAATTGAGGCAAACAGGGTTAAGTGACTTGCCCAGGGTCACACAGCTAGTAAGTGTCTGAGGCTGGATTTGACTCAGGATGAGTCTTCCTGACTCCAGGCCCAGTACTCTATGCACTTCATCATCTAGTTGCCTTCATGGAATCCCTCAAAAGGTCTCAGAGATTTGTAAGGATCTCTGGACCACCCTTTGAGAACCTGCTATTGAGATAGAGAGGTAGCATGAAAGTGGAATAAGGAACCTTGGCTTGTACACTAGCCTTTGCCTCAATCTGGTTGTGTTACTTGGGGCAAATTTCTTAATCTTGTGGGACCTCAGTTTCCTCATCCACAAAATGGAGAGAGGGAGGGGATGAGATCACCTCTGACTTGCCAACTAACTCTACAATCCTATGATTTTATTATGTTGTATCCTGTGGTATCTACACAACCAGACCGAAGAGATGAATCCTTACCTCATTGTATATCTCATCACCTTAGTCTCCAGGTGAAGGATTTTCTTACTAAAACCTTCTTGCCCCTAGGCACAATTAAAATGAAGAAACCTTTAATAATCACTCATACTTGCTTAAAAACCTAATACATCCGAACTGTTCAGAGTTGGAGCAGCAGTCATTTGGTCCAACTCTTGGCTCTGAAAGAATCTCTATTACAGTTCAGATGATTAGCGTATGGAGGAAGAGTAGCCCAGGAAAACCATGGCTGGATTTAGAGACAGAATAGCTGAGTTCAAATTTTGGCATTTGGTTTGGATAAATCATTTCACTTTTCTGGGTTTCAGTCACTAATTCAGTAAAATTAGAAATTTGGTTTACATGTCTCCAACGTCTCTTCCAGACATAAATATGTGATCTTTTAGAATGTAGTCTCCTTGAGAGTAGAAATTGTTTGATTTATTTGTATTTGTATCATCTCAGCCTACAATGGTGTCTTGAACACAGTAGACACTTTATAGATGCTATTGGTTGACTGATCCTGTGAGTTCCAGATTTTGCTTACAGACCTATAAAAGGAAAGTTACTCCCTTCATCCCCCTGCCAGATTTATTTCATTCTTTTTGTGACTAGGTAAAAGAGGCCATTCTCTGCTTTATTTCTTACCTAGCCTTAATCACTGGTTGGGCATCACCTCAAACTGAAACCTGTTAAAGACCTTAGATTAAAAAGACCAAGGTCTCCCACTCATCCAGGGCCATCTCCAGTTGTCCTGATCTATATCTAGCCCCTGGACCCAGATGACTCTGGAGGAGAAAGTGAGGCTGGTGACTTTGGCACAGACCTGCCTCACTTAAATCCAATTCACTTGCAAGTCATGGCATCCCCTTCCTGATGTCATGGTCTTCTTCAAGAACGAAGGACAAATAACAACAACTTCCTCCAGAAGTAGCCCATCTTAACTTTCCTAATTCTAATTGTTGAAAAGTATTATTAAGTAAGAAGTAACAAAAGGACCAGTTTCAGAGAAATCCATGAAAACTTCTCTGTCTTGATACTGAACTGAAGAGAACCAGGAGAAAGATTTCTATAACAACATTGTAAAGACAAACAATTTTAAAGTTTGAATTAAGAACTCTGATTAATGCAACAATCAGTCAAGATTTCTTGGGACTGATTGCAAGAGAGTATCGGATAGGATTCAAACACATAATGAGACATTTTTTGGAAGTAGACAATGAGGGACTTACTTAGTTTGACTGCATATTTTTTATAAAAGTTTTTCTTTTCTTTTAAATTGGAGAATAAGAGAAAGGGAGAGAAATGAAGTGTTTGTTAATTGAGAAAAAAAAAAACAATCCAACAGAAACATAAAGTTAATTGACAATCACTATCACAGAGCTAGTGCCAAAGGCCAGATTTGAGCCCACAGGATCAGAGAGTCCCAGATTCAGAACTAGTCCAAACTTTTTTTTTCCCTGTGCTTTTTGGAGGGGGGAAGGCAGGACAATTGGGGTTGACTTGTCCAAAGTCACACAACTAGTAAGTGTTAAGTGTCTGAGGCTGGATTTGAACTCATGTCCTCCTGACTCCAGGGCCAGTACCATATTCACTGAGCCACCTAGCCGCCCCTAGTCCAAACGTCTTCATTTTACAGTTGAGGAAACTGAGGCCCAGAGAGTGTACCACAAGAGCTAGTGGTTGATTTTGGAATTGAGTCCAGGTATTTTATGCCCAAACTCTAGCATTCTTGATATTATACCATCCCCATCCCTCATCCCCAGCCTAAATTTGAATCTTAGTAACTTCTGAGTGTCCCTTCTGGGCCCTCAGAGTTACATGGAAAAGAAAAAGGGGAAATGAGGAAGGGAACTTCGTTCTTCTCTTACTGAGTTTTAAATTTTCTTCTTGGGAGCAGAGACTATATATCAATCATTGATTCAATCCCCCCCTCCAAAGCACACACCATGGAACCTTGGATTGTCAGCTATCTGTCAAATGAAGCAATGTATGAATTGGCCAACTTTCTTGGTTTTCCTCAATGAAGACTTTCCCTAGAACTCCTAAGAGTGACTTCCCAGACAAGGGTTCATTCTCCTTAACCTCCATAAAAAGGTATACTGTGCTCCTAGAAGCAAATACCTAAACATAACATTGGCCTAATTTCCTCTATAGGCCCCAAATTCTTTATGATCCTTGGACACCATTACTCATCATGAGTCATACTTCCACCATCTCTCCCACACAGCTCGTATTTTTAACACTTCAGCATTTCTTGGAGGCATGGTTTTCTGGAGTGCTGGGGCTTTCTGGGGGTTGGGGTTTTTTTGCAGTTATTACCTCAGTATCATCACCTCACCAGACAAAAACTTGGACAGATGTTCAGACACTCAGAGTTACCTAAGAACTAGAGGGCTGTTCTGCTGAAACTAATGAAGACAGTAAGTAGCATTGTTCATAACCTGTTTCTCAAGATCTCTTGAAACAAACAAACAAAAAAGAATGGGTAGAAAAAAAAGTCAAACCCTGAAAAATATCATTTCTATACATATATTTACATGAAGAGGAAAAAAATTAGTCTGTCAGGGCTCCAAAATAATATTACCAAGTACAAGTCAGACCACGCTATTCCCCTGCTCAAAAAACTTGTGAAACTCTATTGAATCTGCTAAATATTATATGTGTGTAGTATACATATATATGCATACATAAAGCATATATACACATATATAATATGATATGCATCTATATGCATATAGGATATGTTATATAGTATTTTAGATATAGAGTATATATTTAGTATAATTATAAATTTAATACATACATATATACGCATACACAGCTTTGTTTTTTGTTTTTTTTCAAATCACTTTATTGCTGTCTTTGCTTTTTTTACATCATGATCATTTCCCAAAATTCCCTTTCTACTCCACCCTGGAATCTTCCCCTGTAATAAAGAAAAACAACAAGTCAACAGCTGTACCAATCCATGTAGAGTATCTCTGTTATCCACAGCGTCATTCCTCCCTCTACTAAGAAAAAAGTGTTTCATCATCTGTCCTCTGGAAGGAACATCCAAAGGATGTTCAAGGAATATCTGTCCTCTGGAAGGAACATCCAAAGGAACATACATTTCCAGTTTTACTTCACACTAATACCCCTTTATAAATTCCAGTGTTCCAGTCAGTTGGATGGTTAATTATTTTTGAATTCAACATTTCATCTCCTGCTTCCATGTATTTGAAGAAGCCATCTTCTGTGCCTGGAATGCATTCCTTTCTCAGCTTATGCCTCTGAACCCATTTCTTCAAGATTCATTTTAGATGCTGCCTCTCCTGTGAAGCTTTTTAAATATTACTTCTCTCTGTGTCATCAAATTACTGGGTAGTGCCTGGCTTGGGAATGTAATGTCTCCTCCTTGCCCTGGCCCTCTAGAATGTAGACTCCATGAAGGGAGAATTGCTTCACTTTTGTCTGTGTCTCCAGAACAGGGCCTTTCACATAGTAGAACTACATACTGAATTAAATCTTTAGATTATATTCTATAAATGCTAACTGTAATTTTACAAGAGTGATAAATTATAGAAATGATCCATGAGTCTGAAGCATAGAGAGATTTGTAAATATAACAGGGTCTTAGTATGCCCTAACTGAATGCCTTGGATCTACCCTACCTATAAAACTGAAAGCTAAAGTGGGGGGGGGGGAAGATAATATACTTCTAGGCCATTGGAAATGGGAAGTCAAAGTGTCACAGTGAGAGATTCTCCAATTGGCTGTCCTTGCTATATATGTCCTGTACTTGGGTTCCTTCTCCTTGCTTTACAAGGGATGATTTAGCCATAGCAAGATATATTTGAGGGTCTTCAACAGGTACAGGACATCAAATGGAATAGAACCAGGGCCCTTCTGAGTACATGTTGGCTGCCATGAGGAAAAACAGACACCTATATACAGAGTTCCTCAATCCATCATTGAATGGCCAACTCTACTGTATGCCAGGAATCAAACATCAGTTGGAAACTACATTGTATTTCCTATACTTTTGCCCAGTCACAGGAAGGATGAGTATGAAGGCAATAAATAATTGAATTGTATCTTTCTTGGAGTTCCTGGGTTCAGAGTATATAATGTTGGGCAGTCTGGGTCTAAGAGAACTGTGGTCACTTAAGGTCCTGTTATGCATTATTTATTCCTTTTATTGATTTCATGCAAAAAATAGTAGAACATTATATATAGTTAAACCTCACTGTTTGTATGCATGAGTTGGGATGAGGAAAGGGATGCCATTGTACCAAAGTTGCATGACAAGGGTAATATAACAGAATCAGAGAGAAGGAAGAGTTTTCTCATAGACAGTATCTCACAACTAATTCTACTGTGTCATCCAGTGACAGGCAGAGATGGGTGAAGAAAAATTTGTCTACTTTCTGAGAACTTGGCACTTCACCAGAACTACCCATCAGGAGGGCATAGGACATAACTCCTGGGTTAGTGGGAGCCTGGCCCAAGAACCTGACCAAAAGAGCGGCTAGCATACTGGATGGTTAAATAAAAAGTCAGGACTAAAAAACCAGGTTTCCTCAATGGTCTCCATTGTGGACATCTTTGCATTGCAATATACTGCTTCTGCTTGAAGCATTGTTATTTTTTTTCCATAAGCAGTAACTGTTAAGCAACACTCAGAAGCTCCTGCCGGTTCCAGTCTCCAAGGTTACCTTAGGAGGTAACCTGGGCTCATTCGACTCCAGGTAGTTTGGGTCAGCCTTCTTATTTCTGATCATGGAACCAGCAAAGGTCTGATAACATTGGTATATCCAAGGATCTAATTATTTGTTTATAGTAGGACAAATTGACCAAAGTACACCAAAGGAATTAATTTAAATTCAAAAAGCATTTGTTAAGAACTTTTTATATACTAGGGACTGTGTTCGGTATATTGATACAAAAAGAAAAAAAAATGCTTACCATCCAGGGATTTATGTTCTATTGGAGGGAAATAATATATGTATAGAAAATTATAGACAATATAAACATAGAAAAAGTAATTTGTAGAAAGAGGGCACTAGCAACCAGGTGGCTTGGAAGGAGATATGAGGATAGGTTTCCTGTACAAAATGGTATTTGAGTTGAACTCTGAAAGAAGCTAAGGATTCTAAGAGGCAGAGAGGTAAGAAGGCAATATATTCCAGACCTGGGGCACAGCCTGATGCAATAACATAGGTGGGATATTGGATATCATTTATGAGGAATAGCAAGTAGACCAGTTTGACTAGAAATTAGAGGGGGGAACAAACTAAAGTTCCTATTAAAATGAGTATGTTGGTATGAGAGAAGGAATATGAATGAGTGAGTGTGGTGAGGAAAGGGATTCATTGAAAGTCTCGCACAATTTGTTGACATCTAATCCCCTTGAAAAGGATTTCAGAGGACTCTTTTTTGTATTAACCTTCTTCATAAAACCTTCCTGAGAAACTGAACAACCTAATGACAATAAGAAAGAATTTAATTTCCTTAAAATCAATCCTCCTCAGGTCAAGTCCTATAACTTTGACAAGCTTCAGTGGTGACATTTATTAGCACCAATGGCAGGTTAGCATCTCTGCCAAGGAGGCCCCTGGGTACAGTCAACCCACAATCACGGTGGAAATCAAGTTTTCATAGCCAAAGAACATATAGAGAGTATATAGCACAAAGTACTAATGCTACAATTGTACAATTGTACAGTTAACTGGGAGAGCATCACTTTTCATTGAAGTAGAGATAGAATGATAGGAAACTATAGCAGTGGCATGAATGTTTGGGAGACAATTGACATGAGAACCTCTTAATGTATGGCAATTAGCATTAGTGACAGTTTGGGATAGGGCACTTAGTTTGATGGCAATCATCTACTGGCCAAGGCAAACCCATCAACAACTTCAGGATGTATATAGTTTCAACATACAGCAGTATAGCACCCCCAATGATGGTCTACTACTTCTCCTCTCAGAGTTGGGGTGGGGGGGGACACTAAGTTCCTAGTATAATCACTTACAAACTCCCACCAGTGTCTATTCCATTATCAATCATTGTTCATTAGCTTAACTGTGGGTATTTACTAAGTAGGTATAGCAAAAACAGTTATAGAAACATCCTACCCTCTCCTACTTTGAAGGTGTCCTCTTCTGATGCACACGGTCCCTAGGTAGAGTGGTCTCAAACAGAGAGAGCTCATAGGACCCAAGAATAAAATATATGGTTCTTGGTTGGTGAAGTCTTTTTCTCCTTCTGTGGAGCCCTCATGAAACTCTTCTTAGGTACAGCTCTCTGCTGGGCTTTGAGGGTGAGTATCCTTCTAGATTCTTAAAGCTGCCTTTCCTTCCATTTTTTGTTTGTCTTTAGTGTATCTCTCTAATTTCAATGCAGATGTTTCTGTCAATGATTGTTGCTCTGGAGACATTGCTACTTTCTCTGGAAGATGCCATTATGAACACCAATGGGAACTACAGATCTTCTGACCTTTTAAATTTCACAAGGTTGTTCCCTTAGATCAACGGGTTCCCTCCAAGACAATTCTCTCGATGGAGTCTTTCACTAGACTTTGACAACAAATTGACTTAGACTAGAATCCAAACTAGTTTACTATGGTATTCATAGGCCCAGAGTTGTGTTCACTTTTTTCAGTCATTTACAACCCGTTTCCTGTGTGACCATCATCTGTCTCTATACAATGATCAAAGCACTTTGTTCCTCCCAAATTAAAGACTTTTTCACATGTAGATTGAACTCTTGATGGATTGAATCAATCCTACTCTCTAGGCCTTCTGTGATTGCATTAATTGGGATGGGGATTGGAAACCCTATCCTTATACCACAAAGATATATTAAAGCTTCATGTTTGGTTGTGACAATCTCATCCAAGAAAGTGCCTATCCACTTTCTGTGAGCCAAATGGAGGAAGAATCAAATCAAAGAACATATCTATAGTCTCAGGGGCAGATAGGTGGTACAGTGAATAGAACACTGGTCTTAGAATCAGGGAGACTCATCTTCATGGGTTCAAATCTGACCTCAGACACAGTAGCTGTGTGACCCTTGGCAAGTCACTTGTTTGACTCAGTTTCTTCATCTGTAAAATGAGCTGGAGAAGAAAGTGGCAAACCACTCTGGTATCTCTGCCAAGAAAACTTCAAATGGGTTTAGAAAGAGTCAGACAGTACTGAAACAACTGGACAACAACACAGTCTCAGGGATGTTTCAAAAACATCAGCCTTATACTTTGTATAATCAATGCCTAAGTTGTCGTCTCTATTTATAGCAGCCTTTCCATTGACTAGGTAAACTTCACCAAAAATGAATCATATCCTTAATGAAAGAAGGAATGAAACAGGTATCTACTAAGTGCCAGGGACCATGCTAAGTGCTTTACAAATAGTACTTTATTTAACTTGAGTTCAAATCCAGCCACAGATACTTATTAGCTGTGTGACATTAATTTATGTCTTTCTTAGTTTCCTCAATTGTAAAAGAGGGATAATAATAGCATCCCTCTTGCAGGGTTGTGAGAATCAAATTAGATATTTGTAGAGCCCTTAGCACAGTGATTGGCACATAGTAGGTGCTTAATAAATGTGTGTTCCTTTTTCTTTCTCTTGAAGGAAAGAAGGAGACACTGGCAGTAGCTGAAAGGACTAGGAACAGTTTCAGATGGGAGGTAATGCCTGAGTTGAACTTTGAAGAGAAGTAGGGGTTTTCTGAGGCTGACATGAGAAAAAATTGTATTCCAGGTGTGAAGGCTGGTCTTTGCAAAAGTATGGAAGAGGGAGATGGCATTCTGTGTGAGAGGAGGAACAAGAGTTTGGCTGGGCTTCAGAGAATGTGGAAGCTTCAGGTAAAATGGTTTCGTCTTTCTTCTTCGGACATTTTATCTATTGAGAGGCAAAAGCAATGATGGTCGTGTTAGACCCACTGAGAAAAGTATCTGCTCAGAGAAAAATGGTTAGTTCTGAGAGAAAACAGTCCTCAGAAAAACTTACTGAAGGCAACCACTACAGAAACGTCTTGTTTCCCAGAAGCTAATTTACATATCACTATTATGATGGCTTTAAAGTTGATGCTCAGAAACCCTCAAAACAAGAACTTTTCAGTGACTATGTGACAATTCTATATGGTCTTTGTGTTCCATATCTATTAGAAATATGAATTTGGGGTTCTTATCCTAAGATAGAGGTGAGTCTCCTTGCTTGTAGTTCCATAAATAAGATTCCATATCTAGGCTCTGGTAATTTTCTCTGGCTATTCCCCATTCCTGGAATGTGCTCCCTCTTCACCTCCATCTCCTGGCTTCCTTGGGTTTTCCTCAAATCTCATCTAAATCTCCACCTTCTCTAGGAAGCCTTTCCCAACCTCTCTTTTAATTTTAGTGCCTCCCTTCTGTATATTGTTTTCTGTTTATTCTACATAGTTTATTTGTATGCGTTTGTTGTCCCTTCCATTCGATTGTGAGCTCCTTTATGGTAGGGACTGTCTTTTGTCTCTTTTTTGTATTCTTAGAGCTTAGTACCTGACAACTAGTAGGTATTAATATATGCTTAGTGACTGGCTGACTTCAACATAAGGAAACCCTACCTTCAGGGAGGAGTACATTTGAACCAGGAACTACAGAAGCAAATTCAGGAACCAGTCCAGTTGAACCTATGTCTCACCACTGAGGACTACCCATTGTTGCTCAAAAGGACACAAGTCCAACTGTGTGAGTTGATGGTTCATAGAAAAGCAGCTAAAATCAGTAAGAAAGGAACTTAGATACTATATTACTCTGATGCTGTGCTGACTAGAGGAAGACAGGCTTCACATTTGCAGGTAGAAGCTGAAATGATGAGGGAAGGGGGTGATCTTCACTGCTGGAAGCTGATTGGAGGAAAAAGAATATTCTGCTGTTTAAAAACAATGCTGCTTGTGGAAAGGAGAGTCTTCTCTACTTTGCCATTTTCTGCCTCCTGTGGCTTAAGTGGAAAGAAAAATCTCTCAGAGCCAAATCAAAAAGACTGATCAGAATAGTTCTTCAGATCCCAGGTGAAGAAATCTTCATTTTTGATGAAAGAGTGCAGCCACGGTATAGTTCTAGGTGGAAATCAGATGTTCTCCCTGAAGATGACTTGTGATGCAAATTGTTCCTTAAGGAATCAACCAAGTAATCAATTAGAACACATTTTTAAGTGCTTACTCTATGTACAACACTGTGCTAGGCTCTGGGGATATAAATAGAAAAGCCAGTCATCCCCCATTCTAAGCTTCTCATGTTTTAATAGAGGGACAGCCCATAAAGGAGATTTAAGTGACAAGTCAAATGGAAAGGCAGCCTGTTTCCGAGGGCATAGCAGCAAAGTCTCTACATCTTCTTTAATGCCATTTCCATTAATAGAACCCTATCAATTCCTTACACTGAGCTATTTGACAGCAGCAACGATTTAGGCAGTAGAACTTTCTTTCCCAGGTCTTCAGTGGCTGTAGATATATCCACACCTATAGTTGAAAGTCATGTGCTGCCCTCCTTGCTAGGTTTCCATAAGATCATGTCTGCTTTCCCCTACATACACTGTGTACATTGGGAGGAGAGGATGACCCAGGTTTGGGGGTCAGTTGTTGTTTTATGATTATCTTTGCTTTGCATTCTCTCGGGTAAATGTTTCATGTTGAAGCATTAATGTTATCATCTTGGTTGATTTGCTTTAATAAGTGGATTCAGGAGCTTCATTTATGAGTAGTAGACCTCTAGTTCTCCCACACCAGTCTTACCCCAAGATCCTAAGAGGAAGTGGAGCAGCATGGTCATCTGCTATGAGATCCCCTCAGCTTAATAGCCATCTAACCCGAATAGAGAGATCCTACAGAGAAGGGGTGCCTGGCCACACCTGGGCTACGTGTATAATAAGCTTAGGAAGGTAGCTTATAACCAGATTGTGAAGAGCTCTAAATGAGAAAACAAAGGGATTTATATTTGATCCTAGAGTTAACAAGGAGCCATTGGAGTTTATTGAACCAGGAGAGTCATGGGGTCAGACCTCTACTTTAGGGAAATGACTGGCAGATGGGCCTTGTTCTATAAATTATGAAGATGATGATAATAGTTAATGTGTGTAGAGTGTTCTGAGATTTGTCAAAGCACTTTACAAACATTGCATGTAGTTTTAACTTATAATCTTAGAGAGCTGCCCTGAGAGATTGACCAACCAGCCCACTAGGCATCACTGGTGTGACCTGAACCCAGATCTCCCTCATTCTGGGGCCAGTTCCCAATCCACTCTGCCCCCCTATCTGTATATACAGTATGCACAGAGGTAAATCTAAAACAAGATAGGGAGTAAATGTGGGGTGGGGTGGAGGGGACCAAGGACAGGCCTAGTTCAAACAGAAAGCTTTATGGGCAAGGAAGAACACAGTAGCAGAGAAGTATGAGGAGTAATGAGAAATCCCATACTCTGCACAAGGGAAGTTCTTTATCACTAAGTTGATAGTTACCTTCCCTTTAGAGTAAGTGAACATCCTTTCTCACACATTCAATACTACCAAGGAGGGCCCAAGCACTTTAAGAGTGAAGAAAACAAGAATCAGCAGGGAGATGAGGAGGCAAAGAGAAGACAACAGCAGGAAAATATGAAATAGCTCTCTTCAGGTAGCATGGAATCATAGTTTCAGAGCTTGAAGGGACCTCAGGTGCTATCTAATCCAACAATCTCATTTTATAGATGAAGAAACTGAATGCCAAGGAGGTCTATTTACCCAAGTTCATATAGGCTATATGAATTAAGGATAGCTAGATGGCACAGTGGATAAAGTGCTGGACCTGGAGTCAGGAACAATCATCTTCCTGAGCTCAAATCTGGCCTCAGATACTTACCAGCTGTGTGACCTTGGGCAAGTCACTTCACCCTGTTTGCCTCAGTTTCCTCATTTATAAAATGAGCTGGAGAAGGAAGTGGCAAATCCCTCTAGTATCTTTGCCAAGAAAACCCCAAATGGGGTCATGGAAAGTCAGACATGATTGAAACATGAGAACAATAACAAGAAGAATTAGGAGGCAAGACTTGAACCTAGAGCCTCTGGCTCCCAAACCCATGCTCTTTATCAAGTTGTCAGATGGAAAAGGAATTTGACTGATTCTCTTTGGCTCCAGATGACAGGAAGAAATTAAAGTATCATAGATTTAGATCTGTAAGGGACTTTAAGGGTCATCAAGACCAAGCTCACAATTTTTCAGATGAGGAAAATGGGGCTCAAATAAATGTTGTAGTGGATTGAGTTCAGGACTTCAAGTCAGAAAGATCCCAGCCTCAAACACTAATTAAATGTGTGTCTCTGGGTTAATTCACTTAGCCTCCACCAGCCTCAGTTTCCTTATTTGTAAAATGAGGCTAATGATAGCACCTATGCCATACAGTTATTGTGAGAATCAAATAAGAGAGCATACGTAAAATACTTTGCCAATCTTAAAGCATGGATAAATGTTAGCTCTTATTATTAAGTGACTTACTCTAATGTCACATTAACTAGTAAGTGTCAGGATTTGAGCCCAAATCTTCCAAGTCCAGTCCTTTATGCTCTCCACCATTTTATTTCAATTGGGTATAAAGCAAAAGTCACTAACGATTAGGTCTGTGCTTAAAGGCAATGGGATGACATGGAAGCAAGGTCACCTTCACCAAAGATTTGTGATTACTTGTTGGTGATGTGATAGAGGGAATTCCCTTTCAGGTATGGGTCAGATTTCATGACATCCCTTCCACCTCAGATCCTAAGAGAACATAGCATCTCTTCAATGACTTCCCGAAAGACAAAGCTCTTTGTAGACTGCAAAGTGATATATTCAAATTTAGGGTTTAATTATTTCTCAGAATCCTTTTTCATTACAATAGCTATTTGTGGTTCATAGGACCATAGTTATAGAGCTAAAGAGGTAAAACTCTTCTTGGAGCTCACCTTGTCCAAACTCATTATTTGACAAATGAGGAAACCGAGGCCCAAAAATGGTAGGTCATACAGCTAGTAGATGGCAGATTAGGGACTCAAACCCAGGTTGTCTAAGTCCAGATCAAAAGCCCTTTCCACTGCCCCCTACTGTTTTCCATGGAGAGAGTTGGTTCCAGTATGGCTTAGAGAAGGGGGCAACAGAATTACATATCCTCCCATTAAACAAATATCTCAGGCTGATTCATCCTCCATTCCTATCAACAAAATTTTCCAAGCCAAAGCATATCCTTGAGTTCAACCAGTCCAGTCCAAAGAATTACGGAGATTTTAATCACAGGCACAGATTACTGATGCCTTTTCAGTTTTACTCCTGTGTTTACTAATTAAAATTGCTGAGCAGGCTAGGCAAGTTTTCCCTGTCAGTTTGCTAAGGTTGATTTAACAGCAAAAGTCCCAGGCTCACCCAGTTGTAAATAGCAACGCCCAAAGACAACTCTGAGAGGCACTTGGGGGTGGGGTGGGGTAGAGGAAGGTTAGATATATATTATCCTCCACCAGTCTCCTAATTTATTTAATGTTCTGGGGAAATGCAAAAAAAAAAATGGAGGACTAAAGATTATGAGGAAAGTGATATGTCAATTCCATTTCTCTTACTAAATATGAAATTGATTTTTTTAAACAGTAAGACATATGGCCCCTCTTTTATCTCATTGCTACAAACCCCAAGTCTCATCAGAAATTTTTTAAGTGCTCTGAGGTTAGAAAGAGCACAAAAGAAACTTCAAATGCTAGCCCTGCAATTTGAATGTTTAAAAAAAAGGTAATTAATGGATATGGTAGAACCAGCTAGCCTCAGCTTGTCTAAAGAGAGATGTCTATAGCTAAGTTGAACTGGGATCATTGAATTAGAATTGGAAGAGATCATAGACTAACAGGTTCAGAACTGGATGGCACTGTAAGAGGTCCTCCAGTCCAATCCCTCATTTTACAGACGAGGAGACTGAGGCTCAAACAGAAGTGTCAAGGTTGCACGGTTAACCAGTGGTACAGGAAGGAATCCAACTTCAGTCTTCTGACTCCAAATCCACAATTCTAAGATTCCTTGTGAACATTAAAGATAAGGCACTCGATATTATGAACCCAGAATTTTGTTTTCCTTTCATGTCTCCCCTTTTTTCCCAATTAAGTTAACATGGAATGAGAGATCCATGAAGTCAGGAAAGCAGACTTATCGTCAACAACAACAATCATAGTTATTGATTTAAAAAAATCCAAATCAGAAGATCAAAAACTGAGAACTATAAGGAAAATTAGAAGTTTAGCCCTCTCTATATGAGAAAGTTCAGGGTCATCCAGAAATTAAGAAGAGAGCTATATTTGAACCCCAGGACTTCAGTTCTAGAAGTTGAGTTGAGAAGCTGAGCTATATAAATGGAAAAGAATGACACATGACAGTCCATAACAATGTATAAGAAGTTTACATTCATTCATTCAGCAAATATTTATTAAGTCCCTGTTGTGTGCAATACAACACAGTGGGTGTTTATTAGGGGTATAATACACGATTCTCTATCTCTCTATTGTACATATATGTACATATGTACGTATAATACATTTATTAGGGGTATAATACATGACCCGGGGCAGTTAGGTTGTGCCATGGATAGAATGTTGAGTCTAGAGTAAGGAAGATGTCTCTTTTGGAACTCAAATTTGGCCTCAGACACTTACTAGCTGTGTGACCCTATGAAAGTCACTTAACTCTGTTTACCTCAGTTTCCTCATCTGTAATGTGACCTGGACAAGGAAATGGCAAACTACTCCAGTATCTTTGTCAAGAAAACCCCATGTGGGGTCACAAAGAGGTGGACATGACTGAGGAATGACTTAACAACAACAAAAAGGTAACACCTGATCTAAAATATATCAGGTCCTTTTATATTATGTGATATAACAGAAAGAACAGTAGAACGTGAGAATAATATTCCATTATTGAACTTTCAGTACATTACAGAACATTCTAGAATATGGGTAAAGTTAGAGTTGAAACAAGCAGGATCAAATGAAATGCTCCCTTTGAGGAGACAGAGATTGTCCTTGGGCAAGCTACGACAGTCTCCTGCAGTTTTGATTTTCTGAATATAGTAATTAAATGACCCAACATTTTTTAATTTTCTAAGGGCTGGAGTTACTCTATGCTCCTAAGGGGCCACGACTAGGAAGAGGGTATTGGATAACACAACCGAGAACATAAAAATGGCATTCCATTCTAGTATTTCCTCTCCTCAAGAGTCTCCCTTGCATTGGCCATCTCCATACTGGCAATGTACTTCCTTTTCACTTCTGCCTTCAGAATCCCCCCTTCTTTTACGATATAGCTCAGACACCATTTTCTGCAGGAAAACCGGAGTTCAAATCCTCCCTCATGATCTCAGGCAAGTTGCAAATGTTAGTCAGCCTCACTTTTACCATTTGTAATATGGGATAATAATAGCATCTAGCTGATAGGGTTGCTGTGAGGAACAAATGAGATAATAGATGGAAAAGTGCTTTGCAAACCCTAAAGTACTAGATCAATGTGAGCCACCAGTGTCTTCATTATGCAGTTGCATCATCACCATCACCATCATCATCACCCTTGTCATTGGCAGTGGATATCTTTGTCATCTTTGGGAACATCTTAAAGGGGATATCAATCAAGGATGGCATAAATGAGATCACTTCTTATCAATTCAAATCTCTGTTTGGCTTTTAAAGTCCTTCCTAACCTGGACCTCCTACCTTTCCAGTCTTCTTATTCTTGTCTCTCTTCTGGGTAGTCTGCCATCTTGTGACTTCGAATCCCTTGCTGCTGTTTCTCTTCCAGCTCTGGGCATCTTCACTGGCTACTCCCCCTATGGTCCTCTCCCTCTTCATTTCTGCCTCCTGGTTTCCTTGGTTTCCTTTAAGTCTTAGCCAAAGTCCAGCTTTCTGTAAGGCAGGACTTCCCCAGTCCTCTGATTCTAGTGCCTTACCTCTGTTGATTGCTTCCAATTTATCCTGTCTATACCTTGTCTGTATCTAGTTGTTTGCAGGATATCTCCCCCATGAGCTCCTTGAGAGTAAGGACATTTTTATTTGATTTTATATTAATTTTTGCCTTTCTTTGTATCCTCAGTGTTTAGCACAGCACCTGGCACATAGTAGAAACTGAATGAACGATAGCTGACTGTTCTACTGATAGACTCCCTCCTGTCTTAGAGTCTCAGATTTTGTCTATCAGAGGCTACAATCTTTCCATGGTCCCCTTCAGGGGAAGCAGCCATTTATGCCTCACCATCCCCACCAGTTCATCTTGGGTTGCCACTCTTGAGTTGTCCCAAGTGTTGACACTTTTGAGTGATTAGATAGGACTGAGCAAAGGGTATGTTTGCAGTCTGCAGGGAAGAATAGGGAACAAAAATAAATATAACATCTCATTAAAAAGTCCTGAATTTGCAGAACAGATGGTGACCAAATGCTGTGGTTAGATAAGCAGTCACTTCAAAGGGAAATGGTAACCAACCCTGGGCCCATAGAGTAACTGTCTTTACACTCAGGCAAGTCAGACACTCCCCCATTTTTACATTAAGGTAATGCCAGAGACAGCCTACCTGGTACTTATTGTTTCAGGCTTTTAATAATTACCCCAAGGCAGCCTCCCTGCCAATGACCCTTCAAATTACACCCTCACTTCAAATTGCTCCCATTTCAGGCGAGTCCTTGGCTACACCCTAAGAGCTTCCTTTCTCAACACAGACCATTATTGATGACTCTGGGTGAGCACCTCCATCTTCCCCCACACAAGGGCAAGAGGCTGAACACTCATTGTGGTGTGGTCTGGACCCACCCAGGCCTGAGAACAAAGAGACAGCTGTACTGTGGGGAGCAGGGGGTTAGGAAGAGGCTTACTCAGAGGACCACATACAACATTAGAACTAAAGGCCTGAGGTGGAGGCAGAGGACTGAAGAGAAAGGTGAGGGCCCACCCTGGCCTCATACACCCTGGCTACATACACCTACAGCTGTCTGTATGACTCAGATCTCCAGCAGAGGCCCCTTTTTCATAAACTGCTCAGCAGGCTGGAGTTCTTAGGGCATCAAAGGGCCATGTTTGATGATATTTATATTTATTTTGCTGTTGTTCAGTCATTTGAGTCATGCCTGACTCTTCATGACTCCATTTGGGGTTTTCTTAGCAGAGATACTGGAGTGGTTTGCCATTTCCTTCTCCAGCTGAGAAAACTGAGGCAAACGGGGATAAATGACTTGCCCAAGGTCACATAGCTAGTAAGGCCAATTTGAACTCAGGCCTTCCTGATTCCAGGTCCGTCTTCCTGATTCCAGGTCCATTGCTCTATCAACTGCCCTACCTAACTGCCATACTACCAGAATTAGAGACTGTTCCATCTGACAGGGCAATGAAGACTGATAGAATTTTAATAGGAGGAGATGAGGAGGGGGAAAGTATTCTTGGTAGAGGCCGAGGAATGAGGCAAACAGAAAGACAAATTGTATGTTTAGGAAATGGAAAGTAGATAATTATTTCTAAAGTAAACACAATGGGAATAATTGAAATGGAAAATCACTTAAAATTCTTTAGGCCAAGTGAAATATAAATTTAGGAAGACTAATTTAGCAGCAATGTGTTGACTACATTAGAGGAAGGAAGGAGATAAATATCTATTAAGCACCTACAATGTGCCAGGTACTAAGCTAAGCACTTTACAAATATTATGTTATTTGATCTTCACAACAACTTGGGGGGGGTGCTATAATTATCCTCATTTTAAAATTGGAGAAACTGAGGCAGACGGAACTTAAGAGACTTGCCCAGAGTCAAACAGTTTGTAAGTGCCTGAATCTGGATTTGAACTCAAGTCTTCCTAACTCTAAGCCCAGAAATCTGTCCACTGCCTGGCTGCCTCTAAATTAAGGGGAGTAGGAACACTATGGCTAAGGTATGAGTTTCTAAACAAAGAGAGAAGTAAAGAAAATGGAAAGGAAGTGTTAGATGTAAAAGACGTTGTGAAAGGGTAATTAATAGAACTTGATGACATGACAAGATGTGAGACATGAGGAAGAGGAAAGGCCAAAGATGCCCCTTAGTTTTATGCCACCAGCACAAATGGTTTTACCATGGACAGAAATAGGAAAGTTAGGAGAAGGAATAGGTTTAGGATCTGGGAAGAGATGAGAGGTCTTTTTTCCTCAAAGATTAAATATGTAATAACTTTCTGGATCCATTTGATACAATTTTCCCATATAGGTAACCTCCTAGTTAGCCATAGATGGGAAGTAATTCCAAAAAAACAATTAGAAGAAAATGATCATTAAAAGTATGGGAAAACACTAGGTTACGTGTTGGTTGGAACAGTAGATTCCATGGAATGAAGGCTATCCCATAGTATAGTGGAAAATTTGCATTATTTCCTCACGTGTAAAATGAAGAATTTGAGTTACATAAACCCAAACGTCCCTTCTGGCTCCAAAACTTTGAACCTAGGCTCTTAATAGAAACAATAAACATGCTAGTTAAAAGGAGGTACCACAAACCCAATGGCCAACTCACCTGGTT
The DNA here is from genome assembly GCA_011680675.1 of Gymnobelideus leadbeateri. Classification (NCBI taxonomy): domain Eukaryota; kingdom Metazoa; phylum Chordata; class Mammalia; order Diprotodontia; family Petauridae; genus Gymnobelideus; species Gymnobelideus leadbeateri. Next base: position 556,292 of record WOXC01006858.1, read on the forward strand.
CAAGGGACCAGTCAAAAACCATAGGCCAAAAACAAAAATCCCTACCTTGAGGTTATGGCCCTTTTCTCAAGGAACAAACATTTCCAACTAGACACCAAATGGCCAATAAATCTTGGGGTCAAAAGGCCAGGCAAAGCTGACTGTTCTTGATGATAGGTCCCCTTGACTCCTCCCTCACTGTAGAAAGAAGACATACACAAAAAGTCAGCTTCAAATGTGAGAGTGGAGGAATGGACAGATATATTTTTAGGAAATGAAAATCTGCTCTTTTGCAGGTTTCAAAACTGCAGGGGATTTTTTGAGATTTTTTTTCTCTTCCGTTACAGTAAGAAAAGGTACACATGATCTTTTGTGTATTTTTACAATGTTGGATAGAAAACTTCAACCATGAACCAACCTTTAATACTGTCATTACTCTTTTCCTCCATTGCTGCTGTCCTGGAAAAATTAAAGTATAACCATCTACTATTTGTAGACTGAATCAATTCAATTCCAGAAGTGATTCAGTTCTACTGTGTGCCAGTCACTAAACATCACCCTTTCTCACACTCACCTCTTACAATCATTCCTTTCCTTCTAGACTCATCTCAAGTACCATCCTCTCTAGGTGCAGCATCCAAATAAATATTTTTCCATTGACTTTTGGGCCAGGTCAGTTAACTGGATTTTCCTTTCTGACCCAAATAAGCTTTTTTTATAACAACAGAGGGCAGTTAGAAGAGTGAAGTATAGTCCTCCCATGATTGGCCCAGGTAAAGACACAAAACTCCCTCCTGTATCTCCAAAACAGAGCACTCCACTCTCTGTTTGCACAATGATCATTCAATCAATCAATCCCCAAACACTTAGTGAACACACACTGTGTGCCAGGAACCATGCCAAGCATTGGGCACACATAGACCAAAAAAAAAAAAAATGAAACAAGGCCTCAGACAGATAACTGCCAATGTGCACACCATACCTTAAGGTTTTTGAAAGGCCTTGCATACATTGTTTGACTTAGTGCTTTTCTAAAAGGTACTTGCTACAGGTGTCATTTATCATTTGTTGCTCGGTCATGGCTGACTCTTCAAGACCCCACGGACCACAGCTCACCAGGCCCTTATCTCCTCCACTACCTCATAAAGTCTGTCTAAGTTCACATTCATTGTTTCCATGACACTATCTATACATCTCATCCTCTGCCATCCCCTTTTCCTTTTGCCTTCAGTCTTTTCCAACATCAGGGTCTTTCCCAAAGACTTGCATCTTCTTGTGTTGTGGCCCCTAAAGTATTTAAGCTTCAGCTTTAGTATTTGACCTTCCAGTGAATAGCCTGAATTCATTTATTTAACTATTAACTGATTCAAGTCTCCAAGGGACTCTCAAAAGTCTTCTCCAGCACCACAATTCTCAAGCATCAATTCTGTGCCTCTCAGTTTTCTTTATAGTCAACTCTCAGCCATACCTTGCTCCTGGAAAGACCATAGCTTGGATTATAAGGAACTTTGTCATTAGGCTCATTTTAAAGGTAAGGAAACAGCCTCTGAGAGGTCACACTTGCCTAAATCGTACATTCAGGAAACCAGATGAGAACTTGGGTCTTTCCTAGCTTGGAATCCAGAGCTCTTCTCACCATTCTGCTGAACAAATCAATTCGTGAAAGTGTGAGGATTTTCAGAACATCATCCATTGAGTGAGAGTTGGAAGGGACCTTAGAGGTAGTGAGGTGTCCTGGGCAGAGAGTCGCGAATGTGACTCAAATCTTATTTCAGATGCTTAGCAGCTGGGTGACCCTGAGTAAGTCACTTCACCTCAGTCTCAGCTTCCTTACCTCTAAACTGAAGGCATTAGACACAATGACAGACAGCTAAGCTCTCTTTCAACACTGTATCTATGATCCCATAATCTGGCCTAAGGGTCAGCAAACTCCAGCCTGCTGGCTCTTTTTGTATGGTGTATTTAAAAACATAAAAACAGTTCTTAGCTGATGAGCTGTACAAAAACGGACCAATGGGTTTGACCATTGGACTGTACTTTGCCCTTTCTTGGTCTAGTCTTACCCCCTCCACAACTTTGCACAGTGACCATCTCATAGTAATAGCAGTAATAGCTGACATTTATACGGCTCTTACCACATGGCAGACACCGAGCTAAACACTTTATAATTATTTAATTTGATCCTCACAACAATCTTGGGAAATAGGTATCAGTATTACCCCCATTTTACAGATGAGGAAACTGAGGCAAATAGCGGTTAAGTGACACGCTCAGGATCACATAGCTAGTAAGTGTCTGAGGGTGCAATTGAACTCGAGTATTCTTGCCTCCCAGGGTCAATGCACCACATAAATGCTTATTGACTGTACTTGACTTGAGGCTCAGACAGGTGGTAGATCTTAGCCCATAGGTAGTAAGTGACAGAGAAAAACGTGGAATCTACCTCTGGCTCCAAATACTAGGTTCTTTCCCCTATAGCATGCAATGGAGGGAGTTTGAAAGAAAAAGGACTAGCTCCTGCCTTAACAAGATTAGATTTGGTCTGCTTTAAATGCTAGAACTTCTCTCTTCGAAAAGACTTTGGACAAAGCACTTGGTACCACAAGACAACTCCCCAGGACTATAGGTTACAAAAATCTGTGGCAGATGCATTGGTGGAGAGAGTTTCCACAATGGGAGTTCCTTACAACAAGTAACTGAAAGTCTGATGTGGGGGAAAGAGACAAAAACAGGCTTTTTAAGGGAATATAGTCATCATGTTGGCTGTATACAATTTGAAATACTCTACGTATAAATCTGTGTGGTAGCTAAGTAGCCATGTTACATCAGCCCCCCGACCCCGTCCCTCTCTCTATCTCTCTCTGTCTCTTTTTCTCTATCTCTGTCTCTATCTCTCTATCTCTCTGTCTCTGTCTCTGTCTCTCTCTGTCTCTGTCTCTCTGTCTCTGT